>OX366510.1:6869212-7458592 GCA_947256265.1 Acronicta leporina
GGATATAGAAAAACTTTGATCCAGATTTGACTTAAGTATTTCGTCGTCAGGCTGACGTACCACACTAGACAGAGGCATTTGTTACCTATCGATTGATAACTATTACAATCATTTAGGATTACTTTATTTTTCTTAATTTTAACTGCCTCAATAGCCTAGTGGTCCTGAGCGCGTCTGCTACGCTTGAGGTCCTGGGTTCGATTCACAGGTCGAGCAGTGTTATTGCGTTTTTCTATTAAATTCCCAGTAACAGCTCGGAGTTTGGAATTTTCGCCCAGTTAATGGCAATAGGCTCGCCCTCTATTACATGGGACCTAATCATACCGGCGAACTGTGGGTGTACATTTACGCCTCTGCCTAACCCTTCGGAGAAAACAGGCGTGAGAGTATGTTATGTTACTTTATTTTTCTTAAGAAATAGTTACTTATTACATGTAAATTAATGCGGCCGCATAACTAGCGTGTCGCTTACAGGATGAGTATAAGAGGTGGGCCGGGGCGGATATCGATACGCACGAATTTAATTATTCCAAGATAAATCCCGAGATAATGTTCCCTACCGCACGACCCCAACTCATACTCCTACCTCACTCTGCTCCCGTGGCCCTAATACGCCAGTTATGTGGTCGCGCTATAGTAACGGACCATAATGATCATAAATTATATTAGGTTCGGTAAATTTTTAAAGACACTTAGAAGTCGATGTTTTGTAGTTTTTTACTAACAAACGGGACGATCTCATAGAAGAAACGCCGAAACGTACTGACAAAGAACCGGATCTTTTTTAAATTCCAGTAGTGGAAGCGATTATTATCGCACATAATATTTAAAAAAAAATTACTCATCACTACATTTTCCCCTCACTTTGATTGAAGAAAGGTTAAACTACGTTTACTAGCTGTACCTACCCAGATAGGTTTGGTATGCAAATAAAATTATGAATAGATAATGCAATACTTACAGATTTAATCGCACAAATAATCACCAGTTCTTAAATTACATAATATATCCCTTATATATCACTATCACTACATATTATAAAACAAAGTCGCTTCCCGCTGTCTGTCCCTATGTATGCTTAGATCTTTAAAACTACGCAACGGATTTTGATGCGGTTTTTTTTAATAGATAGATTGATTCAAGAGGAAGGTTTTAAGCTATTTAACATCACGCTACGACTCTTAGGGACGGGGCAGCGCGGGTGAAACCGCGGGCGGGTCGCTAGTCCCTTATAAAAACTAACTTAATTTTCATAGATTATTGACCATAAGTTTTTTGGTCTACCAATAAGTGTCAGTTTGGCGTCCGGAGTTAAAACTGACTCATGGAGATAAAGAAGTTATAATAATGAAACACGTCTATTAAGATTTTGTTTTTCACACCAGGGGTCAGCAGTAGCGTCTCTGGCAGTGGATCCAAGTGGTCGGCTGCTAGTGTGCGGGCACGACGACGGTTCCTGCGCGTTGCACGACGTCCGCGGCTCCAGAGCTCTTCAGCGCTTCACGCCGCACTCTGGTGACTTGCGTAGTGTACGATTTTCCCCGGGGGCTTATTATTTACTGACTGCCGGCTACGACGGACGCGTCGTGCTTACTGATTTACAGGGTGAGTTATTTACTATAATAATTATTCTTATGTTGCCGACGGAACTATTATAAATAAATACATAATATTAAATCATTTATTCTCTCTTCACAAATGGTTGACTTTGAATGTAATGTTACAATTAATATTGTTTCAACTCGATTCCTTATTATTGTTATTTAATATGTGTATATAGGCCTGGACTTTGCATTTGGCATTTGAAGCCCCTTTCAGCTTCGAGGCAAGTAAACTTTTTTGTAGCTCCCGCCACTGGGACTGGGCTACTATGCTGGCTGTGCCCCTAAGCCAGGGCATTGTAGGCCGAGGCGGAAATCCGGCACTGAGTATATAAAGTAACGAGATTATTAATAATCTCATTAGTTTATACTTCCACCCTCACGTGTGGTTGCACCGATACCTGCTATTATCAGTGAGCTACTTGAGATCTTCTGTGGTGCAGATGTACGGCACGCAGACTATATTGAAACTTTGATCACGATTTCTTTATAGTTTATGGGAGTAGTAGTTCCACTGCTTATGCAAATTGACTCTTCAAATTAAACGATAGTGGTTCAATTTTGCGATTTAATTAAAATATGTATATTTTTAATATATTTTGTAAATTGATTGGTAATTTAGGAGTCTACCGTTCGATATTTATGTTACACTGAGTCTGAATTAAAACTATATTTTGACTATTTTAGCGAAATTGACCTATAGATATTAATTAACAGCAGTCAAGCGATAGAATATTTTTTTATTCTAATATTTAATGTTATTTATCTTCAAATTTAATTATCATTTGTCCCTGAACCCAGGTGATCTGACATGTGCGCTGCCGAGCGTGCCCGTGGCCCGTCATCCAGACAAAGTGATCTCTGCTCGATGGCACCCCGATGACTTCTCGTTCTTATCAACCTCCGCCGACAAGACTGCCGTGCTCTGGACGATACCGCCTGTCTAGCAAAAATGGTACGACATTCCGACCGGTTAGGACTCGGGGCAGATGCTCCTGCCTTATGTTATCCATTGGCGATATCATATCTACTATTCAAATCTCTCCACGAATCCACAAAATTCACCATGTCTCACTCAACCTTTGCCTTATATAAAGTTTAATAATACCACAATTATAGTTAGCTAGTAAGTATTCTGATTAAGTCAAACAAAAAAACGCGGTGGGACTTATAGAATCCTAAATATTTCTCAAAATATCAAGCAGATACGTGAATTTATGTTGTGGAAAATTGTCATTATAACAGATTGTTCGAACACTCCAATAACGATCGACTGTATAAATCAATTATTTACATCAAAGACATAGGTAATGAAAAACTAACAACAGTTTCTAAAATGCCTATATATTCCAGAATTTCTATTACTAATTGCTAGAAGCTGAATTCGCTTTTATTGTATTAATATATTATATATTAATTCAGATTTATATGAGTTGTCATGTCACCCATAACCTTAGAAGGAGAGAGGAGGTAAAATTTACAAAATTTTCGTTTTTTTAACTATGGCCTAATATTGATTGGTTTGAATGTTTTTTTTTAAATTAAATTATTATTTGTAATTAAAAATTCACTAATTGTTTACTAGTTAAATCGACAAATGCAATAAGTACATCGCCTTGGTTTTTTTTTCAGTTGTTTCAGTACCATACCGTTTGTGTGTATGGAAACAGCCACTGGCTTTCGCGTTTATTCTTCTTGTATAAACTATAGACTATGCCATCGATTCTCAACTGTGGTGTCGGGTAATTCGTATAATACTGAAAGCGGCTCCTCGGTAGGAGCCGCGTTCAGTATTATAAGAACTACTCTTTTATTTAATTGTTTATGAGTTGAAAAATTAAACAAGATTCTGCATAAATTATGATACCGAAAAAGGGGCAGATAATTTTACATCGGCTAATCAAGACTACTGAGTCTTAATTAGCCAATGTAAAACTTTGATAATAGTCAACTTATTATATAGCAGTACGGAGGTCGCGACACTTACCAAGTTTGAGAAAAGATGGACTGCACTTTAATTATAGTAATTTACACATTTTTTCAACAATCATATTTATCGATCGAATGTTTAGTGAAAATAGTAATATTAGGCTAAAGACATAATATAAGCTTTGGATTTCAGAAACTGACGGATTTATAAATAAAAATAAAGTATAGGTGGTTTGACTTTGCAACAATATGAAAAATTGAAGCAGTTTTTGAAAACTAAAGCTTTAAAGTATATTTCAGCGCTTATTGTTTGTGATTAATCGTGCTGTGCTGTAATAATGCTTTTAATCTTATTAATTAACTGTCGATCCAAATAGAGCTTTAATACGAGTGACTCGTCCATGACCTACTAAAGTGTTTCGTCCAAAACAGGCAGGTATGAAGTAAACTACAACTATGCGAGAGTTACCCACATTATTTGCATTAGTTGGAGAGTTCGAGGCGCACAGTTTGTTGTGGACAGGCCACCAGAATCTTACTTCAACATAACTGCTTATAAAGAGCGATTTGTTTTGTCACAACAACCATAGGGTTAGAATGTAGCTACATAGGCTCATTTATGTACTGATATTAAAACTACTTCTCAGTTCTAGACCCCAATTATGGATTTAATTATTTATATACAGTGAAACGGTCTAAAATTTATATTCACTTATTTGTTAATCTTGGCTAAGAGACGTCGACTAGATTTGTCGTAAGTAAAATTAGATTAAGAATTAAGAAGATTTTCAGCTGTTTATCTTATCAAAGAGGCCGTTTAGGTACTATAGCCATTATATGGACATTTAATTTGACTGCATATTGATTAAAATTATCGATATAATAATATCGATAATATTCGACGCAAATATTGAAATGAATCTGTTTTGGTGATTTCCAGTATAATATGAAGACCAGTGGTGCAAGTAAATCATTATTAATTGTATTAATATTTTATAGAATCTTAAAGATTATAATGTTACTTAATATAATGTTAATAAAAAGCAATTTAATTGTGTAAGATTTTGCACAAATTTGTATCATTGGTATGTAAAGCTCATAATAATATGAAAATTATTTGCATAGCTTATTAAAAACTTGTCAAACAAGTACTTACATTAAGTAGTGTTTGATATTATATTTGGACATGTTATAAATACCTATTTGGTTTATGATTATTAGAACTATCCGCGCGCGATTAGTATGAGACATTTTAATACTGTATTTATTTCATTTATTTGCGTTTAGTTTTTAATTCGATTTAATTCGACGATTCTTTAAAATTCTTTTTCAATCCAATTCCAATTCAAGTTTCAACCATCACCAACCAACCAAATAATCACCACCAATCTGAAATCGGGCGAATACCTTTATTTAAACCAAATTTTAATTATTCTGATGTTAGTGTTATTCAGAATAACAGTCACAGTGTACGTCAAATATTTAAATGTTGCGTTCCAAATAGGTAATTTAAATGCATGTGGGGAGTATGAGCTATGAGGGTAATAATAAAATGTATAATTTATGCATTTCTTTTGTTTGAGCCTATAATTATGTGTAAGCAGATACCTCTTTTATTTTTGACATATTAATCGCGCGTGGCTACCCGCCAAGTGTAAGCACTTGGACGTTATTGATAAAGATAATATTTATGTTTATTTTTATGCACAGATAAAAATATACTTTATAATTATTATAATAAATCTAATAAGTCCATATGTAACAGATATGTCTCAAAAACTAAACCATCGAATGTTAAAATTGTAATATGACTTTTGTTAAACCGAATTTCTTTAACATGTGTATCCATTTATTATTTAAGAATATAATCACATTATTTACACGTGTCTTTTATTTATTTGGTAAGTTCGCGCGCTTTCATCCGTTTTGCCTCGTTTCTAAGGGTTGTAGCGTTATGTTAAATAGCGCATGTTTCCGACCATTGGTGAAAACTTTATGAAAATCTGTTGTCGTTTTTGAGTTTATCATGTTCAGACAGTAGGTATGTATCAGGTCATTAAGTAGATGATAATAATGATATAAGCGGCGGTAGCCTAATGGCTAGGGCGTCGGACTTGCGATCATGTGGTTACCGGTTCAAAACCCACCTATTGTACTGTACTATCGACGTGAACCCACTCGTAACACAAGCATTTAGCTAATTACGAGGGGTTAACAAGAATACTTGTAATGCGCGACACGCATTTATAGTACGATTTGTTATCAAAAAAATACAGCGCTTAAAAATCTGACACAGTCAAAGTTTAGAGTACTTAAGAGGCTATTAATTTGTGTTTTACCAGGCTTCTGCAACTCCACCGATGCATTTCTGGGGCTGAAGGGGATCTATTTCTATTGCGTTAGAATGGTCGTACAAATGGTCCAATGCTTGCTGCATGACAAGAACTGACAGATTTTGAAGCAAAACCATTATTACTCTGAGGGCAAAACTAAAAATCAACAATTCTGAAGTCTGTATGACGATTTTCACACAATACAATAAAATTGGGGCCCTGAAGTCTTGCTCCTAATTATGTTTAATTTTGGGACGTTTAAAAATAGGTTCATTGAGTTTTGCGAAAAACTATTTCAAAGCAATAGAAAATTTATTGGTGTTGGGCGCCAACAATAGCGAGCTTAGAGGTAAGTCTTTCACCCCAATAATTTACTAAATCCTTTGTGGACCATCTTATCATTTAGTTTATCCAGCTTGTCTTGTTCGTGGTCCTTCGCGGCACCTCGGCAAGACTTACCAGAACTTTATTTATAATTATAGTATCTGTAGTAGGGTAGGTAACAAATCAGAGACTTAACTATATGCGTAATCTCATTGTAGATGTATTTTATTAAAGGAGAAAAATAAAATTCAACCCTAAAACGAGAACTTTAATTCAGCAAAAACATTGACCAGATGAAATTAAGTAGGTACTTATAATTATAAGTATATATCTATGGTACTTGTAATTCCGTCCATCTTTCTCAAAAGTATGAACAAGATCGTCCATCCCCTGCATTTTCTATAACAGTTTTGCTAAAAACGTATTTTTTTTACTAAATATTTAAATGAAGGAAACTACATATATGGGTAGGTAAACATTCATTGTCATATCGTATAGGTAGGCATTTTTCACCATGCAGAAGGTGGACCGGCATAGCATGGGTACCTACTTCATTGAAACTGTTTCTGGTATTCGAGAGTGGTAGAAGAGAAATCAGCATCAAGTTACTCGAAAAAAAATCAAAATAATATTAATTGAATATTCTAATAGGCAGGTACCTAGTTACCTACTAATTTAATTAAAACCAATTATCTAAATTAATATATAAAACTGTAAAAAAATCCAACCGATGTCCCAAAATTTTGTTACAAAAGACCTCAGTCAAGGCTACGCCAAAGCCAAGTTGCGACAATTTATAACCAAATTCAAAATATGAGTTAAGTCTCGAATATATTTCTCTTATGAACACTCCTAAATATTAAATACTAAATACTAATACTAGAATTGCAATAACTTTATGATACCTATATGTAGGTGGGTACTTTTTGATTTAAATATATTTAAGTATTTTGACACCAGGGTAGGTAGGTATATAAATTACCAGATAATAATTGTAGGTAGGAACGTAAAGAATCTAACTTACATACATAAATAGATAGGTATCTAGTTTTTATTAAGATTTATAAATAAAAAACTCTATTTTGACACTGTAGAATTAGGTTCGGGAATGCCAACATGTATGAAAAAGTTGAAATTGACCTACAACCTATTCCTTAGCACAGAGGCAGATTTGAACATGTCGATTTCTGAAGGCAGCTTTATGTTAATCTATGCCGCAACTCCATTTTAATATTGGCAACACTGGCTGTGACAAACGTCAAGTCACAAAGCGCGCGTGTTTCGTAGTCAAAAGGAGATAACCAGTCGCCGTATTTGGACGGCGAAGTAAAAAATAAAAATAAATGTTGTAAGGGATTTACAATCACGTCAGTAAAGGTTTCCAACTAATTCTTTCACAAAATTGTGCAGTACTTATAAGTTTTCAATCCACATTGTAGTTTTTGCTTGCCAGCTATTTCAAATTTTTTTTTGTAATAGGTATTTTAACTTCCTAGTGACCATGGGACAGATTTGATCAAAAAGTTTAGAAGTTTGATATTTTATGTTTAGTTTTGCGTCTGAGGCAGTATTATATAATTATAATAACAATAAACTAATACTCTTGTGCAATATGATTATTTTGGTTAACAAGGAGGAAGTCGACACAATTAAAAACTATAATTTTTATTTTTGTTACTGCAATGCAAGATTTAACTTTAGAACTTTCGTATAAGTTTATTTTTTATTTTAATAATAATAATGTGGCATTTGTCGTTATTATAATGATATTTATTATTATTAAAATAAAAAATATCATTATAATAACGACAAATTATTACTCTATCAACTCTTTCTTCTGGTTTTTAAACCATTTTTCAAAAGACCCCCATGTCGATCCAAATTCGAAAAAACGTTAAAGAGAAAAACACATTTTTCTCATTAACGTTTTCAACAAATTCAAATATTTAATTTTTTTATATTAACAAAGGAGTTTCAATTTCTCTTTACAGTTGATTTTTTATGAGTCCAAATTTGAAAAATGTTCTAATGTGCCTCCTTCTCCCCTAATCAAATTGGACTTAAATCGGATCCCGTAGGTACCAATAATTTTCGCAAGTATACCTATCTAAATTAGGTAGGTACCTACCCCTAGATATTTATTTTTATTTCTTACAAGGAGATACCCACCTAATTATAATTATTATCCCATGAAATAAATAACTTGAAAATAATATTAACACACAAGAGATAAATTAAGTTAAGCAATAATACCCTTCATCACCTAACTATATCCAAATGATATTTTAACGTAGGTAGGTAACTTAACAAATAACTTGAAACGTTACCTTTCTTTAAATAATTAATGATTCTAATATTTACGTAATAAAAATAGCGCTCTATACCTAATATAATTTTATTCTTAATATTAACCCAATAAATGAATACCTTTATATATAAGTACTATCATCATAGAATAATATATGGTAGGTACTGGAATCTGATTCTATTTAATATTAATTGGTTATATGCGATTAATATCTATCATGTACTTGTATTGGGAAACATAATTATGGGCAAATATATTTTTAATACATATTTAGAGAACAGACAGACAATAGTTTGTGAATAATATAATTAATATAGGTAGGTACCTATAGAACAAGTTTAGAACGTGTCTCATTAGGGTACTTGGGTAACCAGAAATATTTCTAATTCAGCGTTTAGAATAAAATGTACCAAGAGAACTACATACCGCATTTAGGGCCCCTTCGCATTTGAATAAGGTTTGCCGTGTTCGAGAAAATCATGCACCGCGTAGACTCAACGTCAACGTGGATATTATTATCGGTGTTTGTCAAACGCCCACGCTGATTATGTCAATGCGAGGGAACCCTTACGTACATAAGAAGCCCCTTGGTACCTTATTTTAGAATAATTGTCTACAGATAAATACATGTTTTTTAAAAACAGTTTTGATTAGCCTCGCTTTACCCTGTTCGCGTACATCCAAATCGCATCGTGTAGTCATGAATCTGTAACAAGTAGAGAAAAAACAGTTAAAATTTTGTGATCAATGATTCTTCTTCCTTCTGTGAGACACTAATAACTCGGCTCAAAACTGTGAGGAGTGAAAGAAGGGTAAGGAGGCCATTGCACTGCAGAGGGAAGATAACGGCTGAAAAAAAAAATTCGGCTAACGAGTGACGAACCACCTGGTGGTAAGTAAGTGGTCCCACCATAGGCACACAACACCACAGGAGTTGCTGATGCGTTTCCCACCGCACATACATAGGTACCATGGTGATTTCCGACAGAGTCCGACGTAAGGGTGGTCGCCTGCCAGTTAGACCCAAGCGGTCCTACCACCGGGCAGGTCAGATATTTTCTCGCCTCTTACGAGATGCCTGCCTCATTACCCAAGTGGTCCTAAGCGCGACTGCTACGCTAGAGGTCCTGGGTTCGATTCCCAGGTCGAGCAAAGTGTTATTGGGTTTTTCTATGAAATACCCAGTAGCAGCTCGAAGTTAGGAATTTGTGCCGGGTTAATGGCAATAGGCTCGCCCCCTATTACAGGGAACCTAAACATACCGGCGAACTGTAGCTGTACATTAGTACGCCTCTGCCTAACCCTTCGGGGAATACAGGCGTGATGGTATGTTTTTTATGTTACGAGATGCCTATCTGAGTGGCAGTGAGAAATAGTATTCTAACCCGTTCCCACACATCGATCCGACAAATTTATTTAACACCGAATTTATTTAAGACTTCGTCTTTAATACTTCGTCTTTAATACTTATTGAAATGTCTGCCCCAAGTGTTATGTCAAAATTATTTTAAAACGTACAGCGTCACGTGCTTCATCATCTCCATTCACAACCCGTTTTATCACACAGTTGTTTAAAGTGCTATGACACTCTCAGCCAGGTGAGACCCGCAAAAGGAGGTGTATCGTTGCCTATATATACTTACAATCTATTTACCTAGTTAGCTGATTTCACAAGATTCGCGATGCTCCTCTCTAGTAAATTACTAACTCTACGGAAAAAGGACTTTTTAGAGTGCGATAAATCCTTATCGATTGTCCTAAACTTCGAATAAAGAATGAAATGAAAAGATGGTGAGCTTAATTTATTTTAGCATTATTGTAATGGACCAACACCTGTCATAGTCATGGTGAATGCGTCAAATCCCATGGCTGTATGCCTGTATGTAACTATATGTCAAGGCAAAGCAAGTGCGGTTTGTATGTAGTTAGTACGAGTCTGATGACATAATCTGCCGCCTCCTCTAGTGGTATATTTAGCACTCGAAAAATAGGATCGTACAAAAAACTAAACATCCAAAAAAATAGGTGGAACTTTCTAGAAAGTTTGAAACATAACTACCTACTATGTACTTCAAAACAATTTATTTAATGCACTTATATGAAAATGTATTGAAAACTCATGAATATGCTATGTGAAACGAAGATATCCTGACAGTAGCACACTCCGTTTGTGGAAATATCTAGGATCTAAAACAATAGCTAGTCTGTTGTTTTCCTTATTGAATAAACATTATTCATAATGAATAAACATTAGCAAAGTAATGTATTTAACATCGATTTCAGAGTATTGCCCTATTTATTATTGCTTGGGAACTCTCCCATGCGCTTTTAAAAGTCGAGTACGTTTCTCATGAATTAATCGCTGGTAGGTACCTAATCCATTGTAAACAATAAACAGTTTTTTTTTGTGAATATACCAATAGTCCAGTTGCCTTATTTTACAATTTTAAAATAATCGATATCCCACAATTTCATGGAAATGGTAAAGTAAGCCATCTTTTAAATATTGAATGTAGCTATCGAATTAAGTGATACTTGCCGATGAGAATAATAATAACACAAATTCTAAGTAGGTATTTAGAGAGTAAGTAAGTAGTAGTCGTATTATTTATTGTAAAAGATTTTTTTTTATTCAACGCTTTTTTAATTTATTATTTTATTATTTATCATTTATTTCAGACCAGGTAGTCCATACATGGGTTAGTAACTTTGCTAAAACTACGTACCTAAGTATTCTTTGCTAGCTCACGGATTTTAAATCGTTTACACGGTTTAAAATCTGTTCGTTTTAGGTGTAAAATAAAATGTGTGAGTATTCGTTCTTTTTTTATTTATTGCAATGAAAGTACCAGACGGTCGGTGGCCGCAAAAAACAGTTCAAGGGCACAGATCGACCTGCGGGTAGACCTGGCTCAATGGACCCGGGAATCAAGCTCTTCATAGCAAAATATTTGATGTACAAATGTCCTTTACTAGTATTCTATTATCTGTGCACAGATAATAGAATACTAGTATTTACTAATACTTTTTTAGTTACATGCAGTAAACGGTACAGGGAAAGTTTTTGAAGACAAGAGACACACTACACAGCGTCCGCTCGCTTCCTGACGTTTTCCATTAAGTTCTGTAATGATCAAACTTTGGGACACCGATCATTAGAACTTATCGGACCCTAGTCAGAACGGTTAACAGACAATGTCTTTGCACTTGACTTTATTTAGGGTCTGTTTTCAAGACATTACCTATTTTTCCATAGCTAACCGATCGAATCTCTTCTAATTTTGTGGAACAAGTGAAGGAAAGGGTTGCGATCGAGTCGTATCAAGAGGTAAAACGGAAAGCAGAATATAGAGAACAGTGGCGTTTGCTCCACCGACAAGAGCTGAGCTCTTAAATTAAAGAAGAAGAAGGCCCGATCGGCAAGAAGTAAAGTGAAGTCTACACTGCCACCAGTATGATAGCGTGGTGGACCATAGCTGTGAGAAGAGACCTGTGCTCGATTGCGGGACAGTAAATGGGTTGATAAGGATAACAATATCTTTTTTTTTTTTTGAAAAGCTTACTAGCAATAGCAATATCTAGTTCTATCTACCTTTATGTAGTCTGGCGGGAAATAATAGAGAGTAATTAATAAAACTAAGTTAATTGCTTCGGGTCGGTGAATCGAGTGACCCGCTTAATAGCTTGATTATTGCATCAGGCCCGCTTGTAGATCCAATGCAAAAAGTGCTAAGGGCGGCCACAGACGTCGCGAAAGTTATCGGCGGTCACGCGAATAGCCCAATTACTCAATTAATTATTATGGTTGCCATGATTTTAAACGTTAGCTCCATTGGTTGGTCTTCAGTCAGTGAATTCAGAATAAATACACTAAGGGTGCCTAGTGTATTTATGCTGTTCACCTTTGAGAAGGAAATAAATTAATGTGTAACAAGTTACTTACCGTGTGAGACGCCGCGGTTGGTCAGTTTACAAGGAATCCTTTTTGCTTTCTTCGGCGGGCGGTACTCCGGCGGCGGACATTTTCCGGCGCTCGTTGCGAGCCCGGGTAACGGGCCGATAGTACTGCTCGCTGCGCCGGCGTCAGCGCTCCGGCGCCGGCGCCTCTGACTCGAGCTCCATCCACAACGATGAGATAACGCGTGCCTCTATAAGATTTCGAATAAAGAAGGTCACTACTTTAAGATATATCTCCAAATCTGCATAACCTATGAAAGTAGGTATTTACTTTCATAAGCCTTTATTCCTCGAAGGATAAGGTTAGGCCAAGTTAGGTTATCATAGAAAAACTTAATAACACTTTGCTGGACCTGGGAATTGAACCCAGGACCTCTAAAGTCGCACTTAGGACTTTTATACTTATGAGGCAGTAACTTATAAAAGCAAAATGGTATGGTATAGTACTGATTGCTATTCCTACAAAATCATAAAACAAAGAAAATCTAGGCATATCTCTTAAATATTTTTTACTTTCACCAAAGATAAGTATTACCGATAAGAGCCCGTGTACTAGAGGGCAAACATAGCAACATGCTGGCACTGGCACGCTTCCAAAACTATCACAGAATACTATTGCTAAGCTACCTGAAATTCCAATACAACTTCTTTCTACGACATCATCATCTGAGGATCATTCATTCATATTGGATGAATGAATACTTGTAGAGATTAAATAAATTAACATCAGTTACCATCTGTTGTAACAGTAACATCAGTGTTAACTACATAATTATCTGTTATCAATATTACTTATAATACTAATACAAGGCACCTGGGGCCCAAGGTTACACTTTCAATTATATCAGAATAGTCATTCAATGGTTTAATGTCATTAAAACTGTCAAAAATCAACGGAATGAATAGCGGTTTTTACCCAATAGAATAGCACTACTTGGGGCAAAGAGACCTTGATCAAGATTTTTTCTTAAATCTTAAAGGTGCATTCACACCGCCAGTTACTACCTATATTAGTTTTTGTGGAGCAACGTTTCCAAGTGTTAGTAACATTGTTACCTATGATAAGTCAAGACTGTTACCTAATGTTATCGTGTCACATTCTGGGGATCCACAAAAAATAGCTGCGGTGTGGATGCACCTTAAGGCATCTCCAGCCTTCAAATCCTGGGTAGCATTCTTATGTACTTATTGCGTTACTTAACTAGTCATTGGATATTATAGTAACTTATAGTCATCAGTACATTGTTGGACCATATCTGTTTCATAGAGGGCAATATGTAGGTAGGTATCTATAATTTATTGAAAAAACACGCACAAACTATCTGTAGCTACTAATACAATAAATGTGGTGCACGACAGACAGACAGATATTCAATAATTTTGAATGCAAAAATCGGAAAAAGTAGCAAGTGGCTTTCAGCTGGTTCTGCTTGAAGGGAAAATGTAGGTACCTAATACTGTGCAAAACACTAAATTTCGTATATTAAAACTAGTCACTTGTGCGAACAATAACATAAATCTGACTGCTTTATTTTAGTATCAAGAACGTTATATTATCTTGTGTAGGTACTCATCTATAATTTACTTGGTTAGTATAGGTACCTATTAAGGAGACTAAAGAGACAATATCCTTTTTTTGGAAGGCAGAAAAAAGTTAATTTATAAATAACCAAATAGTATCATACGATAACGCCTATATTTCTATTAGAAGTAAACAGATACATGAAGCCACATTTCGGTAGACACCTATTGCCATTATCCGGGCTGAAATCTAAACTCGAGCGGTTTTTGATAAACTCGTATAAAAAGCCAATTCCTAGCTTCGCGCTTAGGCTTATATTTAGAGATTCTAAGCGTACCTACCTACACTCCCATGTGCCAAAGTAATGAATGAGCTGTTACCCGCAGAAAATTCCACGATGCATGATGCGCGATTATACATGCAGACGGACAAACAATCATTCTAAAGATATTGGTTTTAGTTTTGATTGCTTTTATAAAGACCACTCAAATTATTGATACATATTTCCTGTTTAGTTTAGACATCATTGACCCTGTACAGACATCGGCCACTTTCAATTTTATGTTATTAGTATGATTTTAGAATTATAATATATTTAATAGATAACCAAATATATACATTACGCATGTATTCCCCGTAGGGTTAGGCAGGGGCGTAGGTACTAATGTACACCCATAGTTCGCCGGTACGTTTAAGTCCCATGTAATAGGGGGCGAACCTATTGCCATTAGCCAGGCACAAATTCCAAGCCCGACCTGCTACTGGGAATTTCATAGAAAAACCCAATAACACTATGCTCGACCGGGGAATCGAACCCGGGACCCCTAGCGTAGCAATTGCGCTCAGGACCAATAGGATTTAGATTTAGTTAGGTAATTATTATTATTATATTTATTATATAGCTTTTTGCATAGGGGGACAAACGATCTTAAGGATCGCCTGATAGTAAACGATACTGCCGCCCATGGACACCCGCAAAGCCAGAGGAGTTGCAAGTGCATTGGCGGCGTTTTAAAATAGTTACGTATATTTTAGAATAGTAGATTCGGTTCTGAACGTAAGCCTTAACAGCCGCGATATCCGATGTAACAAATACTATAAAAGTTTAAGATGAGAAGATGTTTGAGAAGCAAAGTAACTTGCTTTTCAATAGATGTTACTGACGCCACCTTTAAGACGTAGTAAGTTCAGAATGTGAAGGCAAATTTCGACATCGCAGATCTCGCAGGCAGGCATCGCACTCGCGGTGGCTTAGTGGTCATATGGCGTCTGGTGTATCTAACCAGAAGACGCAGGTTCGAATCCCGCCTGCGAGTCGAATTTTTCCTTCACTAAAATAACTTTATATTATTAGCGTGAAAAATGCAAAAAGTCACAACAATATAGTTAAATATTATTGAAAAAACGTCGCCCGAAATATTTTTACTGTATAACTTTCTAGTTATTGTGTCACAGTGTATGTAGCATTAACTCACAAAGCTATTCCAATTCAATATCAATTGAATGCCTTATTTACTAGAGCGTTACTTCAGTCAACATGTAGCCGAGGACCTCGTATTATCCACTGCGGCGTCTCCAGTGTTTGTCTGAATGGATACGTATTGATGGCAAATATTGTGTTACACATGACTCGTCAAGACTAGCTTTGAGAAAAGACCTGCACAATACAGGACCCACAACCGTAACGACAATATAAAGTTGGACATAAGGGATAGGTAGGGACTTTTTGTGTTTGTTGGTTGTACGGTGAGATTCTAAACTATGATTTACTAACCCTTAAATTTAGTTATGCTTGTTTGATGAATTAGCAATTTTTCGGTTTTACGTTAAAGTAGGTATGCTTCTGAATCACGCTTTTTAACATATATATAAGATAGTGACTTATGTATTATTAATGGCAATAGGCTCGCTACGTATTGCATAGGACCTAAACATACTGGCGAACTGTGTGCGTATTTTATTACACCTCTCTCTAGCCTTCCGGGGAATACAGGCGTGATAATATGTAACTAAGCTAATGATTAATGTCGAATTAATTTCAATCCCCTTGGATCACATTCCAGATCACAGAACAACTCAACATTTTCCTAACAAAATAAAGTCGGTTGCTAAAACTTCGACAACATTTAACCACTAATAGTCATAGTTCTTGCAAATTGTTTTATAGTCCATTACAAGGATATATTGCTTGAAATAGTTCTGTTACCACTCGCACGATTTTGTCGACAGAACTAATATATCACTATCAGAACAACAACGGAACATTCTGTCAATACGTCTTGCTACTTTGTCGATTCGAAACAAAAAAACGACGTGAACTTAGGGCATATTAAAGAATATTGGAGTAATGTAGTACAAATTTAATGTAAGGAGGTATGTTGTATTTATTAGCCGAACCTCAGATAGCCGAACGCTCAAGCTATTAATTGAGCTGTAGGTACATGACATGTATTCATTATAATCAGCAGAGGATTCAGTGATTCCATCTAAAAGACAGTTCCTACGATTGAACCGTGCCTGCCAGAAATTAGCCGTTCCAAATGGGCGTGCAGTAAAATTTAGTATCGAATGTATAGAGGAAAATTTGAAATGTTTACTGTCCCTAATTACTGTCTTATTTCCTATTTCCTTGCGTCTAACTTCAGACAAGAAAGAAACACAGATATAATTATTATCGCCGGAACTGTATGTATGTTTACTTACATGTTATATATCACGATCCGAGAAGGGAGACTATGACACATAATCTCTATCCGTTCGATCGAAAAATATGAGGTCAGTAAGTACACGACTAAGAAAAAGTCATAAGACAGACATAATATCCATTTGGAGCAAAGCTTGACAAAAATATTATTCTTATAGAAAATACACATAACAAACTTGATTATTTTATTTCTCTTGATATCATTCATTCAAGACTACAAAAGTTATAAGGAAGGGGTATAACGAAGAATGCATTATGCAAAAACGAAATAAATAAATAAAAAAAATATTAAAAAAACTAACGATTTGTTAAATGCTAAGTACGAATTTCGTACGCGTTCTGTCTCATTACGTTAGTAATGATGTCGCTGCGACCAAGAAACCGTGACGGGATGTAAAAGCATGGTTTATGCAAAACATTAGAAAAGATAAGTCATACATTTTTAGACTTGTATTGTATTGTACAGATAAATAACTAGGTAGTTACTGATAAATGACAACATTCATCAGTAACTACCTAGTTATTTATCTACTGTGTCTTACGACCGATCCCAAAAAAAGTTCAGTCGTAGATGCCTAGAGACAAGATTTTGACATTACTTGTATTGATCTTATGTCAAAATTCTATCTCTAGTAAGTAAATCTACTGACTTATTTATTATTGGGACCTGCCATTAGAGTAATGTATTCTAGTAACGTTCCAATTGTGGATACTCACATAATGGTAACACATTTTAATTGGTGCCAATGACTAGTCGGAGCTAAGTACAACGAACTTCATTAATAACGAAGACGTGATTAATGAAGAGTCCTAACGTGAAACGTGAACACACGGTGCATCGTTTAGTACTTAAAATCTCCATACCTTGGTAACTTAGGGCACTTGCACTTTGGTAAAACATTCTCACCAGGTTTCTCAGCGGGGCCAGAAGGGGCGGGAGCCTCAGCAGCCTCTTCAATGCAGCTTTGTTCGTCGGGGAACTGCACGTGCTTCTTTATAGCAGAGCGACTAGGTTTCGACAACACCGAAGCTGTGTACAGATGTTAAAATTAGTAATTGTGAGAAAAAGCCATTTGCACATATTAAATTGGTATTTGTTCACGTTTATGTGAATGTTTTGTTAGCTTTTGGTCTTACGTTAATACTACCAGAATGTGACACATCAGAGACGGCTGCTACTGCCTAGTGCTGTTTGTTAGCGTTTCCTTATAATATGCCTAAAAACATGCGGTATATTTAAACCTATAATGTTCTCTATTGTAGTGTTTCATAAGGAGATTATACATAGTATAAGGCTGGTTAGGCTAAAATATACACTCTGGAGAGGCATACATGATACATCTGATCAATATAATTACGTAATCAAGAACTTTAAGTGCTATGTAGATCCTGGTGGCTAGTAGATAGTAATTCGTATCTAATCAGAATCTATGAGAAAAAATATAATCTGTGAATAAATAGACAAGTGAAGAGTTATTGAGCGGTAACCGCATCTGAGCAAACGTAGAGTTCTCGCTTACTCTTCACCTAGCCAGGTGGGCAGAGACTTGCAGAATCCAGCTGGGTTAGGTTAATAGGACATCGTTTTAAAAATCCCAGAATGAACTTTCACTTTATATAAAAAGGTCAGTATTTTATCGGTATGACATAGGTGAAGTGGCAACCACAGCCTATAGGCAGTGCATCAGTGAGTGATAGCCCAGCCCGTCTTCTCAGATAGGTACTATCTCTCGCGCGTTGTCATCTTGAAATGTCAGTCATTTTCCCAGTAATTTCACTGGCTAAAGTACCCTTAAATCTTTGTATGTAAACTAAAATTACGTTTGCGCATAACGATTGCGGAGTCTTATCGATTAGGCAACATTTGGTATTAAATGAAGCGTACCGAACCCGTATGAATTTTAACTAAAACATAATTTATTTTCTGGAACACCAAACTTGCTTCACTTTACTTCATTATAAACGAGACGCGTAAATGAGCCTTAACGGTTATTGTTACATAACTCATTATAATTAACGACTTGTAAGACACTCCTCTTTGTACTACTCAGTCCTAAATCACCCAAGTTCTTAGATAATAGAAGCTAAGTAGTTTTCCATTACGAATCCAGGTAGGATCGTTACGATCGTACGATCGTTTGATCAACGTCGCCTTTCAACTAGTAATTCATTATCACCCTGTTGTCTTAGAGGCAATTTGGAACTGCATATTAGGTACTTATCTAAAAGCACAAATAATAATAATTATTATTATTAGCCCGGTTTGTCCCACCACTGCATGGCAAAGGCCTTCTTACCCTCCTTCCACTCCTCACGGCTTAATGCTTTTTCAGCCCAATTTCCCAAATCCAGAGTCCAGTTTGTCCCAGCATCTGTACTCCACTTCGTTGTATGTTTTGCCATATTATTCGTTGTATATTTGCCACATTTTATCAGATGCCAGCGATGGTTTAAATCGCGCCTGAGGTAGAATTTTTCATTCACATCATTTTAATGTAAGAAAATGCATTTATAAACAATAATCAGAATTCTGGAACTACATTCAGAATATAATAAGATATACTAGATGCTGCCCACAAAACCTTAAATATATTAGCTAACCTATAACCGCTTATGTCCTTCTCCAAGGTCCAATCTATCTTTATATTTATGAAGCGTTGGTAGCCTAATGGCTAGGGCGTTGGACTTGAGATCATGTGGTTGCCGGTTCGATATCCACCCTTTGCACTACCTACCAACGTGAACCCACTCGTAACACAAGCATTAATGTGCGACCCACATTGCTAGTAAGTATAAAAAAAGACATCAAAATTGGTTGAGCTGTCTTTGCGTCAAAACCTAACTTACTGATTTTAAACTTTTTTCTGATTTTTATCTAGCCCGCCAGTTTCTCCCTTATTTGAGAAATATATATATAGGTACCTATACTTAGTTCGTAAACACTACACATTTAACGGCGGCTAAACCCTCAAAGGGCCGAACGCTGTTAATGAACAATTCACTACGATGGTTGTTTCATTATCCATCTTCTATCCAATATTAGCCCCAAATAGACGAGTTAACAATACTTGATGAGATAGAGGGTGGCTCACGACCGAGCGATTATTTACTCAGTTATTAAAAGCCCATGATATTTGTACAGAATCTACATATACATACATACATATACATACAAATAATAAGTTATTTGTTTACTGGAATTAGGCTATTATCCAAAAATAGCATCACAATGTTTGTATATTATAATAATTTCAATCTAAGATTGGTAAAAACTGTCTAGCTAGATATAGTAGGTATTAATTCTTGATAACTTTACCAAGTTTGGAACGATTTTTCGGTCTTATATTTCCAGTGAAGTAGTAGTAGATGAAATGGGACGGTAGGAACGTAAAAAAACGGTATCTCAATCTGAATAATTATACAATTTGTTAAAATATTGTTTGGATTACCATTTATTTTGATATTATGTTTTATGTGGGCAATTCAAGCTCCACCGGAACCTATAATTGGTCACAATGTTGGAACAAGAATCAAATTAGTTTTTTTTTTATGGCATAGGGGAGTAAACGAGCAGACGGATCACCTGATGATATGCGATAACCGCCGCCCATGGACACCTGCAACACCAGAGGAGTCACAAGTGCGTTGCCCGCCTTTTAAAAGGGTTTGGGCCTCCAGTTACCTTACTCACTCAGCGAAACACAACGCAAGCGTTGTTTCAAGCCGGTTTTCTGTGAGGGCGTGGCATCACTCCGGTCGAGCCGCCCGTTCCTGCCGAAGCATGGCTCTCCCACGTGGTTTGGAGTAGACCAGTCCTAACAAACCCAACCAACCTATTGCATCAGGCACCGTGACCTAATTATTTTTGGGTCGAATTCCACCATCCAATAAGACCACTAAAAGTACTTACATATTAAGTTCAGAATCATTTTAGTCAGTATGATCGCTACATTGAACTTACTGATAATTTTGGTGGGGGCTTCAGAGAATTCCTCAGGGTCGCAGCGGCTGGGCATCGGTCTCCCGGCGGAGCGGCGGCGTCCACTTGGCGCAGAGCTGGTAGTCGTCGTTTGCTGAGCAGTTGCCGTATATTGCACTATCGCCTTTAACAAGAAGAACGAATTAATATTTGTATGGGCGTAATATATTATTTATATGAGGTAAGGAGAGACTATATTCTACTAGGCTTCGGCACACCACTTTCGCTTCATCTATGATTGTCGGCTTAGGGTTTATAACGCGTACCGCAGAAATGTGGAATGCGCTTCCCGATATAATCTGGGTGTCTTTAAATCACGAGTGAATCGGTTTCTTCGAGGCAAGCGCGCTCCATCTTAGGTCGCAGTGTCGCTTAACATCAGGTGAACTGGCGATCAAGCGTAAGCCTATAAAGAATTAAAAAAAAATTACGACGGCAAATTGGTTGTGATACGTTTGTCGAGGTCGGCCATACGTACGTACTCGGCATATATAAGTACACATCTACCATGTAATCTTAATCTCCGTTCACTCATCCTCGCTACACGCCCAAACCACCTCAACCTACCTTTCAGAATTTTTGTTACTACATCTCCTTGCACACCACACGGCTCCCTTTTCATACCGCTCACTCTATAGTATGTAAATGTCATTACTAACATAGTCCTAAGTAACTATATCTAACAAGATTATGAATAATTTGGTCTGAATTAAATGAATAATAATAATAGGTATTCTGTATGGGCGTTGCATGAGAAATGAACTAGTGTTATATGGAAACGTATTACCTACTTTAAAAAATAAATACTATAATAAACTACTTACGTGAGGTTAAATTACGGTTCTACGTAACTTCCAAATCGGAGGGTATTAGAAATGAGGTCGTCTTAATAGTGCCTCTAATATTATCCATGTACCTACGTATGATCAATTATTCAATATTCTCATGCATCAGTTAGTAATGCGCAATGAATTTACACATGTCCAGGGTGTTTCCTACCAGGCCCGGCCAGGGCGTTTGGTGTTTGTAAAAATCACCCACGACAGAGGAGAAAGTTTCGAGATGAACGGATCCCGCGAGCGATATCGATATCCTGTTTGCTGTCAAAGTCTCGTAGAGAAATGTTTGCATAATTATGTGAAAACTTCAAAGTCTAATTTGACTACTTCAAAACCTAAGGTTTAGACGACTTCCAGTGCTGTCTAACCGAATAATATTGGCTGCTGAAAGTCAAAAGCACGGGTCAAAGTCACCCGATTTTTATAAATTTACTTGTACTTCCATTACTAACAGTGGGAATCTAATCATTACACGTTAGATGACTCGACTGGCGCAGTGGTCAGGCGATCGGCTTCTTAGACACGGGTTGTGGGTTCGATCCCCTACAGATAATTGTCCCAAGTGTGTTGTTCCTAGGTATTTGTGTATGTGAAAATTGCATTTGAAAATGACGAAGAAAAAGCGAAAGAACCTTAGGTATCTTTACCCCGAAATACAGAAGAAATCGCGATTTCGGGGCGTCTTTATTAAAAAATTGAAATATGTAAATAAAAAGGATTTAAACCAGTTATTTAAATAAAAACAAAGCCAAAAAAGTCTAATGTGAAATTTCCTTTTCCACCGAACACGACTAGGATTAAATACATTGATCTTTTGTATACGACGTTTATATATGGCAGTATGGCACATTTTTCAAGATAGCGACATTGTCACCCATTTACTTAACGCGTTATTCTCAATGTAATATCGTGAGTGCTTGTCTCTGAGACTTTTCATGGTGGAGACGTTTTTTATCGACCTTATACACAACACACGTAACGTTTGACACGTAAGAGTTGATTGATTAACATGCCAACTGCGATCAAAAGAACTAATGGCCTACAGCGAGCCGAACAGCGTCTGCTTTATTGTTATATGATTACGTAGCACGGGCCGCGTCCGCCGCATTGTGGACCGACATGACTTCGGTAAATATGTTAATGTTCACGCTAGTTGCGACCAACAATCACTGAACAAAACTGGAGTCTCGGTCCCGCTAGGAGTAGGCACTTGTCTAGTAATCCATCTCTGCGCTAGGAGTCGCGTTTTCGATCCCTGCAGTGATATTTCCTCAACGCACAAATAATTGCTCCGGGTTTGGGTTTTTGATTACGTTAAAGTATTTCTAAAAACACTCACGATACCTGAGAAAATCAACGCATCAACGTTTTCTGAAAAATAATAATATGTAGAAGGAGGAACAGGGAGGACAAAACTGGGAGTTTGTCAAACTCATGTCACGGGCGGTCGTGGAAAAAGTCGCAAATGCCTTGAGCGCAGTGTTTAGTCGGTACGAAACCGACTTTATATCCTGCTGTCTCCCCAAATGGCCGACAATCTATGCAATCACTAATTCCAATCACCATGCAAATAAGAAGAGTCCATAAACCTAACAATATAGGTACGTATTATAGATAATTACAGCCATAAATCAGCGGCAGCGTCAATAGAGGTCATCCTAGGATAACATACTCGTACGCCAATCTTATTAGCGCGTATGTGTGAGAAGATGGATTTATGAATGTGGCAGCAGCAAAAGAGGTATGCAACAATCGTAGCAAGTGACGGTCTATAGTTTCTGCCTACCCCTGGGAGAAAGGCGTGAGTGTGTGTAAATAGGTATGTAAACAGGACAGTCGTGAATAATCCATAATTTGGATTAGCAAATAGTCTCCTTAGTCAACGGGTGCTGATCAAAGAAATGATGATCTTTAATGACCCCAGGGGGAACAACGGGTGACCTACCTATTATTTGTTTGTGTTTATTTACAACACGATATCAATCAAGTGAAGGTTTTCGAACGAAAAAAGCCTAAATGGATATTGTTCATAAATGATAGTTTTGATAAAAGTTTTTCCGTAGAACCAGCGATATATATCTTTATTGATAGAAAGCCTCGATAAGTGTCCCAATGCCCGCGTTAACGTATAGTCATATAAATGTTGTGATGTAATCTGCGGGATTGTGTGGTGGTGAGAGAGGGATGCTACTATTTAACTTGTAGAGCAGCATCTCTCTCTACTTACTTATACAACAAAACTAATCGGCTGAATGTCTTGTAGTACAACTTGGTTTTGATGTTTTGGTTTTCTGTCTGCAGTTTTAACATAGTACCTACTTGTTTACTTTGTCCAACTAAATTGATTACCTATACACGAACAAACTGATTCCCGCGGATTCACTCGCGATATCATGTTGAAATTTCACCCGCTTAAAGCGTGAAAATCGAAAAATCCTGGAACACGTAAATTTTTTAATTTACTCTCTGTAACTGCAATTCAAATATTCGTGTTTCTAACTTTAAATAACAAAACTTTCATACAAACGTCTCCCCATCCCAGGGGTTATAACCTCTGAAAATTATGCTTAGTTATGGTCAGTCAGTCATGGTCGGGACAAACTCTTTTTTATGTATTATTTTGTGCGAGTCAAAGAGAGCGGTAAACGAAATAAATTTGAGGACCTGTGATATAGGCTTATATTCAGACCTTAATCAAATCGTAAGTTGCTGAGGGTCGCCTTCGTTAGTGTGTTCAGAGAGTAAATGAATATCTACTTGTTTCAATCGTCTTGAATGTATTATCAATAAATAATAAAAGTATCATCTCTTTAAACAAAATTCTGGAACATATTACTTATTCTGCCTATCACTCTTTTGGAACACTCAAAAACTTGAAAGCCTGAAAACTGTCATGAGTTTTTACACAGATTTTGGGGATCTCAGATACACAATTTTTTTACCGTCCTTAACCTACCCTGTCATGATTATGTTAGAGTCCCAGGATTGTTGCACTTACCCGATCAACATTGTCGAATGATACGGTGCCGCGGCCCTCGAGATACTCTTGAAACTGGGAGATCACACAGACCATAGCGTAGATCTGTAAGAAAATAATATAATGAACATCTTATGTAGGAGAAACAGGGTACATCACTATTCCTATCTACCTATCCCCTATTGAATTACATTTGATTTTTTTGGGTATCTAAATCTGATATAACTTAGATAATTACACAGAAAAATTAAAACATCTCAGTTTTTGGCAATATTGTGGATGCATTTGCAAACACGTACAGAAAACAATACCGGCAACACTAGGTACCCACAGGCCTTAGGCCGCGTATCCATTAGAGGCAGCCTCGGGCCGAGTAGCCTCGACTTGAGGCAAACTGAGGCTGCTTACCCTGAGGCAGACTCGAGGCACGTTGCGGATCGAAGTGAGGCATGCCGCCTCAACTTGATCCACAACTTCGAGCCAGTTTAAAGTAGGCTTGTTCTTGCTCGGACACTGAACAGCGCGCACCTTACTAATACAATCTTTCAAGTGTACTAGATCGGTCTTCTAGTACTATTAGTACATATTAAACATAAAGTTCATAAAAGCTCATTCATAAGTGTACTGTTTCCATATCATTCCCGCTCAGTTCGTAGTTCGTACAGAGCGAAAGACTATAAATATACATCGCGAACGACGAACGGACGAAGTACTAAAGGTACTAAATGAATGATGTACTAAAAAGGACAAGGAATATTTCATACTATTCCGTGTCGGGAATGAATTCCTATTACTACATGTACTAAACAACTCTAGTTTAAAGCATTAACGCGATGGCACCAGCGCGCGTAGAGTAGCTGCTGCTGTAACCGAGATTACAACAAAAATCTATACAAAAGAGGAAGCATCGATGGTGGAGCAAAAAGATATATCGCAATAAAAAATCAGCTTGGTTATGAGCACAAGTTACATTTGAAGGTAGTGAAAGCTTTCAATATTGTCGATCGCGACCTGAGGTGACACGCGCACTAAGCGCACGACTCAGATTGAGGCACCCGCACAAAACTCCGACAAGAAATGGCTCGGACCGCAGCTACGAATTTGCCTCAGGGCGGCTCAGCTCGAAGCAGCATCTCCACTTGCGCTGCTTCGAGTTGAGGCAGCTGCGCGGACCGAGGCTGCTTCTGGATACGCGGCTAAAGAATGCTCAACCTGTGTGGGAATCGAACTACTCTTAGCCAGCTTCTGTGAAGCTGATTTCTCAATAATTGCTCCAATTATAACATCCTTTCTATCCAATCCAAATCTAGAGGTATCCTATTTTAATACCTCATTATTTTAAGGATTTAGAAGTGAGTAGCACGAGCTCTGTTATACGAAGGCTATATCTTTTTGTTAGTTGATTAGTACTACGCATACAAGTTACATAATTTGCAGCTCGCGGATTCTTTCAGTGAGTGGCTAGTTTGCTGCGAAATTAGGGTAGTTAACTAGCTTTGCTCAGTCACTCACTCCATAATGCACCGCACTGATTTAGCTGCCGATACGCGGCTTAAAATCGGCTGGCCCACCCCACAGCTGCTGATTGTGAGTTCAGTAAATTTAGTGTATGTACATTTTTCTCCAAGAAAAAGCTATTTTTCTCCCTTTTGTTTGAAAATAATATGAGAATAGGTACTCCTTGGCTACATTAATGCTAAGCCGCTCAGAATTGTAAGGTTTTTGCAATGTCGAGTACGGTACTGAGTAAGATTAATGATCATTTACTTAGTTTGGTTTTTTTATATACAGCACCTACCTAGTAAATGTGAATCGAATTCCATAAAATAAGTAGTAATTTGAAGAAAATAGACTAAGATAAGTATTTCATTTTATCTGTGGTCAGGCAAATCGACAGATGAATCAATACAGCTCTATTAATCTCAAAATGATTACCATAATATAACCTTGTCCGGCCTCAGCTTTTGATCCAAATAGCATTTTTGAGATTTTTTACGAAGCAAACTTTTTCTACTATCACCAGCTGCTGATTGAGCTACAAATGAAAACGAAATTGTGTGTTTTTTGTTTTCAATTGAAATCCTGCCTCAGAATGGAACTTCGCCGAGCACCATTCACGAAAAGTTTTTTATAACACTACAGATTTTATAACAGCTGCAAATTAAAATTACTCCAATTCAAACTGGAATCGAACTATCATGACTTCGTCGGCATTTTTACTCAGCGTTAAAAAAATACCAAAAACATAATTCACGTTAATTATCGCAACAAAGGTAATTAATAAAGTTTTTTTCAGTTGCGGCGGTAAAAATAAATTGGAAGAAATAAAAGTGGACGCTCTAAAAACATTTTCAGACACTGTTGTATTTTCTTTGATACAGTCATCTAAGCTTCACTGTAACAATATAAATTGTTTAAAGTCGGGTTTCGTGGGTAATTAACGAGACAAATAAATAAGAGATGTCTTTTGAATAAATTATTAAATACTTAGGTATTCATACCTGCATCATGGGGTTCTTTGAAAAGGGTGTGAAAAAATTTTTACAGTGTCGGCGAAGCGCGAGTGATCCCTTTGTTGGAAACGTCCCTAGGCTATGGTAACCGCTTACCATCAGGCGAGTCGTATGCTTTTTTCCTCAAATAATGTGAAACCTCGTTTAATATTGTCGACTTCGGTCAAACTTGGACATCCTTCAACGTCCACACATCTTGTTATCGCATTATTGTACCTACCTACCTATTATAAGTGAAGATTGTAACATAATTTATTTTAAAAGAGTGTCCATGGAGTTTCTTGCCGGATTCTTCTCCATAGAATCAACCTTTTGGAACCGTGCAACTAGAATCATAACGTTTCATAGACGCTTGTAAAAGCTAATTTAAAATAAAAACATTTGAACTTGAACTTTTGCCACCTTAGTGTTATAAAAAAAAGCTTCTAATGTATTTTGCGTCATCGCTCATCGTTATTTTCTACCAATAGGTACTTATAATCATTTGAAAACACTCGGAACTCGGGCTGTTCGCGGTGCGCGTACTCTTGTTCGTTGGACTTACCGCCTGCGTTTCACTGTACTGACAGCACAGAACAGTTAAAAAAATATTTTAAATACAAAATAATATTGCGTTCTTTATGGTGTTTCTTCCTATTAAAATTAGAGTCCCTTATGTAATTTATAAATTATCATTTATCCAGACAACAACCCGAAAATCCCGACATTTTGAAATGATATCCAGATATTTCGATTTTACGATCTGGCAAGGCTAACCGCAGCCCGCACGATAATTAATTTGATGTTTCCAACTTCGGCAAACATGAATCGATTAGCGAGAGAAAACTAAAAGATAAATTGATGTTCCTTCGTGACCGTGCAGAGATACCGAACAACAGAATCCTATAAATATCTAATTAAAAGCAACCGCTCGATCCGTTGATTAATAAACCATTTCACTATTATTATTATATTAAAAGTAACATAACATACCATCACGCCTGTATTCCCCGAAGGGTTAGGCAGAGGCGTACTAATGTACACCCACAGTTCGCCGGTATGTTTAGGTCCCATGTAATAGGGGGCGAGCCTATTGCCATTAACCGGGCACAAATTCCTAACTCCGAGCTGCTACTGGGAATTTCATAGAAAAACCCAATAACACTTTGTTCGACCTGGGAATCGAACCCAGGACCTCTAGCGTAGCAGTCGCGCTCAGGACCACTTGGCTAATGAGGCAGTTAAAAGTAACATTAACGTAAATGTAAATAGCGGAAATCTGAATGAAACTGACTAGCTTATGGTAGATTAATAGTCAACAGTCATCTTTGGGGAAAAGTGGCTTCATTCAACCGATTCCCTTGACAATAAACAATCGGAACTGATTAGGTTTAATAAAGTCCTGTCACCTCTCGGAAGCACAAAACACCCCTGCCACAGATAATATAATACTAGTACCCCTACACAACCTCCCACGGTAAACTACTTTATATTTCCTAAATGATCACACCAATGAAAGTTATTGTGAAGTTTGAAATTACACAGATTTTCTTTTGGAAAATACAAAGTAGATAAATTAGCAAAGTGTTTAGTTTCCTAATTAGGTAGGTACTTGACAGTCTTGACAAACTTACCAACTTGTTTTGAGCAGTATAATTGAAAAACAACAATTTTGCCAACTGAACGCAATTAGAGGACTAAGTTTATAGTATAAACAAAATTTCGAAACTTAGATTCAATTATATCACAGAACCCATGCAAACGTTCTCACAATAGTAAAGTTTCGTTATAAACAAAAATAACTTTAAGAAGAATTTCAATTGTGAACGCAATATTTATAAAACGTGGGATGTTTTGAAGGTTAGGTATGTTCTAGTGCTTCAGCAAGACAAAAGAATGGGGTTAAATAACTATCCACTACTTAGTTTTGTAGTAGGTGAAGCAACGTGAAGCTTTTAGTAAAGCGATACATTACGCGAGGGAGAGTCTATCTATTAGACTGGAAAAAAGCAATGTATTCGGTACTAAAAATAAATAGCCATGAAAGAGTGAAGTCCTGCTTTCCCTTACATTTTTTTTAATGAAATCGAATTATATAACAAATTTTATGTTTGCAAAGTGCACGCAAATAATAATTATGACGTCCGTCGGCACTCTAATACTTTGCATGACGTATCGTAACTACCTAGTAGGTATATGATTATCATCACTACATATTATAAAACAAAGTCGCTTCCCGCTGTCTGTCCCTATGTATGCTTAAATCTTTAAAACTACGCAACGGATTTTGATGCGGTTTTTTTTAATAGATAGATTGATTCAAGAGGATTTAACATCACGCTACGACTCTTAGGGACGGGGCAGCGCGGGTGAAACCGCGGGCGGGTCGCTAGTACATTATAAATTATTATTGAAATGAAATGATATTTATTTCTGTAAGTAGATCATTAGAGACACTTTTACAAGTCAATGTTTTTTTTTTTTTATAGCTAGATGGCTTCGGCATTTCCTAACTGACGACCTCTGAGAAGAAACACCGAAACAAACTCAGAGAATCATGGTCTCCTTTAAAGTCCAGACATAAAATAATGCAAATAATGAGAGTGGGACAATGCAGGGCAATGTCTGAAATGGCCCTTTGAGGAAAGAACCATGGCAGCTTTGAGTAGACCAGTCCTAACTGACGGCAAGCATGCTTCAGTCATCGTGTAGCTCAACCATAATTAAGGGAGCTCAACGACCCGTCGCACGACAATACCAGATCAGTAGGACATTCGTGTAGGTCGTATAAAATTCCCAAAGCCTCCAGACTATAAAAACTGGTATATTGCTGGTATAGTGTTAGATAGCCCATTTATTGAGGAAGGCTATATGCTATATATCATCACGCTACGCGGGAGAAGTCGCGGGCAGAAGCTAGTCTTTATATATGACAGTGAACGAAACAAAGTTATTTTATACCAGAAGGCCGGGCCCGGCAGAAACTGATTGCAGCGCTACCGGATCCAAGTAAATCGAAACCATCCAGTATCTACTCAAACACACAAAAAAAACATCAAAATTAATCAAGTGGTTTAGGATATGTTCAGTGACAAACACACGTACAGAATTCATGAAGATTAGCTGTGTACAGTGCTGTATAAATTTTCATGTTTTAGTTCAGGCTCGTCCGTTGCTTATTAGAACAGTTACTTTTTTGTCTTTTACTGAAGACAAAAACTTTCGTGTCCAGCGTTAGTGCTATCAGATAATTGTGTTTAGTCATGTGTATAATATGAGAGCTAGAGTCCGAACGGGTATTTATTTGAATTGCGTCCATCTTAGACCCAGTTTTTCTTCCCATTAGACAAGACTAGGATCAAACGGATTTAAGTTTATACATATAAAAATGAAGCCCTATTTATAAAATTGCGATTTTCGTAGGTAGGGACGTAGGTAGGGACGTATATACGCCTTAGTAACTTAACATACAGAAATGTGTTTGCTGGGGAGTTTGTTGCACCGCTTCTTCTTCCCAGCGAAAACACTAGGAAGCGGTGAAGGGCGGGCGTTTTGGGGGCTGTCTATAATGTAAAAATGACGTTCAAAAATTACTACCTAGTAGTCTATATTGAATAAATGATTTTGACTTTGACTTTGACTTTCAGGGATTTTTCATTTTCCCGGTTTCAATTTTGGTGAAAAATTAAAAACACCTTAGCTCGCGAGTGAAATTGCAACAACTGACAGAATGGGAACAGCTATTTATCAATGAAAATAACACTGCCGTCGTCCTATTTTTATTTATACTTACATATTATTTTGATAATAAGGTCGCCCCCTGTTACATGCGACCTAAACATACCGGAGAATTGTGGATGTATACCGACACCCTGCCTAACCCTACGGGGAATATAGGCGTGATGGTATGATATTTTATTAAAAGTGGATGTAAGTATAAGCAACTAACAACCCGCCCCGGCTTCACACGTTATACGTATAATCGTTCCGAAATAAAATCTAAATCCGAATCAAAATTGGTTGGTTTAGAAGTATGTATATTACAACATTAGTTTTATATGAGTAGTATATGCGAAAAGAATCTATGTAAAAATTTCAAAACTGTATCACAAAGTTATAAGCCTGTTATATTACCTGGTTGTCCGTACAAAAACATGCTCACCACGTTTTATTATCCCCGCCCCCCGCTGTGCGCCCGCGCCTAGGGCCACTATGACCTGCCGTGATTTGTGTTGTGCGAGTATGATTGCAAAAAGATAGTGTCGCGCGGTGTCCTACTTGTAATATTTTTTAAATATTTTTAGTACAAATTATAACATGGTGTAAAATATTTTGGAACTTATTCTGAAAAAACTATATTCAGGTTTCTCTTATAAGTAGGTACTAAAAATAATGTTGTATTAACTCACGAATTCCTCATAGTAAGTAAGTATAATGGACTAGTAAGCTGGCTGTGTGCCACCCGCAAAACACCCTTGAGGGTAATAAACCATGATTACCTGGGCTTTAACTACCTCCGTATTGAACTCACACTGCAAATCTTTTATTTTCCAAAACCTCATTTATTTCTCCGTATCCGATGGTAGGTATCTTGTGTTGGGGCCGAGGCAGCAAGGTGCACTTCAACCCAATGGGATCTTTTGTGCTTCCCCTAGATACCTAATCCTCATCCTCTCCCAGTTAGTTCTTCAATGAGCTTTATAATGAGGCCTGGGCGTATGAGTCTCTGTCCTCTGGTCTTGGATAACCCTGCCCCAAGAGGCACATTCGCTTCCTAGCCAGTGCATCGCATGTACACAGAAGATGTTCCATGCTCTCAATTTCCCTTTTTCAGGCCCTGTAGGCTGATTTCTCCGTCAGACCCATCGTTAGTCCCAAAATGTCCGGTCAGCGTCCCTATCAAGTGACAGGCCTGCCACCTGCTTGAGTTCCAAAATGGCATTTTGCCATCTTGATGAGGAACATATGAATTTCTTGGAGTGAGAAAGTCCCGTGAGGCTCAACCACTCATCCATATGCATCGCCCTTGCATACTCCCGAAATGCCGTTTTGAATACAATTGGTAGGTATACACTCAATTTACTTTCTTCTTTAATTTAAGAGCTCAGCTCTTGTCGGTGGGTCAAACGCCACTTTTCTCTATCTTCTACTTTCCGTTTTACCTCTTGATACGAATCGATCGCAATCCTTTCTTTTACTTGTTCCACAAAACTTCGTCTAGGTCTACCCCTTCCTCATTTTCCTTCAATTTTACCTTCTAGTATAGTTCTGAAGAAGTCGTCATGTCGTATCAAGTGGGCAAACATCAATGTACTTTACGTGTTCAATAATTGATAAGTAAAAAACCCCTATAGAAATTGATAGCCTGGTGATATGACCAAAGGATTGCCAAGTCAAAAGTCTCGAGTTTAAATTTGGCTTTTGAAGCTTCGGCGAACATTAGACATATTGAAACAGAACAACTTTACGGATTCTATCGCGTTATATTAGTAAAAATCAAAACCCGACATTTAGAACCATTTACAGCGTCCATGGTCACGGGCAGACTGTAGTCTGCCTAGAAGGACAAGGTCAGGTGTGTAGTACCTACTCGCAATCAGCTTGCATGTATGAGAAGATGTATGAATGTTGCCGATGCAAAATAAGTATGCAAGAATCGTAGCAAGTGGCGATCTATAGTTTCTGCCTACCCCTGTGGGAGAAAAGCGTGAGTGTAGGTATGTATGAACTCTGCCAACCCGCATTAGGGCATTGTGGTGGACGGTGGCCTATACCTTTTAAAGTTGTTGTTAATTTATCCAAATTTGTAGATAGATGGAAGTACCTAACTGTTGCATCGCCCGCCCTAATGTTTACTTTTTTAGAACATTTTTGCTCATGTAGGTAAGTGAATTTGATTATTTTTGTGTAATAAAGTTTTTAAACCGTCTCGTTTTGCTGTTTGTACCCTCTCGCTCTGAAAGAAGAACGGTACCCAACAGTGGGACATGGGTCGATGAGAATAATTTCAAACATAAAATTCTTAATCTTACTGATAAAAACCCATAATTAAACAAACAATTATGCTAAATCAAAAACACTCTACGATGTACCTATAATAAAAACGAGATATTTTATTTCTACACCAGAACCCTCGTCAAGTGGTTTATAAATATATAATCGAAATACTGGAGATATCACATCGTATTTATCTAAACAAATGATTTGGTTTACGTGTGTTATTTACAATTAAGTTAACTTAATAAGGGTTAAAACAATATATATCAGGCGATTGAATAAATTATGAGCGACAATTCTTCGTCGAAATATTTAATATCCAATCTTCTTCAATTTCCTTTGTGAGAGAAATAAAACATTTTATTAGTGTTGTTAGTCGCTGCATAATACAGTAGGACATTGAGCTTGTACGTGTTTTTCATCCAACCGAGGCAAATGTAATTATAGGTAAGTGTCGTTTATTTGACAACCGATGTTCGGGGAATTATCGGGCAAACTATCCTCGTCCCTCATCACGTTCGAGTATTTGCGAACTTATTGAAGAGTTAATTTTGTTCATATAAAACTGGAATTATTGTGAACACGTTTCGAATTTTATTTAAATTGCGCGCAATGTGGTCGTTTGGTTTGCCGCTTTCCCCGAGCCATTCGTGTAATGAAACGCAACAAAAAATATAAATACATTTTTAACGACCACCTCTTTAGGTGTCGAAACTTACCTGCATGGTCCATGGATTATGTACCTACCTACATTAAATATTTTGTAGGTACTTGTTTGAATAAAATGTTTCGGAATCGGAATCGTCCGTACCTACCTACTTTGTTGTTTTAGATCCTCATGTGGTCCCTTATAAGGGTCGAGAATCCCATCGTAATGTGTGTAAAAACTGCAACGCCATCTAAACTGTTTACGATAAATACTCAAAGTATTTGTTTACCTTAGATTACATTATTATTAATTTCCATAACGGGAAACAAACCAATAAAGAATCGTCAACATCGGTTGTTAATCCAAATTAACATACGAAACGAAATTGCTTGAAAATGTGGGTAGATATACAGACCAGATGCTTTCTTAACTTCCTCTTTTTTTAAGTCAGTTTAAAATTTCGGACAAGTGCGAGTCAGGCTCGCGCACCAAGGCTTCCGTATAAACTCTCTACTTGCACTAATAATAATAATGTTGAATAATGAAAGCACCGAATCGTCCAAAATTAGGCATGAATGCCCGTTTCTTTATTGGGTTGACTGAAAAGCTTTCTTTACAGATTTAAGGGACCTTAGAGCTTATACAGAGATATAGAATACTCTTTATACACCAAAATTTTTTATTGTATTACACCTTAGTATATTCTGTTATTAATTTCAACTTGTTGTGGAGGTATCAAGACCTGGCCCTGGCTTGACAGACAGGCGGACAACGAAGCGATCCTAGGGTTAATTTTCTCCTTTGAGGTATGGAACCCTAAAAATAAAAAATCTAACGCTGAAGCGACACATTTTTTATGTACTTCTCTGTGGTTAGCGAAGGGTTTCGTAAAAAAGTATTGTGTAGAATTTCGTTTTCCATCCTAATATTATACTTATGTATGAAATGAAAACCCGGTTGACCATGTTGCTACTAACTTACGAGGTTCAATCATAAAAGGTCGATAGAATGAGAAATGCTGAAATGTAAGATAACATATGAAACTTTTAATGTGACCCAAATGATTCCTTTGTTAACCCGGCAGGCTCGCACCAAATCAAAGCTGCAAGAAAGTTTTGCCATTGGCATTTCACAAAATTTGCAGCTTTCAATGGTCCGAGTGCTACTGATGCGTTAATTGGAGATCCACTTCAGTGTGCAAGCAGATCAGGTAATGTACATATCTACGTAGGAACTCTTTTTCAGTCGGGGGTTTCGATTTTATTGAAGTGAAAACTTCTTTAGGGGCGTTGTGCACTTTTTGGGATGGGTAAAAAACGCGCCAGGACACGTGACCTGATCGAAAATTCGTAAGAAGGTTGTTCTGAAGTGTCAAATAATTTTTAATGTATCATAAATTGTCCTAATATGTATAATTGTATATAATTTAAATATTATTATATAATTGAAATTTGTTTTTTTCACAGCTCCACGGGACAATAGACCTAAGTATTAGATATGAATTTCAGCTTGATGATTGCAGCTTGAATTTCAGCTTGAACGCGTGGAGGTCCACGCGTTCCTGAGAAAAAGGGTCTAGAGAGACGGATAATAAAGGGATCCTATAATGGTTTAGTTTTTTCCTTTTGAGGTACGGAACCCTAAAAAAGAAGTGCTTATAAGCAGCAGTCATAGTGGTCAATCATCATCACTACATATCTATTGTAAAAAGAACCCTCGCTGCACCTTTCTGTTTGTTCGCGATAAACTCAAAAACTACTGAACGGATTTTGATCTGGTTTTCACCAATAGACAGAATGATTCAAGAGGTGTATCATTTGTTAAGGTTTTGTTTGAAATTGAAATGGTTGAAATATGATGATTATTGTAGAAAATGACAGATAAAGTAAAGCCAGTTGGGAAAAAATTTCGTAAGCACTGCCTAATCCCTTTGGGATAAACGAGCCAAGCCGGGTCGGGCGCGGGTCACTAGTTGCTTATAATTTCAAAGCTAGAATAATGCTAGAAGTTTTCTATAAAACTCTAGTGGGTGGAGCCAGATCGGGGGCAGGTCAGGGCGTCGTCATAAAGGCAGGGCTTCGCTTGTAACGGCGACAGCTTAATAACACATATCAGTATATAGCGCAGATTCTATTTAATATTTTATGTACATAATAATAGTTGCTGTTATATCGTTTGGCTTTTGTAAGATCTGCACTCTGTAAATAACCCGGCTAAGTGCAACTTGTACTTGCCCAGCCAGTACCCCATTTATAAGTCTTGGGGCACACAATTTATAACAAAAAATCTATTGCATGAACTTATCCTAACATATAATTTGGACAAAATTCTATCAGAATCAGTAGGTAGTTTTGCTTACTAGAGATTTTGACTTATGATCCAGAGAAATAATGACAAAATCCTATTTCTAGTACCTAATCAAAATCGATGGATTTGATATATTGAGTCTGGCTGTTAATGTATGTAGGTAGGTATATTCATTTCAAACGGAAGGCTTCATTTTTGTAGCAAAGTTTTTTTTGCACATCCACCGGAAAATTGGAGTGTGGGAAAATTTACAAAGGCAAAGATGCACAACGCACATGGGGCGCTAATTTGTTAATATATAACTATTATGATGAGTTAATAATATTTTACCCTCCAATAATGATTGCAAAAAAATAACTAAGTATAAAACATAACATCGTGGTAAGTAAGTCTAATTCAATAACGATTTAGGCATAATTTTTCACGTATTACAAGAAATAAATCACTATTGACCGAAGGTAACTTACCATTCCTTCCCTTAAACCTCTCTTCGCCTACAATTTGTCGAGGATAATATAGGGTCTCACTATAATGGTTGTAAGCCTATTGCCGTTTATCGGTAACGATTCAATTTCGGTCTATAATGGACAGAAGGTTCCAATTATTCCATTTGCGACTTAGAGGATCAAGCTGCGATAAGGATCAAAAGCAGTATCGATAACGTGCTCTACTGGTTTATGTTAACCCAAGTTGAGTATAATAGACTATCTTCTATCCTCCTAACCCTTTCCCAACAATCTTAGGGCAACCAGATGCGACTAAATATCAGTATTTTACACGAAGCGACTGTCATCAGTCATATACAAATCAATTTTTGATTTCCTTAGGAGGGATTTTTTTAGGCCTTTGGGCGTCTACCACTTACGTTTGTTATATGACAACCGGCGCTGGCGGTTTTCGTGCTCTCCGAGGAATGGAGGGCTTTCGATGTGTTAAGAATGGTCATCTTTGCAGATTAGCAGATCAGCTTGCTATAACTTAACTACGAGACCCTCTAGGTCCCTATAAAAAGGCCATCTATGGCATGGGTACGATTAGTGTAGGACTGAGCAAAATGGCATAAGTAGGTAAATATGGCTGTGGAAGAGGGAAGTAAAACAGTGCATTTAAAGTTATTATAGTAGAAATAGTATGTTTGTATCGATTTCATGCCTAAACCGCTGAGCCAAATTTCGTGACAAATTTTGGTACACTAAGATTAATTAGGGTGAAATAGACTACTTTTTATTTCAAAAAGTCCTCTAGAATGTAAATTAAGACGCAGGCAACAGCTAGTATTTTATCGTAGGTACTTAGATTAGCAGTACAATAATTCATAATTAGTTTTGCCGCAACTAAATGAGGACAACGCAATTTAGAGACTCCGAACTTTCTCAATCTAGAACAACAACTGAGCACAATGAAGAGTTGTGGTTTTAAAAAGATTATGACAACACTGAGTTTACTGGAAACTTTGAATATTTCTTAAGATCCATCCTAATTTTGTTTTTCAGCAAAATGTACCGTAATTACATAATAATCCTTCTAATTCAAGTGTTACCGCTTCTAAATTGAAGATTCCAGTTGGGAATAAACATAAACTCGTTATAAGCCATAGTTAACTAAAGTGTCCGTTTTTATATGAGCTCTTGGTTCAAACAATCGGAATCTTGCGTAAAATTTACGTTTACTGAACTATCTAACATTTCTTCGCAAACCTACAGCGCGAAGTTTAATGTCCACTTATATATCTAATTGTCTATCCATTCTAGAGCTTAAATAGGATAAAAAACACTTTTTATTATACTTACTATCTATTTTGTATTCCAATAGCAGCTGACCCCATCAAATGAACCACAGATTCTATCATTCTTGGTACTTTGAAACGCAAATACATCTACGGGTATGTTTATTATTCCACAAGTTAACAATGGAATGGTCCCTTTTTAATATTTCCTACTGAATCTATTTTCCGTTGCGTTATTAATGCTGCCAACCATTGTTGACTTTATTGACTCGTAAAAATGTTTAACTGCATGGCGTTTTTATACTATTTTTATTTCACATTAAATATTAAGTTATTGCGTATTATTTAAGAATCATCACGTACGTAGGTACCCGGTGAGTGCAGGCAACATTTATGGTTTTTTTGCGTATTATACGTACTTTTGCGTATGTTGTGTCTCTCATACTCGTACATTATTTTCCGCTATATACTTACGTATAAAAGAAACAACATCAATAAAAACGTTGACGACCTTGTTTGTATTAACGGTAGTGATTGAACACGGTTGGAAGCCTTCGATTTTTTGCACATTTTGTTCGACGTACGTGTACATACTACTGACATAATTAAAAATACTGTCACATAAGTTGTACAGAAACTCTTGAAAAATAACTCTAATTTTAAAGAGACAGTTACAATTTATTACTGCAAACGTCAAAACCGTCTCCGAACTACATATATACTGTTGTGAGATAAATTCTTTTTCGCTCCATATCGAGTAAATCAACCGTAAATGCTTACCAAAAATATTTTCGAGTAGGTAGATATAATATGGCTACGATAGCAGAATGTTCTATATTCTCATATCAAGTGTCAATTTCACTTACCCGGCTTTGCTCAAGGGTTCTTTATTTCAGTTTTTTGCAGCGAAGCTTAGCATAATTTAAAGATGTGGGTTGTCGCTTTCACAAGGACGCTCCATGATATGGTGGGCGCTAGTTTTACGGTGTTTAATTAATTACATTCATGATCTCTTCATAATTAAACCGGGTAATTGGTGGTGGACATTAAATGTTAAAGTGGATTTATGGATAATTTGTAAGTATCCAGTAAGCGGTGAAATGACGAGGGTAAAGTTACATACCCTCGTCATTTCCACCGGAATGTTTGTACATCCTAAGGCTGTCGTGAAAATGTTATTTATTTTTTTACTTATTGAATAGCACTGCGTCTATCTATATATATCTATCGTCTCTATGTCTATCATCTATACGATGATAACTCAATTACGTACCCCCTTCTTCTTTAATTTAAGAGCTCAGCTCTTGTCGGTGGAGCAAACGCCACTGTTCTCTATCTTCTGCTTTCCGTTTTACCTCTTGATACGACTCGATCGCAATCCTTTCCTTCACTTGTTCCACAAAACTTCGTCTAGGTCTACCCCTTCCTCGTTTTCCTTCAATTTTACCTTCTAGTATAGTTCTGAAGAAGTCGTCATGTCGTATCAAGTGGCTAAACATCTTTCCCCTTCTATTATCTATGGTTCTTAACAACTGTCTTTTCTCTCCTACAATTACTAACCCCTAGACAAAGGTTATATTTTTTCGTTTTAACACGCCATGGCTACTAAGAAATTATTTATACCTAAAGTGTTTTAGAAAGTGTCAATTCAACGCGATACAATAATGAAACACTCTATATAAGTTCGCAGCATATAAAGCAGCCTTTCAATGTTTTTAGAACATCATAGGGAAATATCTAGAAGTTTGGACACGAAGAGCCATTCAAGGACCGCGATAATAATATTATTTGCAATAGAAGATAGACAGCAGACTTTAACATATGTTTATTTGGATTTGGGGAAAAAGCTGAGATTCTAAGATTTACCAAACCATTGGTGTTTGTTAATATTTTCTAAATAATCTTAGAGTGGCCTATATGTACCTGATACCATAATATCTACTGTGTGATTCTGTGAGGAACCATCACTCATTCGCGCACCGCTACATTAATCTATACCAGTTCGTTAGTCGCCGGTTCCACCATTTTCAAACTAACGGTAGATATTTTCTTTTTGATAAATAAGGAAGGCCTTATACATATTAGAATAACATTTATCGATATTTAAATACATCATTAGCCTAGTTGTCATAATCTTGACCCTTACGCTAGCGGTCCTTAGCTCGATTCCTAGGTTCAAAATGTTATAGAGTTTTTTTTTACATTACTAGTATTCTTGTTAACCCCTCGTGCTACACTAGATTGCTTGTGTTACGAGTGGGTTCACGTCGGTAGTGCAATGGGTGGGGTTCGAACCGGCAACCACATGATCGCAAGTCCGACGCCCTAGCCATTAGGCTACCGCCGCTTCAAAGTTTGGAGTTGTCAATCCAATTTTACATTACTTACTTTTGTTTATTTTGTGAACTTAAATATATGTTATAAATTGTCCCTCAAACTTTAGTTACTGTAATTGGTTGTAAAACAACCGTTGTAATTAAATAAAAAGAAATACTTCCATAAAATATTTTTAGGCGAAAATATATTGTTTAAAGGGTTGTCCACTTAAAGAATTGCCATCGTGTTTCGGATGCGATAGTGACGTATCGGGACCATATCGGTGCGCGACATCTGAAATGCTCCAATCTGTAATATTTATATTTTTACGCAACGCTCGGTACAAGTAACAGAATGCTTAAAAGTAACACCCGCACACCCCTCCTCACACCCTTCAAGGTAAACTCTCTTTGTTATCAGTCCAATCCGCATCACGCTAGAATTGTTAAATACTGGTTGTACAGACAGTTTTTTTTGTGTACAACCTAATCTATGGGGAACATATGTATCCTTGAAGTTTTGATTTATCTTGAACAGGAAACATAATAATAATACATTTTTTTTTACAATAAATTTCAAATAGAAATCCCATATTCTACTTGAGGCAAATGGGCAGAGAAAGATTAACATTCACAACTCTTTCTGAAATAGACACTAACGCTATGTAAACACTTCTCATCTCCGTTGGGAAATGTTGCTATTATGTGTGACGACCTAGTGCGAGGCATGTCATTAGCTAAAGGACTTATAAAATGTGAAAATAAGTATGTTCACCCTGGGGTCTTAGGCTGCTATTTCAATCGTATTAGAATGGCCATGCAATGGCAACAAATGATAAAAGAAGTGACACATCTTAAAGAGCTAACTGTCAAAAATCTACCAAAATCAATAATTCTGAATGAGTTTTAGGCGGGAAAATGTAAAGTGCACATTGTCAATTTTATATTAGGTATTTTCCAAAACTTGTAACTCTGAAACTATATGTGTAATTATGGTAGATAATAATTAACCATTAAGGCCCTCTTGCACCAACTTTTTAAATGTGTTTAAATTGTACTTAAACACGAAATTTCTATGAAAAATTGTGTTTAAATAAAATTTAAGAAGTTGGTGCAAGTGGGCCTTAGTGTTCATTAATGTATGCGAGTGAAGGCAAATGATATAAAATTGAAAATCGTGACTTTTCTGTTCACTCCTAAGCTCCATCGAAGCCCCAATAAAGTTTCCACTGTTTTAATTAATGAAGCAACTGATCAACTGAATACTTGACACTGGCGAACACAAAAAGTGTGGTGCCATAAATCCCATGATGAGAACTATAAATTACTAGCTTCTGCGCGCGGCTTCGCCCCCGTGGAATTTGGTCTGTCATCACACCGGGGCATGTGATGACATGACACCGGGGAATGGGATAAAAATGGTTCTAAGCTACCTCTCCACCAATTTTCAGCCAAATCGGTTCAGTCGTTCTTGAGTTATAAATGGTTTAACTAACACGACTTTCTTTTATATATTATTATATAGATTACTTGATTAGTCCTTATACTTGACACTGCCAACAAAAAAAAGTGTGGCGCAATATAAAAAAAAACTGTCAATTTTGACATAATGAATTATAAGACTTGGGGAACTGGTTAATGTGTTTTATTTTTGGGTTTAGTTACATTGACAAGTCCTTTCTAACGAGTCGACAGACGACCTGTCTTTTGTGACTGGGAGTAGCTGTGTCCATAAAAGACAGGATGACAGACAGAAGGCAGACAGCTGGATATTACCGGTCTTTGTGAAAATCAATGCGGGAGGTTTTTGTTCAAAAGTGGACCTCTATTGGCTCATATGCTGATGATACTTGGCTACTTGAGAAAAGGAAAATTAGGCATCTCGATTCAATTATTAGTGTAGTCGATCAATCGGCTGCTATGCTAGAAGGTGTCGCGGGGTTGATCATACTTTTATTTTATCACATTTTAAGAAGGCGGTCACCTGGTGTTTCTTTGGCAGAATCTACACGACCACACTTCGAATTCACTAGGAGAACAATAAGAGCACTTTAGAAAAATAACTTAATCACCAGCTTGAATTTATTATTTAACGATAGTCACTCTAGTTATAGCTGAATTAAAGTGATTACCGGGTTTATAATATTTATTTACATAGTACCTTAGATACAATTATCATTATAGGCCCAATGCAATATTGTAGTATGAAACATACAGAAATATAAAGTTTATTATAATATATCAGTAACAGTTAAGGCCTCTCGCCCTCTGAATCTCGAAGAAGTGAAGTACATTATGATATACATGCGTGGTAGATTCAAATAACATAACATACCATCACTCCTGTGTTTCCCAAAAGGTTAGCCAGAGGCTTACTAATGTACTATTGAGACCGCGGTTGCAAGGAGGTTGCAGTATATTTGGCCGGTATATTATAAACTAGCTTCTGCCCGCGGCTTCGCTCACGTGAAGCTATATCAGGAGTAAAAATTTAAAACCAACATTGATGACCTCTTTTTTATATGGGCCTCTATACATCAGGGAGGTCAAGCTGTATCTCAGGATTCATTTAATTAATTGAGATAAGAAGTTCACCAGTTTTTAAGTTGGAGCATATACTTTCTAACAGTGATAATAAAATTAAAATCTATTCAGTAGTTTTTGCTCCAACCCGTAACAAACAGACAAGAATTTTAAAAATCACATTTTCGGATTCGGAGACGTTTATATTACCCACGTGTTTTTTTTTAAATATCTTCAATGTACAGACACAGCTTTTTTACAATTTTATAATAGTAGAGAAGAAGAAGAGAAGATGATAAGCAATCATTTTGATTTGATATAACAGATGTAGAAGTGGCTAGCGCTAGTCTGAGAGTCTTATGTATTAAACGTAAAGTGAAACCATAAATCTAATTTTAATTAAACGCCTCCCGTGGAATGTACATCCCGCCAGTACCTACACCCACAGTTCGCCGGTATGATTAGCTTTCATGTAATTGGGGGCGAGCTTATTCAAATTAACTGAGCACAAATCCCAAACTTCGAGCTGCTACTGTAAATATCTTAGAAAAAGCCAATAACACTGCTCGACTTGGGAAGCGAAACCAGGTCCTCTGGTGTAGCAGTTAAGGACCACTAGGCTATCGAGGCAGTCCTAAAATTATATAGAAATATGTAAGTATTTCTATCTATAGTACCATTAATAGTTTGCCTACAGAATGTTGGCATATTGTAGCGATTGGCTAACTGCAACGTGAGGATAGTCGAGGCGCCACAAATCAATCACGGCGGCGTGATTATTGGCACGCTCTGTTACCGTGAACACGTACTGTGGTCCACGTAATAAATATCTCTATGGACAGGTAGATATATCTATGATTAATTGGAAACCTTGCAGATATTAATAGGATATCGCCTATGATGTTGAAAAAACAAACTAACTACACGCTTGCGCATGCAGTTTCGTGTCCTCGATATTTAGTTTATAATTTTGTGGTGACAAACTCATCGTGATCGCATTTACTGTCCCATCGCAAGGCATGGGTGTCCTCTCACAATGAGAGCAGTAAGTCTACAGTCCATCGTGCCATGCTTCGGATTAGCAGACTTTGCACAATTCGAGAAATTCCAGCTCGCATGCCTTTGCCGTTTAAGCAAGAGATAATAATTTATTTAAGTATTATAGTATATTATATGCACATGATTGCGAAGTCAGAAGTGCATGCTTTGGAATCCAACTCAAGACATACGACGTATCAGTGGGCTATCACTGCTTTTTTCAACTACAAGATCTCCAAGTCAAAATACATTTATTCCGCATAAGAGCCGCGGGGTCAATAAAAGCGCCTTCTCTTCGAGGAAATTTCTAGGAAACTTATCATAGCTTCGTGCATAATCGCACCGATGTCTTACGACTTCGGCTATAAATTCGACCACACGGTTTTATATGTGTTGATTTGAATTTATTTAATTATCTAATAAAAAAAGTAACAGGAATATTTACCTCTTTTTTATGTATTTCACTTGTTTTTTCATATTCGGGTTAAAATTTTAACGCTACATCGATGTATCACTTTTACCAAAAAAGCACTTTCATATTAGTAATTTATATAATGTAAGTAGGTACCTACTTTGTGACGGGTGACTATAATTATGTAGTTTGAAAAAAGAAACAGATTTCCAAACTCGATCGGTCCCTTTTTCGATGTGATTGAAATCGCAACCCATCCTTTAGTTAGTACATAAATTAAGGGCCTCAGCCATTTCGGTGACCTTTTCATCATATTACGCCCTCTGAGTGACATTCATGGGGATCGCCGAGCGGGGTCATCTATTCATAACCCGGATTCTTTAAATATTGGTACGTGATTTAAACTAAATGTTTTGAGCTTAAAAAGTGAGTTATTTAGTCAATATTTTCTTCTGATATTGGTTATTTTACCTACAACATATCCTGGGCAGTTGATATACACAGTTCCACGGCATTTTTTGTCCGTGAAAATGGATAACACGAATGAATACATCGCACACCGTGTACAAAAAGCCCGGCGCAAATGAACATCGATTTCTCGCACGCTATGTCGACATCGCTTTACGCCACTTGTTTTCATTCAACTTTGTGAATTGAGAGGATGAACAGAATTCGTTTACACTGTTTTTTTAGAAAAACCCCGCTTCGCATGTTTAACTCCTGTTTCTTGGGTGCATTTTTATACATGACACAAGCACTCAGACGCAAGTACCTATCTGAAGGTCATTTAAATATATGATCCCTGTGGGAATCGACCCTACCACCCCACACACCACCCTGCTCAGCTCACTACGCCAAATGTCCCGTCAAATTATCCGTCCTCCTATCCATCAAGCACACAAAGATAAGATTTGGAGTTGATCGATTATTACTACGTGCTTGTCACTACAGTAGGTACGTCGAGTGCATAGTTGCGTAGTAAGTGATATCTTTTCGGTATAGAAAACATACCGCCCTCTCAATCGTACCTTTATTCAACTTTCTATAATTACACCAATCGCCATCGGCCCGGAATTCATTCGTATACATAACATAATTAACCCTTTATACTGTCCCACTGCTGGGCACGGTCTCCTCTCAGGCTATAGTCCACGACGCTGGTCTAGTGCGGGTTGGCAGACTTCACACGCTGTCGAGAAAATCTCTCAGGCATGCAGGTTTCTTCACGAATTCACGATTTGATTGCCTTCACTGTTCAGTTCACTTCAGAGGTGCGTGCCTTGTATTCGAACTCTAAACCTTTGACATGATAGTCCAATGGTCATATCACTAGGCTATCGTGCTCATTCTTAAATAATAAAGGGATAAATAATTTATTTTGAAATGAAACTACGTTTTACGTATTTTTTATTGACGATAAGATTTTCTGTATGTTGTACGGGAGAATATACTAGTAATTTGATATTTCATCACATACAGGAGTGAAATCGGATAAAATGCCACCAATAACATACAAAAAGGTCACCTATTAAAAAGTGTAAGCATTAGGGTTGTGCATGTCTTGTATGTATAACAAGTTTAAACGTTGATTAAAAGTGGCGATGTGGCGGTACATTTTCCTGCACACATTGTGTTTGCGGTGCACTGGTTAGCGACACCCCTACTCTATTTGTAGGAGAACTGAGTCACTGCATGTGTGCAAGCCAACCTGTTGCTCTACAAACCCACTGCAGGTAGGTACAACTAATTTAACTTATTAACACTTTTCTATACACAACGCTACCTGCTAAAAGACATAACGCTACCTGCTACAATTCATACATCTTGTAATTCATCACGCTTGTATTACCCAAAGGTTTAGGCAGAGGCGTACACCCACAGCTCGCCGGTATGCTTAGGTCCTATGTAATAGGTAGATACGCTATGCAACGGTAGTGGCGAGGTGACCTTAACCGCTACGCTAAAGCTGCAGTCAAAAACTATTAGAGATAACCTTTATAAGCTAAACAGGCTTTAAAGCGAAATACCGAATGCCTCCGGCCAGGAGCAACTTATAAGCTAATCAGAATTGGAGAAAAGGGTACCGAATGCCTCCAGCTAGGAGCAACTTGCTGTGCTGGTTCCAATCTGCTTATATAAATATTCCTTTTTAGGACATTCATACAATCACGCTCAACCTTAGACCTTCTACCCAGGTTAGGTAGAAGCAACATTATAGTGTAAACATAAATAAATAGCTAATACCTAAGCAGCGCAGTTATGGGTACCAAGTCTCATCTAACATTGTTGTAGGTCATAAAAATGTTATTGAATCTTGGCGTCTGGTTATTGATATTTTGTTCAATTTTGTTGGACTGCGTCCGCTATATGAAACTACGTACCTAAGTAAGTACCTACCTATATAATTTTCGTCTACCTTTAATACAACCAATGTAGGTTCGTTTCTCAATCTAGCCAGTTGAGTAAATCACCAATAGTCGATTGACGCTAGCGGCGTGGCTATGGCGACCATGAACTTCTATTCTTATATTCTAAACACTTCAGAATAATTTAGATTGCTAATTTTTGGTTTAGCGCGTAGCGCGAGGGCTATTGTCTGTCGGATTATTATCTGACCACTGAACTCAGCTCATGAGTTCACCAAAGAGAGCGGTGGAGTGTAAATTCGATGTTCAAAAATTTTAGTTCAACTAGCTGTTGGCCTCATAAGTTTTATAGTCGTAAGAGCCACTACTACTACTTCTACTGGTACCGCTAAAGGTTCTGATCGAGCAGTGTTACTGGGTTTTCTTTATTCTTAATAGCAGCTCCCACTTTGGATTTGTGACTGGTTAAGAGCAATAGGCCTGAGAATATGAGACCTAAACACACTGGCGAACTGTGAGTGTACATTGCCTAACTAAGGGAATACAGGCGATATGGTATGTCGCGTTATGTAAAATCTGTGTCTCAACTCGTCAATAATATAATGTTTTACCAGTCTAGCAGTTGTGGACAGATTGTGGTGAACCAGTTTAGGGGAATCCATTTAATAATTAACGAACCATGATACGAGTAAGTTAGTGGACCGCAAAAAGGTAGGTAAGTTACTTAATTTAGTAACTGATTTCCGCGATACTGCAGTAATTAAACGCGCACAAAAGAAGGGAGCTTTTATTGAACAACGAAATACTTAACCAATTGACATAATTTTTAACTTCCGTTATTTCAATACATATTTGTTTAGGCAGGGAATACTCATCTAATTTGGTTTCCGCCTGATCAACATTCAATAAACGACTCTTTGTAAACAGTCCTTAGCGCGAAAATTTAATGTCATTTGATCTTTATGAAATAGAATACTTATGATGATGAAATAATTGATTTTTATAAGGATTCATATTTTGGAATCGAATCATAAACGCTTTTGCACTGCTTCCTACCCTTGAGCGTTCGCAAAATATGTTGCGGGAGCGCCTCAGATCAACAATCGGATCAGACTATCGTGTAGAAAAATCTGACCTATACTCCCGGCCTTATGGTACAAAATAAGTTTCACTTTATAAAAGAGGCATCACTCAATGCGATACTTTCCACAGCGACAGCAAAAGGTATAATGTTCTCCATTGTTATACTTGTATAGCTTTTTTAATACAAAGGTATTATGATGGATACAGGACTTTAAAAGACACCGTGATCTGTGTGTTTTGTTTGGTGATTCTTCTAAAAGCGTAAATAGTGTGGGGACACACTATTGGTTTAGATTCACCATTTGAGCTGAGGGTGGCACCGAGTTCTACGAGTTATTTTCATTTTCAAGGCAGGTTAACGTTTGTTGTTAGTTATGTTATAAATCATGCTGTAAAAGAGTAGTTGGTTAGCAAGACTGCTGCCTAAACCTTCACCACTAAGAACTTTACTCAAACATAAAGTATTTCAAAACTAACGCGATTTAGTAAAAAATATGAAAGAGTGCTGACCCTGGGTACCGTCATTCACTATCTTCCTAAATAACAACAAACAAACCAAAGGTTATTCTCTAATAACGACTGCCCACAGTTTCAATGGTTTCAGTACCAAAGTTCATCAAAATTGACACAGTTAATCGTGAAAACTTAACAGACAGACAGAGCTACTTTGCATTTATAATATTAGTATGGTAGAATGGATTGGCTTCAGTTTTCAGTCAACGTTTACGTTCGCGTTCCATGCGCAACCGCTCGGCTCGAGTCGTGCGTAGGTATACTAAAGAGCCCTTGAACCAGTTTCACCGCTTCTGCTTGGTTGAGTCCCTAACACTACACCCTCGTTTCGCGGTTAAGTTGAAACTGACGAATTGATATAAAACAAACCAATGGGTTAGTAGTAGTTAGTATTAGCTCCATGAAGTTTCACTCATATCCGGACTTTTTGAGAGAAAAGGTAATTCACGTCCTATTCCAACGTCCATTCTATGTCAATTTGATACCAAAATTCATCAAAATAGGTTCAGCGGTTTATTTGAAATTAATAATAATCGCGAGGAAACCCAGGTACTTACAGGCTTCAGTAATATTATTTACTAGCTTCTGCCCGCGACTTCGTCCGCGTAGCATGATAATATATAGCCTATAGCCTTCCTCAATAAATGGACTATCTAACACTGAAAGAATTTTTCAAATCGGACCAGTAGTTCCTGAGATTAGCGCGTTCAAGCAAACAAACAAACAAACAAACCAACTCTTCAGCTTTGTCATTAGTACTAGCTTCTGCCCGTGACTTCGTCCGCGTAGCGTAATGATATAAAAAGGATTGCTAGTTCTACAGAGATAGTATAACACTGCTTTGAAGCATGGAAAAGTCCATTATCTTAAAAATGTTTGCTAATATATACTTAAAAGCAACTGTCACGCCATTTTTAAAAGCTATTGGACGCATCGCACAATAGATGTCTATTTGATCCACTGTGCGATTGACAGCAAACAATTTACACTTGAAAATATGTTTTCAAAGGGGCACCTGAAAGGTTTTATTTATAAAAATTCAACAACATGCCTGGCGTGTGAGCTTTATATGAGCGTTTTTCAAGGCCGAATTTTAACCTTGACAGAGATAAAAAAAATTGGTTAGGTTATTGCTAAGTTGCCAACTGTAATGGTACTGACGATCCTATAATTCGATGCGATATGTATGAAATAATAAAAGTAATTAACTGAGAGTAGCGCCGCAGCCTTACTAACTTCAATGAAATTCACGAAATTGCGTCGAACTTAACTGAAATTCGCAGAACTAAGATCGTGAAATATTTTGTTATAAATGAAAGTATATTATTTCGTAGCTATATCTACGAATACTACTGATGCTCCTCGAAGCAATTAAATATACTTTCTGTATTATTTAATCCTTTCTATATACAAAACTTTTAGCTTAGACGTGTTCAATATACATTAAGTACTTTATAAACTGCACTTATTTATGCTGTGTCTATTATTAATTATTATATTTTAATCCAAATATCAATTCAGCATTCTAGTTTATAGGTCTTCCTCGAGAACATTAGACTCACGGAACATAACACACATATCACACCCAATCGAGAGTGTAAGTTGAATAATGCGTCATCACTAAACTATGTATAATTAGGATATAGGTAGGGGAAATGGTTTGGAGCCCACTGACCTCATTCAACACACCGGTATCCGTGTGGGTTCGGGTGTTATAAAGAAGGGAAAATAGGTGAACACATAGGTACGCGTCTCTCGACGCCGCTCCGGACGTATCTCACTACGACAGAGCTTTAATACTCGTCGTATAACTTTCTATAAGAAGGTATAAAGGTTAATCTTGGTTTGAAGCGAATATACACTCGTACCTATTATGTATAGTTCAATATAATATTATAAATATCTTTGTGTGTTTATTTGCATTTTCTAGTTAAGATTATAAAGTTATCTTTTTGTGTTAGATAGCCCATTTATCGCGGAATGCTATAAGGCAGGGGTGGCCAACTTGATTAGACCCAAGATCTCCTGTTTACTAACGAAACCCTGTGCGATCTACCAATTACATACCTATTGAAATCTTAAATGAAACAGCATAGTTCAGTACAAAATCATATAGTTTTTTTTATTTTATTAAGAGAAAAAGCATAAATGTGAAATTTATTCTTAGAACTACTTATTTAACTATATATTAGTGTGAGCATTGCGTTGGTCTACGTATTTATGTTTTTTGCATTGCCACGATCGATCGCGATCGACCTCTTGGCCACCCCTGCTATAAGGCTTTATAGCATCATGCTACGACCTACGTGGTCTAAGCAGAAACGTTTCTCGCGTATGAAATCGCATGGAACAGCTATATGAATAATAAGGCCAACAATATGGAACAAAACAAGTAATTAATATAATGTAATATGCACTTAAATGAATTTTGGTCAGATATAGGACTAATTATACTACACGAAAGGCACAGCTTGATATCAAAGCGCCTTAAAGGTTAAAAATAAGGTAAATAATATGTTTATTATTTTCAATAACCTCTATTCAATATACCTAAGTACCTGTTTCTTTACAAATTTTCAATATCAGCTTATTCCTGTATTGCCGATCAAAGTAGCAGGTTGCAGATGCACACCTTTATACATATTTTAAACCTAAGTCGCGGATCCCTCTGAGAATCAAGTTTGGTACGAATATCTTTTATGCGGAAGAGCTTTAGGATTGAAAATGAAAATAAGTAACGATTTATTTACGCTAGATCCTATGTGCGACTGCTACACCTAGAGGGCCTTGGTTCGATTCCCAATCAAGCAGTGTCTTTTTAATTTCCCGTACCCATTTATGCCCGGTTAATGGCAATAGACTCGCCTGCTATTAGGTACATGGGACCTAAAGATACCGGTCAACTGTCTACCTCCTCTGCCTGACTCTTCGGGGAATAGAGGCGTGATGGTTTGCTATGTCTTTCTAAATAATCCGTGTCTGCGCCGGTCACGGCAAGGGGCCCAAGTCTACTATTTTATTGTAAAAAAATCGTTATTCAATGACTACAGAATTGATGATTTTTGACAGTTTTTCCTTCAAAAACTGTCAGTTTTTGACAGACTTATGACATTTAATGCCATTGAAAGACCATTCATACCACGGATTTAACAGACTTTGGGGGATGGTTGATATTCATAATTTTAATGATGTTTTTTCAGATAATGAAAAAATAACGAACTAGATAGTAGAGTATATATACAAAGAAAACTACAGTGAACTTCCTGACTTGTGTTAATTTAAGAAACTAAAAATGTTTTCCATTTATTTAAAATATATCCTTTATTTATTTTTCTTGCTATTCCAGCCAAGTTTGGCATTGACACGAAATAAAATCGATACTTATTTTGTATCTTGTTGCTCGAACCCTTCGAACCAGCTTAAGATTCTGAAAGTTTCCACACTCAAGCCAATATCATGAGATCCCGTCATCAAAGGTACCAAAAAGTTTTACGTTAGTTACAAAGAACTCTACTCTGCACTTTCAAGTCTTATTTTTTAAGGTTTGTCCCACTGCGGAGAAAATATCTCTGACGTATCTCGCAACATTACCATGTGTCTAGTTTTGATAAAAATATTCATGCAATGCTCTCTTGTGAACAACTTAGCGGATTGCCATTTCACTGTTCAATTTTGAAAATCAGACCGGGTATATGCAGTTCTACAAATCGTAAGACATTTCTGTATCAAAGTGCATATTCTTTGCTATTGCGAACTTGGCTTGACCTACATTCGGGTAACTACCCGTATTTTTCATTACCATGATTTAAAATTATGCGTCAGTGTTCTATCATTCGTTCTCAATTCAAATTCTGATTTAGATGAATAATACATTGAACAATGGCATCTAGTTACATTAAATTAGTGAGTTTTGATCAATGAGTGACGAATCGGCGAACTACCCATTATAAGTTGGTAAATACAGTGTTGCTCGAACAAATAAATAAAATTGAAATGTATGTTTGTAATGTGAAAATTACAGCTTTTTACTAATTGCATAGTAATATATAAACAGTATGTAATTATATATTTAAAAAACACATTTTCTGTCTGTCTATCGGTAAGCGCCGAAAGGGTTGGTACGATTTTGTTTGATGTTTTTACGTAGGCTACTTTCATAGTACCTATCTACCTAAGTATCACAAGAATATTAATCACTTTACAAGAAAGAATATTTTTTTTGTTCTTGCCACCAGGTTCCAGAAGCTTAATACCTAAATCATTTAAGTTTCAATGTAAAATTTCTTGTACAAAAAAATCTTCACAGGCAACTTTTAAAAATTGAGTCTCAATAAATTTAAGTCCATTGAGACTCTGTGTCTCAAAGGTTTCTATAAGTAAGAGATTATTTAGATGGTAAAAAATGCCTGGCCGCTCTGTTGAACGAAGCCGTTAAATAAACTTATTTTTACTTGTATATTATGATGGAACCTGATATAATACTGACATTATTTTATATTTTTTTGTTTTATCTTACAATTAACATAATGATAATTAATAGGCATGCCACAATGATGCCACTATTGTCAGATTTGTACATTGATATTCAATTAAATTAATGCAATTACCTATATTTTATTTCGACGACACGTTTGTCGTAGTGGCTGAGAGATCGGCCTCTGCATCACGTGATACGGGTTTGATCCCCACACGGAGCAAATATTTGTATGATCTACAGGTAGGTAGTTGTTCCGGGTCTGGTTGTGTGTGTATGTGATAATTTTTTTTTGTAAACGCACCCACGATACAGGATAAAATCTTAGGGTCACTTGGACCAAATTCATAAATTAAAAAGCTGATGCAAGTGGCCCTTAGAGTGGGGCAACGTTGTATTTAACATAACATACCAAAACGCCTGTATTCCCCGAAGGGTTAGGCAGAGGCGTAATAATGTACACCCACAGTTCGCCGGTATGTTTAGGTCCCATGTAATAGGGGGCGAGCCTATTGCCATTAACCGGGCACATTTTCCGAACTCCGAGCTGCTACTGGGAATTTCATAGAAAAACCCAATAACACTTTGCTTGACCTGGGAATCGAACCCACGACCTCTAGCGTAGCGGTCGCACTTGGGACTACTAGGCTACCCAGGCAGTTCGATCGCTCGATCGATCGAGACATTGTATTTAAATAACAAATATTAGATAACATAATTATAAAGTTTAAAATAAAATGTATATTTGAGTAAATACTATGTAACATACGTATACTACACTGTTATATAAAAACTATTGTAGAGACTTTTTGAGGCCTTCGCAAATGTTCAGCTGGGGCCCTAGTCTGCTATTTCAATTGACTCAGAATGACCGTCTAATGGCACTAAATGACATAAGAAATGACAGATTTCGTAGAGAAAACTGTCAAAAATCAACCATTATGAAGTCACTGAATCACAATTCTGACACAACTGAATAGTAGACTCGGCACCCTGATCTGGTATCGGTCGGTCTGTTAGTCGTCTGACGGGATGTTAGACCCCTATATTATGGTTGAGCTACACAAGGTACGACTTGGGCTGGTCTACTCAAAGCTGCTGGTGGCTCTTTCTACTCACATTATGATGATACTATTAGGTCTGGACTATAAAAGAGACCATGATTTTCTGAGTTTATTTCGGCGTTTCTTCTCAGCTAGGAAATGTGCCGTTAGTACCTACTTCAAAAAAACATTGACTTGTAAACGTGTTTTTAGAAAACCTTCTAATAAAAATTACGCACGTCAAAACCGACCGCTACACGAGTGAGCAACAACTTGTATATTATAAAAGAAGAATAATATATTATGTATAAATAATAAGTAAATAAATTGATACCTACCTATACGATATTTTCTATTCTTGAAAGTTCTTGACCAAATATAAAATAAGAGTAGCACTTATTTTTAATGGACGGCTGGAAGGTACCCTCTTTGTATAACAAATTCTCGTCTACCCTAAAAGTTATTGGCGCCCTTTTTCCTTTTCAGTAATATAAAATTGTTAGATCAGGGGACATTTTGCTCTTTAGCTTTAATTAATCATTATTACTTTAGTCTTTTCTTTAATTGTATTCTAAGAAGGACGAAATTTGGCTATTTTTATTATTAATATTCAAAATGACACTCGCAAAAACACAAAATGTATTATTCCATCAAATTTAATGTAATTATTATAATTATTCGTTTATCATTCGTATTTCATCACAAAATAATTAAACAACTTGAATTAGTGCATAGTGCAACAATTATTAAATAAACTATAACAAAAGCGCGACTGCATAAAATAGATCGAATTAAAACAATATATCATTGGATACATACTAAATATTAGCAACACGTAAACATACCATCACGCCTGTATTTTTCGAAGGATTACGCAGAGGTCTACTAATTTACACCGAAGATTTTTTTAAAGGAGATCATTCAGGTTTCATATAAAGCTGGGCCCAAAGTACAAAGTGGCGGCCAACGTAAAAGTATGTTTTTAATCCGTTTGGAACATCATTCTAAACATTTGGTACTATGACGCCAAAGCGGTAGAACCATTATATTAGCAGCTACATAAGTCCGAAATAAATGTAAACATATCATCTAAGTATGTAACATGGGCTTCTTTAGTGCGTCATTCCTTATTTGCCATGACTGTAATTCTGTAAGTGTGACTGTAATATTTAAAAAAAAACGTTATTTTCGATTTTCCGCTTAGATTAAGAGTTTAAGACTATTTGTGTTCATGTTTTGTGCATACCACGTCTTGTGGAAGGTTACTAATTCTCACAAATAAAACTGTGGCAGACATGTTCGTAATACCTACTATTTTCAATTATTTTGTTAATACTGTGAAGGGCAAGGTGTGTTGCCCCTCCAACCAAAGGGAGGATCCAACAACCAGGCACGTGTTTTTGCCTGGTGGGCCACAGCCCAACGGTTGATGTCGGACGGTTGTGTATATGCAAGTTGCGTTGCAAACTTCACTTGCGCGATTCAGTTGAAATAGAACATCTTCCAATTCTATAGATGGGGGACGTCTCGCATTTGGCTCATACCGTGCGTAGGTTTAAAAAACACACTAAACACATTACCTGTGACTCTACATCTTACTGTCCCTTTCCAATATTGCATGTGCAATAATGATTGACGGCATTTCAAACTTCCAATGCAGGACATTGGAAGGTTGAAATGCCGTCAGTCAATCAAAAGCCACATTTTTTTCACAACATATTTTTTAGCTTTTTGCCGTGACGTGCCGGGATTGAATTTTTACTGGAAAAACGATAATATTTTCTCCTAGGTCCCTTGCGTGTACTACTGGCAGAACGTCTCCTAGCTCTATCGTAAATTCGCTTTAATGTGCTCAGCATAATAACTCCTTGCTTGCTTTAATTGATAGGAGCCAAGACTAAACAGTGATAAACGACATCTTCTTCACATAGCTCCGTGCTATTTTATGTTCTTAACGGTGAGCAAGGTAGCTAGAGCTCCGCGAGTTGGCGTTGTGTTGGTAGTGGGGGGGACCAGTGGTGTTTAAGCATCACACTTATTTTTTTCTATGCTGCCAGCTCCTGGATCTTTACCCCACCCTCTCAAAAAGAAAGAAAATAATTTTATAGGATCGGCAACGCACGAGTGATACCCCTGGTGTTGCAAAAGTCCATAGGCTACGGTAACCGCTTATCATCAGATGGGCCGTATGCTTGTTTGGCACCTTAAAAATATAACAATTACAATCATTGAAATAAAGTACAGCAACGAATGCTCTCAAGTAAGCTGTATCCTCTCGGGGTTGCCGCAAGGAAGTATACTGGGTCTGGTATACTTCCATGGCTCTTATTTACTGCCGATCTCCCAACTCATGCGGACACTATCATTGCCACATACGGCGATGAAACGGCTTTACTATCGGTGAGTAATAACCGCCAAACGGCTTCAGCAAACCGTCAGCACCATCTATCAGACGTAGAAGTATTGTTTGATCGTTGGCGAATCAAAGCGAACCAAAGTAAATCATCTTTACAATGAGAAAATACCGCAAGTTGAAGATGCCAAATACCTGGGCGTACATTTGGACCGTCGCCTCACATGGACTAAGCACATAAAATAAATACATCTACACAGACTTAGGTTTAAATACAGTTATGCAAGAGATTTCAAAATACTGCAAGAATTATCAACATAGACTTTTGACACATATGTAGAAATGTACTGGCAACGAGGTTACAAGGGGTATGAAGTGTAATGCACAGTAGACTTAGCAGTAGACACAGCAGTCTTTGTCACCAGCAGATTCAGAAATGCATTTAAACCTATGTCTGTGATGTATGATTAGATGTATTTATTTATTTTTTGCTAACATGGTAGGTATGGTCTATTCATCATGGTTCGCACGGTTTTACTTTGGAACCTTTCCAGTATTTCTATGTTACTGTGACTTGTTGTACCCCAAAGTTGGATGACGTAAGCCCATATAGGCTTAGGATTATAGCCATTTTTCTGCCACCGGAGAGTCTCGAGCTGCGTCCTTACAACCAGTATATAGATCGCATGCGGGTGTCAAGTTGGTTCCGTTTGCTCCAAATGTGCTTCCTCCATGTGTTGCTTACAGAATTACAGTCATGGCAAAAAAGAAATGACGTACGAAATAACTCCATGCACATACTTAGATTATATATACCTATGTATGTATGTATTTAAGTATATATTAAATTATTTGTGTATTCTTAGTATATCACTAGTCACTCAAATATTTATTGTTTGTACCTGTTACAACATTTCCCAAACCCAAAGGTTGACTGGTAGAGAATGCCATATGGCATTAAGTCCGCCTTATGTACTACTATTATTGTGCATAGAAGTATAAATAAATAAATAAATAAATAAAATAAATATGTTTATATTTATTTCGGACTTATATAGCCGCTACAATAATGGTTCTCTAGTTTTGGTGCCATAGTACTAAAAACTTAAAATGATGTCCCAAACAGATTAAAAATATTTTTTTTACTGACTTTCGTGGTTGAGCCCAATATGAATGGTCTCCTTTTATAAGATATCATGTGCCACTAAATCTTTGACTATAATACATATATAGTCAAAGCACTACATGCATGGACACTACGTCTTGAATGACCAGATCTATGTTTGCCCATTTCAAGTACTTACAATTTTAGATATAGTTTGTCGTAAATAAATTTTCAATATATAGCTGTTCTGTATTAATTGAGCCTATAGATCAATCCCATAATATTTTAATCAAAGCGGCGTTGTGTATTGAAGTGACTTAGAGGTATTCAGTAATAATTCATAATTCACACTTCATTTCAGTGCCTCGTAACTGAAACGAAACGTCGTTGTTAGAAATGACCTCACCTAGCAGGAATATTAATATTCTGCGCACCTCAAATGTTGAACAAACGGTTCTGCTGTCGGTTTCAGTCATAAAACACGTTTTTATCTGTGTATGTCTAATGAAAGTAACAATCCTTATATTATAGATATTTTAATTTTAATTTTTGTTAATACGGGAAATTATTCTTTAACACCCACTTAAATTATAGTGTTACTTTGCAAGAAAATACTATTAGAATTCAGTTTTAAAATTAAATGAAGGTAAGTATACATTGCACGTTTCTGTTGTATTGTTCATATAGGCAATAGCAAAACTAAATAAAAAGTTACATTTTTCGATTGTATATATAAAAGTCCAATAGTAGTAATTTTATGTTAATAACTTGTTTATTTTGAAGATTACCTCCGATTACAATCTAAATTCATGAATTGGTTGAAAAATAAAACAAAGGTAGCTACGAAAAATGTAACTTTCAATCTCTCTTCACGATCACACCTAACAATGATGTAGATACCTATAACAAAATTTGTGCGTAGATATTTCATCAAATTGGAGATAAAACCGTGCGCACATTTGGGGATATCAATAAAATGCTTAAATTTTGCGTCCTTTGTCGCATTCTGTTACGACCCGGACGCTCCGTCCGAAAGTGATGCTTCACTAACAAATTGCCGGGCGGCGTGGCGGTTAGAAGCTACCGGACGACCCGGACGTCCCACCGACTTCAGAAGACATTTAACCCGGCGCCGCAGTTACAACTTTCATTCAATTTCGTCCTCTGAATTAATAGTTCTCTTACACTTTGACCATATAAATTAAGGTTACTTTTAATGTAAATATACCATGCATATACATTTTTTGACGTATTCACACGCTTTATGACAACTAAAAATTGGTTTAAAAAGATGCTCGCGAAATTTATACTAATCAGGACCTCAGCCCTGGTGTAGTTATTGCCAAATTGTTTGTGACTTTGAAAACATGCGACAAATTATAATAGAAGTGGTACTTAAGTATTAATTTTTTAAAATTAATAAGTACCAATTTCAATGATCAAAATGATCATGTTTGTCATCTTAGATGGTACAAACTAAGCTATTGTCCTCGATCAGTCAATTTCCATGTCCACGCAGATAGTTTCTACATGAAGTATGGCAACGCTTTGCACTTACGATCACACGACTTTTATTCTATTCACGAGTAAAGTAGCAGGAGAGGCGCATGTGACGTTACCAAACTCTTTTGAAAATACAAAAAAAAATCCCTTCTATAATAAATATTCTTTCTTCTATAAATAATTATCTTTGTTACATATAGATAAAATAATATTTTACCCTGTATATCTACGTCAGTTAAACCGGTAAAGAGAAACTTCATTCTTACATAAGTCCTAATAGGTCAGTGTATTATTATGCGTACGTATTGTTCTCTTAGTGATAAATTAATTGACGATGTAATTAATAAGCGCGTAAGTAGAAATACTGGACAATAAACATTAATTTATCGATACTGTGTACACTGTTGCCGTGTAGCGATGGAGGGAGTAACGTGTCGATAAAATTAAAACAACGTCAATTCCATTATCTCCCTGCAATTTGTGCGCGACCGTCAGGTCTGAGAGTAGAAACATAGAACCTATTTATATATATATTATTTGTGGACTTTCGGTATTCCACGGGAAAACAGTGAAGTGGGCATTCGTTTAACACATGGGAAAGTGTCGATTCAGGTGTTCCGATATCACACTGTGGTGACTCTCTTAATCCCTTATGGTGATAGTGGTTAATTTTTAGATACAACTGCCGCTGCATGCTGGCCTGATATAGGGATTTTGCTCCATACGGGATGAATGCCATACGCAATGATAATGAGGATATATACAACCTTAGTTTTGTATATGCGAAACCCGAGACACGTGTCCTAGTATTTTTATGTAAAGAATCTATGTACAAAATTTCAAAACTGTTACAAAACAACACGAAAAATCACAGTTATTGATATTAGTGGGTACAATATTTATGAATCCTCTGGTCCCCAAACTAGTGTAAACTATATCTCAGGGACCGGTGTCTTCGCCTTTAAAAATATACAGCGGTATTATGCCATAAAAAAAAAACAAAGGTAATTTAAAAGCTTAAATTCTAGACATAATTTTATGCATGGTGGTACGTGCGCGCGTGCGTGCGTGTGTGTGTGTGTGTGTGTATGAGCTTGTTATGTTACTTGGCTCTCCGTACAAAAACATGGTCACCATCTTATTACTCCCGCCCCGCTCTGTCCTCGTGTGTTGTGAGCGTATAATAGCTGAGAAATACTAACTTTTTTTTAATAACCAATCAGATTCAGTTAAGTACTTATTCCGAACAAACGGATTCAGGTTTCACAAATAGGTACCTACTAAAATAATGTTGTATAATAGGACAGATATTAGAATAGATTAAATATTGTGATAGGATCAACTTTTTTTTCAACTATGTCCTTAAGACTTCCGCAAAGATTATCATAATTTTCGGGTTTCTGACTAACACGAACGTCTTTTAAAGAATTATAAGATTAATAAAATAAAGCAAGTTGATCTTAATACTCCTTTTTTATAATTATATTCGAAAATATTTTCGAAATACGCAAGAAAAATACCAAAGTACTAAGTAACTTCAATATGAAATTTGCTTTGATAGAACTTTTCTAGAACTCTATTCGCCTAAACCATTTTCGTTTCCATAGTTAAAATGTAGAAAACTGTTTTTTTTTTAACACAGACATACCATCACGCATATATTGCCCTCTGGGTACGGCAGAGGTGTACCTACTGATCCCCACCCACAGTTCTTTATATCCCATGGGATGTAAACATGCCTTCTTCTTACATGTAAGAGGGCAAACCTATTGCCAAATCCAAACTCCGATCTGCTACTGAGAATTTCATGAAAAAATCCAATAACACTTTGCTCGACCTGGATTCGAACCCAGGACCTATAATGTAGCGGTCGCACTTGAGTCCACTAGACGAATGATTTTAATTAGACTATATGATTGGCAAATTAAAAAGATATAGAACATGACAGTTAAAAAATAAAAGTAAGTAGGTAGGTATAGGGTAAGGCAATGAAGAAAAACAATGTCTAGAAAAAAAAATCTCCTGTATCGTGGGTGCGTTAACAAACACAAATTCTCACATACACATACACCCAGACCTGGAACAACTACCTGCAGATCGTGCAAATATGTCCTCTGTGTGGGGATTGAACCCACAACACGTGTCGCAGAAGCTGATCGCTCAGCCGCTACGCCAAACGTGTCGTCAAATATGACCGAACGATGTCATTTTCAAACCGCAAATAACGACAACTAGTTCAATAACATCTCTATTATTTGAATAAGTAGTTTGTACGGTAAGCAGTCCTTTAAAATAACTGTGCATATGATACAGAAGGAAATTATTTATAATTAATAGGTTATGACGTATCACTACGTCATAATCTGACAATAGCGTCATCCTTGCATTAATTGTTCTAGATACATACGTGCCACTCACTGCATTTTGCTTGAGAGATATTCATCCCGTTATAGGTAGTTGACTAAGGTATTGATTTCGTGAAGCCAATCCAAGATCAAGATTGTGTTCGGCGGTTATAATCTGTTAGGTTGCCCGGGCAAGTTCACCGTTATTACTTAGTAGCTGTAAGTTGAGCTTACCAACTTTATAGTACCGTGTAAACTTGACTATCAACTAAAACATTGTCACACTGCAACTGCCGGTCATTGTTTCGTTTGGGTTTTGTAGTCCGGCCAAATTATACCAAAAATAGGGATGAGGTTACAATAATTCGCACCTAGCTGAAAATAAACATAACATACCATCACGCCTGTATTCCCCGAAGGGTTAGGCAGAGGCGTACTAATGTACACCCACAGTTCGCCGGTATGTTTAGGTCCCATGTAATAGGGGGCGAGCCTACTGCCATTAACCGGGCACAAATTCCTAACTCCGAGCTGCTACTGGGAATTTCATAGAAAAACCCAATAACACTTTGCTCGACCTGGGAATCGAACCCAGGACCTCTAGCGTAGCAGTCACGCTCAGGACTACTTGGCTAATGAGGCAGTTATATATAGCTGAAAATTGGTAGGATTTTTCATAGATAATTAAACAAGGACACAAAATGAGGAAGTTTCTTTTTTAACATTTTGTACCGGGAACGGATTGACTGATTTCACAGAAAAAAACACTACACACACAACAAATGAACATGGCGTTGTCTGCTGGTTTCGGTAATGCCAGTAGATAGCGTTGTGTGCTTTATTCTTTACGCTGTCGGCTGTTTTTTTTTATTTTATTTATGTAAAAAGTATAAATAAAAAGATCACCCTTAATAAAGGCGCTGTTTTGGCCGATTTTTTTTGTTGTGTTTGTAACGGTCAGGATAAGGTTTGGGTGAACGAAAATCTTTGAAACGTCGGAAATTTTTAGGAACGCAGCCGAAGCTACGCGCAGATAGCTAGTTATTTATAAATCCAAGTTCTCTTGGGGTAAACCAAGTAGGTACTTAGAACCTTACTCAGAGAGGATTTAGATTCAGCTCTGAATATTATTTTATCACATAATATATGTCTACCTAAATATGGCTTAAACTCTCGTTTCTGCCCTATTTAATTTAGTATTTTTTTTATTTTAACAGAATTCAAATTTAAATATTAATAATAGGACGATGAAAGTGACTAATTTAATAAATCTAGTCTTTTTAGATTTATTGAAGTCCTAAAATTTTACTATTTCTTATTAATTTATAATAAGTAGACCCATTTCTTTTCTTTTGTGTGAGTCTTAAATGATGTCACATGTTTTGTGATCAGCCCGAAGCGAGAGTAAAAAGGTCCGGAGCTACTCGAGTAGTAAGGATAAACTAATTAGGGTATGTCTGGTACCTACATTACGAGTAAGGGTTTATGATGCTTTAGTTATCATTTTTATTGTGTTTTAAACCCAAAAACCCTGGCTTGTTCCAGTTTTCGTAGGAAAATTAGGTTCCATTTGTTTACTACATTTTTTTTATATTCTTGCCATTTTTTTCTTCTATTCAATACCTTACACTGCATTGTACTCTTAGTAATTACAAACATACACTCACGCCTTTCTCTTACAGGGGTAGGCAGAAACTATAGACCCCCACTTATGTATGCTATTCTTGTAGCAAAAAAAAGCAAAAGTAGTAACTTTTGCTTCTGCCACATTCATACATCTTCTCATAAATACGTGCCGGTTGCGGGTACTACTCACCTGACCTTTTAGAAGAACCTCGCCGATAAGATAGGCGTATTTTCTTCTAGGGCGAATTCTACCGACGCTGCCTGACAGACTGACATTCACCTTATAAATTAGTCTTTCATTCGTTCTCTCAACCTGTCCAAATCATCACGTACTAGTAGCATGACCATATTAATAAAATATGACACTTAATCATTCTTATTTTAAAAAAAATATACGTTCGGTGTCTCAGACTAATTCTACCGTAATTAAGTTATGTGACACACACCGTGAAAATCCATCTTGAAAATCCACGTCAACATACTTTTGGTACAACATTTCGCGCAAGTATTCGGGGAATTTACATAGTTAACGTTTGTTTCGCGACTGAGCAAAGTTACACGATGTTGGAATATAGGATTTTTTCTCATCTTTCCGAAGTCGTTCGTGATTGGAGGAAATACTGAGTTAAGAAAGAAATAACTACAAAAAGTACCGAGTCCGTACCCTTTTGAATACAGCACCACGGTAAAATCTACATGCCCACAATCATGTGCGAATTTCCCATAATAGGACTATATCTTATTGGGAACCTATCTGCCGAACTTCAAGTTTCTATTCCATATAGTTTCTGAGATATCGTGATTAATCGGTGTGTGAGTGCTATTTAGTAATATAGATTGGATTTTGACTAATCCACGGAGAAGTTAAAGTTTTAGAATGTTACTCAGCATCAATAGATAGGTGTTACTGCAAACGCAATCAAAACCGGACTTTTGATTTGCATACAAATGAAGGTTTCGGCTGCTGATACTATCGTAACCGGGGGTCTTATTACTGAAGCCCGTTATTTACATGCCTCTCACAGGCATTCCAAATTTGAATAAAATAACACAGCATTGACCCCGTAAACAATTTATTGTAATTCTAGCGGACCCGACAGACGTTGTGCTCCCAGTAAAAAAATGAAATCTGATCGCAGCGCTACCTACCGGGTACAATTATTGTGAATGGTCTAGCTGTTTAGGAGTTCAATGACACACGTACAGAGTAATCATCTACACTAATATATAAAGCTGAAGAGTTTGTTTGTTTGTTTGCTTGAACGCGCTAATCTCAGGAACTACTGGTCCGATTCGAAAAATTCTTTCAGTGTTAGATAGCCTACTTATTGAGGAAGGCTATATATCATCACGCTGCGCGGACGAAGTCGCAGGCAGGAGCTAGTAGTCAATATTTTTCGCTAAAAACTGGAGAAAATTGCATTCGGTGTGACTTTATTTCATTAATTTAGGCCACGTATTTCGTTCCATCGAAGGACTGAGGAAATAAAATTTTACGTTATCTTTTCACGTTGTCGTGTCGAATAACAAAGGTAGGTATAAATGTGGCAAGTGAGAGAAACGTTATGGAAAATATGTAATAAAACGCTGACATAAGACTGCGGTTGATGTTACGAAGAGGACGTGATTATCTGCAAAGTATGTGTTGATGAGACTCTATTATCAATAAATTATAATAAGTAAACGTCTTTTTAACCTATTTATTTAAATGCATCATACTTCATAATTATCCTAGAAACTTAAGGTATTTTAATAGTTCTTTTATTAAAGGGAATATACACCAGGGTGGTCTTATATAAATTGTGGTACTTACGTATGTATTAACATTTTCACAAACATTGACACAAACAGGATAACAATTCCCATGCACCACAAAAACGCTTCTTTCGCTTTATAAACGATGTAGGTATAGGTACATATGTGGTTGGTTTACTTTTTTAGGTTTCACTCTGTAAAGGTCAAAAGGTTTACAGTCTAAATATAGCGTAGGTACTCGCCCCGTGTTTATTTTTAATTAAATCTCAAGAGGTCACCGTACGGCATTAGAGATTATAACCTAATGGCTTGTTATATAAACCACTAGCTTCTGACCGCGACTTCATCTGCGTGGATCAGAATTGGGTCCAACCTGCGTAAAAAGTAGCCTATGCGCTTACTATAGACTATACTCTATCTCAGTGCCAATTTCATCTTTCAGCCATTCTGACGTGATTGCTTAACAAACGTCCATCAATACTTGCTACGCTAGAGGTCCTGGGTTCGATTTCCAGGTCGAGCAAAGTGTTATTGGTTTTTCTATGAAATTCCCAGTAGCAGATATATATATATATAGCCCTCAGATTCTCATATCTGAATTACTTAATATTATTTTGGTATTCAAATTGGCCGATATTTGTAATCTAGACCGTGCTGGGGTACAAATCAAAACTATACCTACTGCTATATACTGTGTATTTTATGTGAAAAGACTAAATTATAGGTTTGTTCAACCATGGGTTCAAACTCGGAACAAAAATCTATGGATCACACCCTTAGAGATAGAACAAAAGAGCAGTTTGGGAATGTTAATAATGGGAGGGAAAATACCATACAATAATATTAAATAGGTATACATATTAAGATTTTCTTCTAATAAAATTTATTTAATAATATCTATAGTAATTAGCGATATTTTTTAGAGTATGGTAGAGAATTGACCCTATTTTACCCGGATAGCGATATCCATCATAACAACCTAAAAACTATTATTACGTTAGAACATTGCGGTACGCGTCTTTGTAACTCGGGATGTGACGTCAGAAACATGTGTCAAATATGTTTGGACGTGTTAAAGTTAATAATCTCGTTAGTGGTAACTATTTTAACGTGTAATTATCGAAGTATTGTGTGCTTTTCATATTTAATTAGCAGGTAATGCTTGAGACTTTGATGGAATTTAAATTATATACCTATATACATACATAATCAACCCATTTTCTGTGCTATTACTAGCAGTCTCTTTTCACAGAATATGCGGGATTAAGCTAATTGTAATCAATAACATTAAATTACCTGATATATTTTTTTAACTTTGCCCCACACTACGATTTTCTCCTGTATGGGTGATTTTACAAACACAAATTCTCACATATAGAAACGCCCAGGCCCGATAGAACTACCTGTAGATCATACAAATATTTGATCCGTGTGAGGATCGAACCGACAACACGTGTGGCAGTAGCTGATCGCTCAGCCGCTACGCCAAACGTGTTGTTTTTTTATTCAAATTATCCCTTTGTTATAAGGCGTATGTAAATGTAAAGTAGATAAAATTTTGTTCACAAATGTTTTGCTTACCCCGAGAAAAACTCTAATTTACCACCACCACAACTAAATTCTTATAGCAACAGTAGGTATGCATTAATGTTCAAAACAGATATTAATTTAAAGAATTATCAATAAAAATAACCACATAATTTCCCCTGTGGCTACAAATAAACTAATTACGTCATCACATTACATAGTACTATAAACATAAAGAGACGTAGATACGCTATTTGTAATTAACGGAACGATAATTATGATGTGTATTGAAATAGTTCGTATTATAAGTTTATATCATGGTACGCAATAATTAGCTAGGTATATATTATGTTTCTGAGTTTTATCACATAAAAAATACAAGTGGTGTATACATGAGAGTCAGGGCACGGACGGTTATTTCAGTATTTGGGTTATTAGTATGTACGTATCTATCTTAGACACTGTACTTTGCATCATTTTATTCCGATAAAATTAAGATCAGATTGAAATAAAAAACAATAAAAATTAACTGTCATATCCTGGCGACATATGTAATAATTCTCCAAATCGCTGTCATATGTGGATAAGCATTTCGAGTTGACAACGCTCATTCTTTGAGCCAAGTCTCAGAGCCAAGTATAAATATGCTATTCCGGTCGGCAGTAAGTCACGCAAAGAGTCAATATATAAACTTACGAGAAAAAGAGAAGAAGAAACTCGCCAATAAGATCGGTGTAGGTCCTTCTAGGACGACCTCTTGAAATATTCAATTCTGTTTATAGTGGTGTGCTGAAAATCCGACCTTTATTTTGCTACGAGCTCCAAGAAATACATGAAAATACAAAATTTTTGCCTTGTTGGAATGATATCATGGTATAATGGATCAAAACCAACCAATTTAAAAAGCCTTGTCAAAAAACAAAGTACAATAGCGAGGCAATGTTATTAATTTGTAATTTACGTTTCACTTCTATCTAAACTCTGAAAACGCAAAAACTAAGATTTTCACTTTCCGGTCAACTTACATAACACCGATGGTACGCTGTATATTCCACAAACTCTTAATAAATGTTAATTCCTGTGACAAATAGGTAGACACAAAGTATTTCGCGAACATCGGACACATCCTTACCTACAACTAGCTTCTGCCCGCGACTTCGTCCGCGTAGCGTGATGATATATAGCCTATAGCCTTCCTCAATAAATGGGCTATCTAACACCGAAAGAATTTTTCAAATCGGACCTGTAGTTCCTGAGATTAGCGCGTTCAAGTAAGCAAACAAACAAACAAACTCTTCAGCTTTATATATTAGTATAGAGTATAGAGAGATATTAGCTTTGTTAACGTAGTGATCGAGAAAAAACGTTATGAGTAGATCCTGTACCTTACAAATATTTTGTCTGTATTTATACTCATGGGATTTAGTGTTGGATAAGACAAAAAGTACTTACATTTAACACGATGATGAAGAAGTCCAGTGTAAACAAGAAGGACGTGATTGGGTTGAAATTCAGCTGAAACAAACAAATATGTTATTAAAAGGACCTTTATTGACACCAAAAGGCATAATAATATGGTGTAATATTAAGTAGATAGGACAGATATAAAAAATATAAAAACTAGTGCTACGAAACCTGCTACGAAACTTGCTATTAGACCGTAGTGCTGCTACAAAAATCGTAGCCGCTTTGCGAATTTCGTAGGGCGTAGCTACAAGAATTCGAATTCCGTAAAAGAATTCGTTTTCTTAATTTTAAATTATTGTCCGCCTTTCTTTATGGTGTTATTGTAATCTTTTTGTATTTTATCAGTGATTTGCAAGCAAGATAAAATATTTCTGTTTGTATACGCACACAAGAATATCTTAGTGTGGTATCTATAATTTCTTTCAAACTACATATTCGACCTTTATAGTAAAGTTCGTCGGATAGAATTATGAACTTTATCTTAGAATCTTTATGTTTATGTGCGACCCACATAGCTAGTAAGCTTTTAAAAAAAATCTAATTGGTGTGAATCTAATTGGCTCTCTTAAGTAGGAAGAAGGAGGGGAGGGGCTCTCTTTACAACTATACTTATTATCTCTCTTTGGTAAGTTGTTTGGGGTCTGGGTGGGTATGTGAATATTTCTGTTAGTGTGGTATCTATAATTTCTTTCAAACTACATATTCGAGCTTTATAGTAAAGTTCGTCGGATAGCGACCTACCAAATGACGTAAAAAAGTACGTTTATGAAATGTAGTCATACCGCATATTAAATGTTAGCAATTACACACTCCCTTTAAATTTCTTTTGTATAACTTCACCAACACGCATCGGAGGCAAAACGTATTTATTTAGATATAGACAACTACTTTGTATCTCATTGTAAGTGAACTTGTATTGTTCTTATGAGAATAAATTCTATAAACCGATAGAATTATGAACTTTATCTTAGAGTTATAGGTTTCTTTATGTTTGAACAAAACGAAGGTATTACTGCATACAACGATAGCCATGAACCCTCATAATACGAGCCTACCTAATTTTTTTTATACCAATAACATTGTCGTATAGTAATTAAGAGAACACAAAACGGAACTGCCGCAAGGAAAACGGAGGCCTTACAAATTCAGAACAAAAAATAAAAGCTAATAAAAGACCGTGGAACGTTTTATTTTCTCCCAAAAGCAGTGCGGTGTCAGTGAGGCAGAAAAATTGTTTGCTCTTTGTAGGTAACTTTAACGTTCATCGGGGTCATTCGGACCCGAAATCCGACCAGTGCGTTCCTGTACACTATGCTTTGAACTCGGGTTTCCGTTTCTATACTATACCATCACGCCTGTATTCCCCGAAGGGTTAGGCAGAGGCGTACTAATGTATACCCACAGTTCGGCGGTATGTTTTAGGTCCCATGTAATAGAGGGCGAGCCTATTGCCATTAACCGGGAACTAATTGGCACAAATTCCTAACTCCGAGCTGCTACTGAGAATTCATAGAAAAACCCAAAACACTTTGCTCAACCTGGGAATCGAACCCAGGACCTCTAGCGTTGCAGTCGCGCTCAGGACCACTTGGCTAATGAGGCAGTTCCGTTTCTATAATAAATTATTATAATTTTATTGGCTTCCTTGATGAGATATCTCATGTCTCGCAACGCGTGCCAGTTACGTGTTTGTGCTTATAACGCATAATGGTATTAGGGAACTATGAATTCAAAATAATTGGTATGCGTAATATAATGTTAAAAACTCTTGTTATTATAAGTAATGAGTATATATGCGCAATATAAGGACCAGTGCGCTGCTTCGCCTGCGTGAATTTTCCTGACAATTTCGGAGTATAAAAAAAATAATAGAAAGCTTGCCTGACAAGAACAACGAACACAACAACAAAAAAATTATCCAATTTGCAGTGGTCCGGAAGTTATAAGTGTACATAGGTATATCAGGCATAGCAGACGATGTCCAGCCTTGAAAATAAAGTTCTAGACCCCGACTGCAGCGCCAGTTACTAGGTCTAATTGTAATTTCGAACCATCCAGGGTACCACTCAAATATAACACAAAATTTCATCCAAATCGGTTCAGCCGTTTAGGAGGAGTTAGGTGACAAACACGCGTACAGAAGAATTATATATTAAAGATATAGATAGAACATTATAATAATGTAAATGTTTAATGTGTTGTTACAAAGGGACTACTTATATTAAATTTTCATGGATGAAGCTAATAATTTTCCAAATTTATAATATAATCTTTGTACACATTTGAATGGTTTTTTTTTAGAAATGTAGACGAGTTATTTTTTATATTAACTTTTTTTTATAGGACAGGGGAGCAAACGAGCAGGCGGATCACCTGATGGTAAGCGATAACCACCGCCCAGGGACACCCGCAACACCAGAGGAGTCATAAGTGCGTTGCCCGCCTTTTAAAAGGGTTTGGGCCTCCGGTAACCTCATTCACTCGGCGAAACGCAACGCAAGCGTTGTTTCACGCCGGTTTTCTTTGAGGCCGTGGTATCACTCCGGTCGTGCCGGCCCATTCGTGCCGAAGCATGGCTCTCTCACGTCAAGTCTTAGTCCCACTACATTAAGCAGAAGATTTTATACGAAGTATTTCAATAACGTTTCTATTTACCAGTAATAAATTATATGAGTAGTCTCTATTAGACAAAATGAGAGGGACCAAATCTAATTATGCATAATAGCACTCTCTGAGAGTGTCAACTTAGCTTATCTTAAATGATGCAAAGGCAATTTTATAATCTCAATTCGATTTACCATTTTAAGCCTTATTTCAGCTTAACATAATGTACAACACGTAGTCGAAATACGTAAATCCATATATTGAGATATCGCGATATTTGTTAAAGATTCTAGACAGTGCGAGTGGCGTAATCGTTAGATCATTTTGGCTAAATGGTTCGGCGCGGACATGTTATCGATCCCAATTTGTTCTTCTGTCATTAGTGTCGAATTATTAACGAAACCAAGCATATTACTAGTTATAAACTTAGAGATTTTGAATATCAATAATCATCTGTAGCATAAGCGCTGTATTACTTTTTGGGCGGAGATCTGATCAATCGCTTCGCGTAAAATTCTGATACTCAGCGGCATCTGGTTAGATTGGGAGCGGACTCATAGTTTGGAAAAGACTCGGAGGACAATTTCGTTCTGAATACACACATAATCATGCCTGTATTCCCCGAACGGTCCGGCAGAGATGTACTATTGTCTACCTGAACCGGGCACATATCCAAACTCCGAGTACTATAGTGAATTTCATAGAAAAACCCTATAACAATTTGCTTCACCTGGAAATAGAACACCTGACGTCTAGCCTATCAGATGCACTTGGGACCACTAGACTAACGAGGCAGTTAGTTACAAACGTCGTTCTGAATACAAACGAAATATAGCCGAAAATATTTTACATCAAAAACTTTTATAAACTGTCTACCGAATACATTGGGATATTGATTGAAGGCTTTCTAAATAAAACCTATTTGAATAAACAGTTACGATGAAACGAACGAAAGTTAATAGCCATGGAAGGCTAATAGCGCAAACTGTTTGGATGTTCGGTTCGGAAGTTTTCAATCGAATGGTGGAAAAACGAAAAAGAAATATCTGTATTTGCTCTTTCGTTTATTTTTAGTACCCGGCACAAATGCAGCCGAGGGATGACCTAGGAAAACTATTACTCTGTTCCTTATTATGTATTCAGAATTGCTGCCCATAGCCTCGTGGGAGGAGCATTTTATGGCGCATAATTTTTGAGATGAAAACAACTTACGCACGCAACGAACTCGCTACGTAGAGTAAGCGATAAGCGCGGTATTGTTGTACGAACCTTTAAATAAGTGTGGTTTTGATAGTTCACTGTGATGCAGCTGTCAAAAGGGTTACCAACACTATTGCACATTAAGTTTAAATACAAAAACATGTGCGTATTAATAATTAATTATAACTCACTTAAATGGTGAAGAAGAACGTCGGCTGTAAACGTGCCTGGAGATTTGCTTTACAATGTGTAAAGTCTGCCGCATTACCTACTTGGTCTGCGTCGTGGATACCTTATACATATATATAATATTCTGGAAGCCGATCGACATAGTAGGAAAAGGAATACGAGGATGATGACATACAGATATAACTTATGTTTATGAGATTATCCGACAGAGAACCAAAATTACCGACATAGCCCACCGAATTTGCAAGCTGTTGTGGCTGGTCATACTCATACGTGAAAGACGTGTTATCGAGTGGAGACCGCGACTTGGCAAACGTAGTGTAGGACGCCCTCCGCAAGATGGAGTGATGATTTGAGAAAGGATGCTGGCGGAAGCTTGATGCGACACGCCGAGGACAGGTCGAAATGGTGTACATTGGGGAAGGCTACGTACTCCTACATCCTACCTACGTTACTTATTTGTTCAGGTGATTTAATTTTACCGAAGAAGTTTGTCTGCATTGGTAATATACCGTATTGATATTGCTGATAATCTGTGGCCTAGTTGTTAGCTGAGCAAGTATAGTGTACCGGGTTGAAGGGTAATGAGGCCCGTAAAATTATTGGGCTGGACATAATTGGTTCCCGGTGTTACATATATCTGGTGAACGAGCAAATTATTTTACCTCTCAGTATCGCATTAAAATACACATATTCAGTAGTATACACGGTTACGCATACGGCTATACATTTCTAGTATAAGTTGACCTGGCGTTGTATTATTATGCATTTCGTGCTAATTATGCTGGATATATGTATAATTGCGTACATTGATTATTTATACTTTAAACATTGTTATGTCCATCACCCTTGTATTACATAATATATGTCGTTCGCCCGGGTGAATATTCGAACATTATTTAACAAATCATTCTTCTTATCCCTCTTAATATTATAGTAATATTAATAGTACTTGACGGCAGTGTTGTAGGTTAAATATCTGCATTGTTAACTTTGGGATGAAGTTAATTACGTTGTAATCATAATAAACCCATTATACCATTATCACTGTAGTATGCAAGAGTCGTAGCAAGTGGCGGTATTTAGTCACTGCCTACCCCTGTTGGAGAAAAGCGTGAGTGTATGTATATTTCTCTAAAGAAAACAAAACTTTGACAACTATTAATAGGGAACGTAGACTCTAGTTTCGCTATGTAGTGCATTAGTGGCGATCAATAAATTATGCATAATCTTATCTGCTTTTTTATTATTTAGTAGATATGTGCTATAATTTTATCTAATCACTCTTCCATGACTCATTTCCTGCTACTGATGAAATTGTTAAACGGTTGTAAATTGTACCCCGGAAGGAGTGTTTCTAGATCATATTAAATATACTTAGATACTAAATAGATACAATTTTACCGTCTACGAATATTATTCATATGAAGATACCAAACTTACACCAAAAATAGTAGAAGACAAAGTTATAGCTCTAACGTGAAGGATAAAAAAGTTATCACTGGGAGCTTATGTAGAACTGCTTCTGTTCTATTTTAGGTGCGCAAAAACTTTGTTTTCTTTGACGACTGTGTAACGTAACAGTAGCATTTTCATGTTAATGTTAATCATGTTTTTAAGTTAGTTCATCGGACATTCAAAGTATAAAAAGTACTGCTACACAATATCATTTGAATCACAGAAAGCAACAAGATAATTATAAATGCGAGTATCAAAAAAAGCCTTACGGGTCCGATATCAAGCAACAGTAACGAAAAAAAAATAACAAGAATTTTGCAAAACGTTCCAATCGCCCGTAACGTTAAAATGTGTTTTTTACGGTAACACTTTTACAAAATAAAATTATTCCAAAGAGTATAATTAGGAACGTTTTGCAAGAAACGTCGCCAAATTAGCATTTAAAATAAAACATTTACATAATATCTCTCCTACATTTTAATTTCCGAATTCAATTTAATTTTGGGACTAGGCGTTATAAAATTAAATGTCAGTAAAACATTAGGCTTTCGGTGTTAAAAACGAGGTTTCAACATATTTTTGTAAGTTTATTCAGAAAAGCATCTTAACTCGTCTTAATAAAGTTGCTTTCTTTTATGATTAAGTATCTGCGCGTCGTCTATAATAAGTTATGAATATTTATTTGCATTTTTAAGATGAAACACCAAATTTAAACACGCCCTAATATATGAAATATGTATTATTCTTTAAGACATAACATACAATCACGCCTGTATTCTCCGAAGGGTTACGCAGAGGCGTACTAATGTACACCCACAATTCGCCGGTATGTTAAGGTCCCATATAGTAGGGGGCGAGCCTATTGCCATTAACCGGGCAAAAATTCCTAACTGCGAGCTGCTACTGAGAATTTTATAGAAAACCAAATGACACTGCTCGACCTGGGAATCGAACCCAGGACCTCTAGCGTAGCAGTCGATTTGCTCCGTCCGGGGATAGAACCCACAGCACGTAGCGTAGAAGCCCATCGCTCAGCCACTACGCCAAACGTGCCGTCGATAATGGTTTAAATATAAAAACTATATGCGCGTTCTTGCCGATTTCTTGGCATAATTATGGTCAAGTTCTAGTCGGTTATTAGTTTATCGTCAAGTTATGATTGAAGAAGCCAGTAGCCGTTTCAGAAAGTTCAGGGGCTGTATACTACAGGAAGAACTTTGAAGCCCTTAGTAATTGCCTAGTAAAGTGAAACCATAATAAGTGTGGGTATAGTTATCTGGTAACTACAATTCCTTTTTCCTTTTGAAAAACATTCCATGGTCTATTCTGATCGCATTTATTTGTACTTCTATGTACATACATTTATTCTTCTTCTTGGAAAAGGAATAAACCTAAATTATACCGCTATATGAATTTGATGAAAGAAACAAATTAGAATTATAGGACAAAGAAAATCATCCATATAATTTATTTAACATTTTAATATTGTTTTATAATTATGACGTTTGAGGCGCTCTCTCATGAACAGTAAAGGCAAATGTGTATTTTATGTCTTATGCAAAACGTTTATATTCATATATTCGCGCGGCCGCCGCTTGCGACATCTTATCACGCTATTAACGCCTGCGGTAGCGGCGGGCGGTGGCACAAAACCTTTCACTATGTCCGATTGCACCATAAGAATGTTTAGCAAGACGAAATTATCTTTGCAAAATGTGGAATGTAGTGACTTTAAAAATATGTCTCATATCCTACCCTATTTTGTTTATATAAACAATTACTATTCTACATTCTGGATGATTAACATTTCACCATTCGCACCTAGCTGAAAATAAACATAACATACCACCACGCCTATATTCCTCGAAGGGTTAGGCAGAGGTGTACTAACGTACACCCACAGTTCGCCGGTATGTTTTGGTCCCATGTAATAGGGGGCGAGCCTATTGCCATTAACTGGGCACAAATTCCAAAGTCCGAGCTGCTACTGAGAATTTCATAGAAAAACCCAATAACACTTCGCTCGATCTGGGAATCGAACTCAGGACCTCTAGCGTAGCAGTCGCGCTCAGGACCACTTGGCTAATGAGACAGTTTCTGGATGATTACTCACGTAAATTAAATTAAATTAATTACTACACTCTTGATAACTTATATTATGATCAAATTTTAAATGTCTATCATACAGTTTGCCATATAGCATTTAGGTTGTAAACCTAGCATCAGATATGTCTGAACGTATAAACCATTCAAAATTATCTAAACCACTAATAAAATTGAAATAAATACTACCTAAATTTCATTACTAAATGGCCTCGACCGACCAAGTGCTCTTACTACTGGAATAACGAGATAATTCAGTTTATTGTTTCGACTTTTTCTTATACTGTTTCCTTTCCATTTGCTATCGATATGATAGAAGTGTCGCTTTTATGACAAGGCTGTAGCAAAATTTTTTTTTCAAATTAAACTAGGCAGTTTTCAGTTAAGTTTCAAACATCTACCTCACCCCGCCCTGCCTACGGCTATAAGCCCTCACTCAGCGGATATAATCAATTTGTTGAACTCATTCGCTATTGAGACTTAGAAATGATAGAAAACTACTGCTTCTAACAGGATTTCTCGCTATTCAACGTTTCCTTGGACTATATTTTAAAAGCATTGCAATATTAAAACTGCAAAGCTTTATCGGTGCTTTTTAGGTTTGCGGTCATATCTTAACTTTTCTTGTTTTCTGTTAGGTAACGAGATCTGGTTCTATTTATACACATACTTAATGTTTTTTCAGATTTTATGAAAAAAAAAACGAAAAAAATGGGGAAATAAAGTGGCAATACTTACGGTGGCAGCGACTCAAACCATAAGACGCTTTATTCACATTTTAAAAATTTGCTAGTTTTTGAGGTGATTGCGACAATTTGGGCACGACAATCATGAATTTTAAACTTCATTTACGAATATTTATTATTCTTATTTTATTTGAATGAAATTTAAATGGGAGAGGTTTTTTTTAACATAGTGTATAGTTGTTTTAACCTTTGCAGACTTACTACATTATCCTAATTATAGACGTGTGAGGCCTAATTTATTTTAATGCCGAAAAGGATTCAGTAACATATGAACCCACCCCATTTGTAACTGACAAATGATGTAAAGTCTATTAAGACGAATACGAATTACTCTTTAAGCTACGAACGTACATCATTGTAATTTTGTGGTGGATTTAAATGTAGTGTATCAGATCAATTACTACGTTACGTACTTTAATTACATATGTAAGTTACAACAGGGATTAAAAGCCCCGGGCCCATAAAACGTAAAACAGAACGAGCGGTGTTTATTGAACCGCTGTATTAAAAAAAAGAGGTGATCAATACTCACGTTACTTTCATATTACCTACGTATGAGACCTGATAAAACCTTGTAATATGTACATATTACAATGTTTTGATCAGGATAATAATATTCTATTAAAGCAGTCATAATACAAAGTAGATAATGCGTTTTTTGAATTTTACGCAAACTAATACAAACCAAATCCGTTTTGATAAATCGATTTCTGGAGTGTATCCGACTTGCAGTTTGATCATAGATATTTTCGCCATAATAGTAACAATCTCAATTGGATCTTATAAGTTTCCAGTGTCGTCTGAAATCTGACAGTCATACAGTCTACTGACAGTCATCAGTCTGAAATACAGTTGCAGTGAAATTCGTTTTGTCTCTTTTAGACTTCCGAACGTTGTTTAGTTAGATAGAAAATTTGCCGTTTGCGTTTGTTGTATCGCGTTTTTGTGAGGCCGATTTAGATTTTACAGTGGATTGGTTTTGTAAAATCAGTTTTTTTCTATTTCGGATTATCGATACAATACGATTTGTAACTAAAATCGAGTTTAGGTACGATTCAATATAGCGGACTCATGCCTATTACAAAATCATTGTGTTTTGTATTCAAGTTACAATTTTTAACTTTATCCTAGCAGACTTCGTAGCCGCGTAGCCGCGTAGCCACGCGCTACGAGGATAAAGGTCAAAATATGAAAAGAGAGCGACTTACTCAATCCAAAGTAAACAAAGCTATTTAAGGAGTAACTTTCTTTTTGGTATTTTTATGGTGCAAACTTGCTACTTACACGACGACGAAAAAATAATAATCAAAGTTTGTAATAATTTTTTTATGTCATTTACTTCAATAGCAGAAACAATACTTTTTAAATTGCTAATCCATCCACAAAATATTCAAAAAAGTAGGCATACGAATATAAGAAGACATAATAAACTTTTAATTTCCATATTTTACCTTAGATATAATAATAATCAACCCATTATATGTCCCACCGCTGGGCACAGGTCTCCTCTCACAATGAGGAGGATTAGGCTATAGTCCCCCACGCTCGCCTAATGGCAGACTTCACACGCCATCGAGAAAATCTCTCAAGCGTGCAGGTTTCCTCACGATATTTTCCTTCACCGTTGAAGTGCGTGATAATTAACTATTAATACGCACATAACTCCGAAAATTCAGAGGTGCGTGCTTTGGATTTGAACTCGAGACATTTGACTTGGCAGTCCAATGGTCATATCACTATGCTATCACTGCTTACTTATTTTACCATACAGTAGAAGGAAAGGAAGTAAAAATTAATTAATAAATTAATATAAAAACTTAACCAACAGGGAAATGTAATAGGTGCTCGGTCCGGAAACAAACTGACAGTTTGCGGTGTGTAGTTTAATATATTGTGATTTATCTACGTGTGAAGGTGTTTGTAGTCGCACTCCTCCGAAACGGCTCAACCGATTTTTATGATGTTTTTTATGTATATTTGGTAGGTAAAACGTTGTAAAGTAAATTTTATATCTGAAGGTGATATTTTAAAAATACAATTAGGGTTTTGAATTGATTTATTTTTTGTGATAAATGGAAGACCTATATAAGTTCCATAGCAAAACTACTTTATTTTTTTTCGCAATATGACAAAAGTTATATCAAAATAAGCAAAATATTTTTTAAATCCAGAACCGAAAGCGCGCCGATAGCGCGCCGAGCGCGTGTGATGTCACAATGTTAGTTTTCATTTTCATACATTGCCGTCCAAACAGAGATTTATTATCTCTGTTTAAACCGCAATGAGTGAAAAGTAAGCAAGTATGACATCACAACGCAGCGCGGCGCGTTTTTAGTCCCGTGATTTTAATATAGATTTCGTTAATTTTTAATTGCTTATAATTCATAGAAAAAATATTTTTCGCATTAAATATCAATACTATTAATAATAAAGATTAAAAATACTAAAAATAACAATTTTTATTTTTTTTCATAAGCCTTATTGGATCCGGTAGGTATGCAATCGCTGCTAGCTAGCTAACTAGCTTCTATCCGCAACTTCGTCCGCGTGGACTTCAGAATTGGGTCCGACCTCGATAAAAAGCTTAATTGTTATTCCAGACTATAATCTATCTCTTCAACAAATTTTATCCAGATCCGTTCAGCGGTTCTGGCGTGAAAGAGCAACAAACATCCATACATCCTAACAGACTTTCACGTTTATAATATTAGTAGGAAGTAGGATTGTAATTATAAATATTGTAATACTCACTGTTTGCAAGTAAAATAAGTAGAATAGGTTTATGATCTCCACGAGGGTTTCCAGCGCCATGGCCACCACCCATGGCAGGAGGAGGTACTTGATATCCTAAAACAAAATTAACATGTAAATTTGTAGCAACAAACATCAACACGCCCGTATTACTGGACTGGTCAGGCTGAGACATACTTATACTTAATTTCTGTTGCGTAATAGTTATGTTGATATAGGTAATAGTCGTTAAACACATGAGTGATATGTTTAATAAAAAGTCATTTGAGAATTTTTAATTAATCATATTTCCGTCGGAGCTTATTAAGGCAGGAGACACAACACCTGTCTTGACAGAGCTTGTTAAGCTCTTCAATTCCGACATGCAACCGTAATCAGTCTATTGGAATCGCCATCAATGAGTTAGAATTAACCACTAAACACTGCAGCTAGGTATAGCCTGCAGTATTTGCTAGGGGTGAGCTCCTTTATTTCATCTGGACTTAAAATATGTTTCCCTACACAAACACTGCGCTTGCTTAGTAGCGATCGATATTGCTCCAGGAGGTGAAGTGGCGTTTCATCAGCCTACTCACAACGTCGGCAGGTTCGCGTATTACTCAGCCTAAGACTGTTAAGGCTCTCCTCACAATGCGAAAATTGTTTCTACTCAACGCTAGGTCTTGTGTGCCTTTTATGAGGCCTTAGTGCTTTACAGTGGAACAGGCCTGGAAATTGTACATTAGTACCTAGATTTCTGCCAAACTTATGTACGTGTCAGTACTATCATAGTGAGATTATGTGTGTGTTGAGACTTGGATCTCAATCAAACACATATATATAAACCTACACACAGTGTACCTTAGTAAACGGATATTGGCATTTCATGTCTATTTTCACTGCAAGATTGGCAGCCAGCTACCACTTCCTTTTACTATAATCATGGCATGCAATCAGAGAACGGAATAGGATGGCTTGAGGTTGAGCAATAGGAAATTTAAATCATTCGGAAATGTCTATAGGTACTGACGTAATATCTAACCATTTAGTAATTTTTTTAATAAGTACTCGTTTCGTGTAGCTATTAAGATGATCATCTCGGCACTACGTAGTCGTGGGTTCCCACCCGAGGCAAATGTTTATGTACACGATTGGCGCAGTGGCTGAGCGATCGGCTTCTACGCTACGTATTGTTGGTTCGATCCCCGTACGGAACAAATATATATGACGGGTTATACAAATATTCCGGTCTGGGTTTAACTAGTAAAGTAGTTTTTCAGCGCAGCGAATTTGGGACCAGTTAATGGCAATAGGGTTGCCCTCTATTACAGTGGACCTAAAACATACCGATGACAGCCTAACCCTTCGGTAATACAGGCGTGATGGTATGTATGTTCTAAAAAAACGCTATGCTGGAACTGGAATCGAAGCCAGGGTCTTCAACCGCTACGTGTCAAACATCAGTCACAATAAATTTAAATTAACTTTAAGCCTTCGTTCACTCGTTAATTAATATTTGAACTTAAGGTTCTTTAATTATGAACAGTAGAATCTTAAGTTAATTATGGAAAGCTTAGAAAGTTCAGATTTAAAAGGTAAAGTCAAAAATATATTTTTACTAACAAAATAACAGGATGAGCGTAAAATATACGAATATGAGATAGAAACTGATTTTACCAAACAAAATTAAGCCCTTCTCGCTACGTGTTATGAGTATCTTTGTATATATCATAATCAGATCATATCAGATTTTTAAACATAGGACATATAAACGGTGTTTAAAGGTTAAACTTCGCCAAACAGCTATAAGCACTACAAACTCAACGGAAGCTTTAAAAAAGTTTGTTTACTACTTTGATATTCGATTAAATGCACCAGCAGTTAATCGACTGCATAGAAAGTTATGGATAACCTAAGTTAATAAACTTAAATGACCTGTCAAATGGAAGGTAAGAACTAGAATTTCTAATCTACTAGCTGTTACCCGCACCTTCCTACGCGTGATATTAAAAAAAGTAGCCTAATTTACTCCTTGTTACATCAGCTATCTGCCAGTGAAAGACCCGTCAAAATCGGTCCAGCCATTTCAGAATTTTAGACGAAAATTGTAAAAAATATTTGTTTTGGTATATGTACCGTGTTACACCCAAATGCACTCAGTAAAAAGCGGTTATTTTAATATTATAAATCCACTCTCGGGCACTCCAATTTTATTTATTTGTATGATATTCCTGGATTGTATACCTCGATTTTGGTTAATAAAAAATAAGAAGCAATTGCGATTGTACTGGTGAAGTTTCATTGAAGTTATTATACGCAGGTATATCTTGAAATCGGTTTTGGAATAGCTTTCAAATTAATCAACAAAACAAATAAAGACTCATTTATCTTTTTTCATTTCATGCATGAGTACATAACATTTCGTCATAATTATTAAGTGTGACACTCACTACTTGTAAGACTCAGTGTTTACAAGAAATACTCGGATTTCTTATTTTTCTGAGGTTTTAATCCAATTCTGAAAGAAAGAAAGAAACGGTTTATTCAGCGCAGTAAGGTCAAGTACATTCATAATAATAAGCTATAATAACAAAAAATAAAGATAAAAATAGTACTATGCCCAAATTTGCGCCGAAAGGGATCTGGATCAGCATATGCCAGACAAATTTGCCTGACGCTGGTTTTCAACCAGGTCCTAATCACGCAATTCCGGATCGACACATTCACACGGTTGTGGGAATTTAGGCAAATACGTGTCCATATTTTTTAAATAATTGTAAGATAAGTCGTACATACGGTAATGATTATGTGTTATTATTATGATGATGATTATTATACATTGTGTCGTTATGATATTTTTTGACGATATTGTTTTTTTAAAGTAGGTACATAGTAAAATAATAACTACGCTGATCAACCAACCTGCAAAGGTAAATTTTTACCTTTTTTAGCATACCGAAACCCCTCTGAGCTTCGGAAAAAACCTAAAGCCGTCGGTCCCACTTTACATTATGAACACCAACTTATAATAATCGTTAGTAGATTACTAAGACTGACGATCAGTCTATCCTTAGGATATCGGTAGGTACTGACAAGAAACTAGGTTACGGAGGACTAATTAATGGCACAATTTACATACATATTTCCACGCCTGTCTCCCATTGGGGTAGGCAGAGTCTATAGATTTCCACTTGCTACGATCCTGGCACACTACTTTCGCTTCATCTACGTTCATTAACCTCCTCATGCATGATCTTCGGTTTAGGGTGCTCTTAACCTGACCTTTTTTAAGAAAGGCCGCAACTTAGTCGTGGTACGTTCGTCGAGGTCGGCCCCTTCCAACTCTTCCATCCGTACTCATCATGTATACGAGCGTTTCGTCAATCTCCGTTCATCCGTCCTCTGTACATGCCCAAACCACCTTCACATACCTTTCTCAATCTTCGTTACTACACCTTCTTTCACACCACACCGCTCCCTTATCACGCTGTTTCTCACTCTATCTTTCAAAGTTACCCCACACATACTTCTCAACGCTCTCATCTCTACAGCATTTATTCTACTTTCATGTCTCTTCTGCCACACCCAACTTTCACTACCATGCATTAGTGTCGGCGCCAACAATTTAGCTTCGTGTAAAATACTGATATTCAGCCGCATTTGCTTAGACTGGAATCCGACCTCAATAAAGTTAGGAAAAGGCTACAAGGATGATACAATTTAAAAAAGCATGCCTTGATGAAGCTTGACTGATGATCTAAACGCTTGAAACTGAATAGTCCGATATTGAAACGACCCTTTAGGCAATGGACAAACACAACACAGTATTTTTCTCTCTATTTTGTGAACTGGAGTTGCTTAAACCAACTACTATCAATTTGCGGCACAGAATCCACAATCTGAGCCAAACAAGCACCAATAACTTGTTGAATTGAATAACCGCAATACTGTCATCGTTAATAAATATTTTCTGTAAATAGTTTCTGTTGACTTAAAGGCCATCGCGTGGTGATATTACATCAAAGTATACGCTACAAGAAGTGATCGAAAATCATTCACGATATTATATTATATCATGTAAGAACAATGCAGCCACGCTTAATCTAACACGCGGCATTTAACGGCGCGTTTTTAAGACGAACAAATCTTTATTTTTCCACAAATCATACCGTTAGAATTTAGATGTAATTTTTTCTAAAGTTCCTGACCATTTAAATATATATATATATATACTCTAACGGGTAATATGCTGGCTGTCTATATATTAATAGGGTTGAATTCGCTGTTGTATAATTTATTTGTTAAATTTATGGCAGGTGTGAACCTTGCCTACGAAAAGGCCACACTATCTTCTCTCTGGGGCATCGTAAGAAGTGAATAAGGGAATATAGGATATGGGAGAGAAACAGTGTTAACTTACTACAATTTATACTGGTAGGTAACGATAAATTGTATACTTTGTCTTATAACATTCTTTGCTAAAACATTGCGATAAAGGACTATTCAGTGGTCACTCATTCTTCGTTGAAATAAATATTACATATTATTATTGGATGTGAAGTGGGTGGCGGCCCAAAATTTAGGGTTCCGTAACAAAAAGATCAAACAGGAACTCTTTTTGCAAAACTTCGCTATCTTTCCGTACATGATAAACTTTAGAAGCGATTTTCCACCAATTATCGTTTTTTTCTGCTACTATTGCATTCATAACGTTGATTTTTACAATATGCTCTTCTGTTAAGCGCATATAATATAATAATCAAAATATATTGTTTTGTCGTAGTGTGTGTGTTTAAAATATCCCAATAAAATCAAAACGGATCAAGTCTTTTGGATTCGCTCACCGATTTCCTTAGATGACAGGAAGATCGATATGGTCATGCGATCATCGCGCTTAGCTAGGTACAAAACGGCTTAACTAGTTTATACACGGTCACTCCTACCCCAGTATAATTGAATAAAGATATTTGACCGATGTACTTTCATATATATCGCAGTATAAGTGAATTGGATAGCACGAACGGTCGAATGGACCTCTTTTAAAATGTTCCACATATTTCAAATAAAAAACAGGAAAATTTATTAAAATCTGAATTAAGCGGGTAGGGCAGTATGTAAAGGGTTAAACAGATTGTCCCAATGTACACCGACAGTTCTTTTTCCTCGCTAATGGTTAGGATTCATATAAAAGGGAGCGAGCCTATTTCCAGTTAGCGGGCACAAATGCAAACTCTGAGCTGCTACTGAGATTTTCGTAGAAAATTCCAATTCCAAACACTTTGCTCGACCTGGAAATCAAACCCAGAACCTCTAGCAGCGTAGCAGTTGCCCTCAGGACGACTGGACTATTGAGACAATTCCGTTATAATAGTATTGTAGCATTGCTTATTTCATTTTATGAAATAGTCTTCATTTATTCAGTTGATCCGATTGATTACTTTGAAAAATACTGTCGTTTGTTGTAACAGAACAGATAATCATAAGTTTCATCATGAAACCAAAGCCGTGTAGAAACGAGAATATTTTATTCATGTTCCCGTCAAGAAAGTATTAAACTTTTAGTCACAAACATCCTTTATCACGAGCTCCTTGCTCGAAAGAATACTCTAGGTGTGGTGACGAGCAGAAGGGAACCCAAGGGAGGGTACGTCACCCTCATAAATTCCCTCCCCGCTACCCGCGCCGCGCCCAATGCGTTCTCACAATTAAGAAGGGGTGGCCGTAGGCATACGTCTGTTTTAGGGAATTATTCCGTATCTGCATAGATTATCATTTCAAATAAAACCATAACGTTATAAAGTAAACCTTTTTGTCTGTAACCTTTTCGCGTAAAACAATAACAATTAATAACGGTACCTTAAAAAATTTTTTACCACAATTCATAAACATTCAATTCAATTGCAAATTTTATTTGAAGGTTTAGACTATCATCAAAGTCAAAGTCAAAGTCAAAATCATTTATTCGATATAGACTACTAGGTAGTACTTTTTGAACGTCATTTTTACATTATAGACAGCCCCCAAAACGCCCGCCCTTCACCGCTTCCTAGTGTTTTCGCTGTATCAAATTACATCAAAGTAAATTGATGTAATTTTTATACACTATAACAGGAACTTATAGCTAGAAACATCTTCTGTGTTAATAAATGTTTTCTCCATCATATTTAGCACGCACGGACAATTTCACATACTTAATTAGATATAAGTAATAGTGAAAGGACATAAAAGCGTAAACCATCTTTCACAAGTCTAATCAATAAAAAATACATACAGTCGAACAGAGAACCTATTCCTTTTTTAATGTTAAGTTATTTTATAGGAATAACAACAAATTTAGAAATATGTACTTTGCGATTCCGATAAGGTATCAATTGATATCTTCTCTACTATTATAAAATTATAAATAAGCTGTGTCTGTACATTGAAGATATAAAAAAAACAATTGGGTTAGGGTTTATAAACGTCTCCGAATAAAAAAATGTGATGTTTAAGATTCTTGTATGTTTGTGTGTTTGTTACGGGTTGGAGCAAAAACTACTGAATAGTTTTTAATTTTGTTATCACTGTTATAAATGATATCTTCTTATCTCTACTCTATCTCTACTTCTTATCTCAATTATTTAAACGGATCCGGTGATACGGCTTGACCTCTCTGATGTATAGAGGTCCATACAAAGAAGGTATTATCAAGGTTGGTTATTGAGCTTCAAGTGAGCGGAGCCGCGGGCCGAGGCTAGTAGTATATAGGTATATTGAATTGCTATTCAATATACCTACCTACGGAACCAGCATAATATTTTGCTCCTGAATAAGCAGTTATTGAAACAGCAGGCGGTATATTAAGTGCCATTCATGTTTTTTTATAAAAAGCTGAAGACCTCCTCAGAACATTTCATGTTTATACTTTGATTGCTTCTAACAAATTAATCTATTTATCTTCGTTCCTCAAAGCGGCCCCGGAATTCACTTTATGATGGTAGACGTTGATAGGATTTGATTCGTTCAGGGTTTCGGGCCGGGTATATAAGTAATTGGTTATATTATCTGAAAATGTACGGAATTATAAAAGTTACTTTTGTTTTAATACTGCCTCATTAGCCAAGTGGTCCTGAGCGCGACTGCTATGCTAGGGGTCTTGGGTTCAATTCCCAGGTCGAGCAAAGTGTTATTGGGTTTTTCTATGAAATTCCCAGTAGCAGCTCGGAGTTAGGAATTTGTGCCCGGTTAATGGCAATAGGCTCGCCCCCTATTACATGGGACCTAAACATACCGGCGAACTGTGGGAGTACATTAGTACGCCTCTGCCTAACCCTTCGGGGAATACAGGCGTGATGGTATGTTATGTTATGTTGTTTTAATACTAATTTGACGTCAGAGCTATGATTATTGTTAAATAATAATTTTACTTCGGAATTCAAATCCGCTTCTGCGACTTAGGTATGAGACGCTTTTGCGATTATCTTCCTTAATGTCTGTCACTAAAATAATAGCGTTAGAATTTAGCTCGAATTCATAGATGACTAGAGGCCCGCCCCGGCTTCGCTCGCGTGGAGAAATCCTTATCTTTTTCGAAAATATTCTATAGCCTATGATAATCTGGAATAATGTAGCACTCAAATGGTGAAAGAATGTTTAAAATCGGTCCAGTACTTTTTGAGCCAATTCGTTACAAACATACTTACATACAAAGCTTTCCTCTATAATATTAGTATACATAACAATATTACCACACGTAGTCTTTCTCAAACTTAATAACTACGCTCTCAAACAAATAAGCAATAAATTCTGTTTGTTCGGAAATATAATATAATAATTTATTTTTACTAAACTGCCTGAGCAGTCTAGTGCGACTGCTACGCTTGAGGTTCTGGGTTCGATCCCCAGGTCTAACCAATTGTTATTCGATTTTTAAATTAGATCACCTCAGACCCTTTACTATGTGGTAGATGAACGGCCCACTTCGCTGTTGCACTGTCACAAGTATATACGTACACCTGCCGGCGCAAGCTGGCTAAAACACTTAGATATAGGGTTTTGATTCATGCAGCATGAATGTCGTACACAATGCTGATGATAACATCGTGGTTCCTCAAAAATAATCCTAAACCCCACAACTTTACCAAACCAAGGGATTTGTAAACACACCACCCACTACCGTCACAGGTTAACCTACTCATTAATAATTCACCTCTAATCTCAATTTGACTTCAATAACAAAAGATTAGTTAGCAGTATAATTTCTGGTTTGCGGCCAGTCAGCATTCTTGGCATTAATCAATCATTCAACGGGTTAACATTGTTCAGACTGAATTCCGGACGGCACATTATGTCAGACTCACAATTAATCTGATATTCATAACAGTGTGCTTGGGTCACGTTTTCTATTTCGTTCAATCTGCCAGGGTTGTAATATCAATATCGCTATCATTATCCACGGAAAAAAGGTTTTTTAAGTATTCACCACGATAAAGTTTTTTTTAAATTTAGGATTTCCAATTAGGCATAACGTTTTATATTTATAATATAGGTATATAAACTTGATAACATATGATCACCCCTTATTACTGGTAGGTTAAGACACGAGGTGTAGGTACTAATGTAAACCCCAGTTTATAATTGGGGCGAGCCTATTCTCGTGGCACAAAGCCTAGCTCCGAGGTGCTACTGAGAATTTCATTGAGAACCCTATAACACTTACTTCTAGCTTAGTAGTTGTGCTTGTGTGTTATCAGTGATGACTCATAGCACAGGGACGTGCTCGCTCACTATGGAGAGGGCTATATTCCATTTCTCTACGCCACCGAATCAGAAATGAGGAGATCCTTACAAGAACAATATTGATATAACGGATGCAGGCTGGGGCAGAAAGGTTCCCGAGTGGAAACCATGCACCGGAAAACGTAGTATGGGACGGCCTCCAATGAGATGGATAGACGAGCTGATGCAGGTCGCTAGACGTCGTTGGATGAAGGCGGCATATAACCGGTGTTTGTAGAAGTTGGGGGAGGCCTTTGTTCAGCAGGGGACGCCTTTTGGCTGATATGATGATGATGAACACTTACGACCCCTAGAGGCAGGTGAGGCACGGAGAGGTCTCGATGTGTTAAAGTTACAGCCTTGAGCATAAATTGAAACACAAGAAATATTAATCACACATAAAATGAGGGAGTGCAACCTTATTAACAACGTAATTTCGACTTTAATTGTTTTGTACACTCGTTACATAGAAGAATGGGCATTATTTCGTCGCTATCAGAATATGTTTTTGGATACTCGCTAGCACTTTGTTCAACATTTTGGCACAAAGTATGCGCCTGATTTGCATACATGTGCTCTCGTAGTTTGCTTGCCGCATAACTAAATTACATAGGCTGTAGGGTATTAAAAAATTGTTATACTATATACGAACTGTAGCTTAACACTAGCTTCTGCCCGCTACTTCGTCCACGTGGAATAGTTACTTGGTTTTAGCGTGATGATATATAACCTATAACCTTCCTCAATAAATGGGCTATCTAACAGTGAAAGAATATTTCAAATCCAACCAGTAGTTCCTAAGATTAGCGCGTTCAATCAAACAAACAACCTCTTCAGCTTTATAGTTAGATTAGTATAGATTAAAGACTTTTTCACACCAATATTTCGTAAATAAATAAAGGATTAGGCAGAGGCACATGATACACACCCAGTTATTCAATGTTTCAGATTCCAAGTAATAGGCGGCGAGCTTATTGCCAGTTATAAATCCACATGCCATGATACTACTGAGATTTTCAAGGTTAATTGTCAATGTCCAAATGTCAAATCCTCTATCTGGAAATCGGACCGAGGAAGCGCGGTTCCAAAATGTGTAGCATTTTGGAACCGCGCTTCCAACCATTACTAAGAAAGCAGCATATAACATGAATGATCATCTAGCATAGACTAGACAAGATGTTAGAGATAAAAACAGTATAAAAGTAACTAGCTATCAAAACAAGTACTAATTGTAGTACCTACTTGTAATAATAGTAAGGCCTAGTACTAGTAATGGTCATTATTAGGTACAAGTGAAACTGGTATTTCTAAGCTTAACCTTATAGCATTCGTATGAGCGTAACATCACTAATAATGTTATTTAGTGAAGGTAAAATTCGACTCGCACCTGCCATTTCGAAATTTGCCTTCACATTCTTCGACATGGCATCAAATTTCGACATGGCAGGTGGGACTTGCGGTGGCTTAGTGGTCATAGCGTCTGGCGTACCTAGCCAGAAGACGCAGGTTCGAATCCTGCCTGCGAGTCGAATTTTTCCTTCACTAAATAACTTTATAAAATTAGCATGGAAAATGCTAATTTTATTAGTTGCTAGTTAATCACTAATAATTTTCTTTATTAAATTGTTTTACCGTTCTGTGGAAGCGGCTAACCAGTGACCTGGATTATATCGATATTCACTCCACGTGAAAATCCGATAAAAAAGGATGAATTTTTAATACACATTTCAAGTAACACGTATGACAAAATGGGAATTAATTTCAGGTGTTTTAAATTTGAATGAAGGTATTATATATAAGCCCCCACTTTAAAATTATGAAAATCTAGCGGTCCGCGGCTTCGCTCACGTGAAGCTATATCAGGAGTAAAAATGGAAAAACCAACATTGATGATCTCTTCTTGGTATGGGCCTCTATACATCAGGGAGGTCAAGCTGTATCTCAGGATTCGTTTCATTAATTGAGATAAGAAGTTCACCAGTTTTTAAGATGGAGCATATACTTTCTAACAGTGATTATAAAATTAAAATCTATTTAGTAGTTTTTGCTCCAACCCGTAACAAACAGACAAACAGACAAGAATTTTAAAAATCACATTTTCTGATTCGGAGACGTTTATATACCATAATGTTTTTTTTAAATATCTTCCATGTACAGACACAGCTTTTTTACAATTTTATAATAGTAGAGAAGAGAAGAAGAAGATATACTACTCGTATATCTATAATATTATTTTCAAAATCTTGGCAACGAATTACTTTAATCAAAAGGGTACTAAAAAAAGTTCCAAAATATAATTTTTTGACAACATGTTTGGCGTAGCGGCTGAGCGATCGGCTTCTGTGACACGTGTTGTGGATTCGTTCCCCACACGGAGCAAATATTTGTATGATCTACAGGTAGTTGTTCAGGACAATATATACTAGTTTGGAACAACTTATAAACTGACATAACTTTCATTATTTAAGATTCTTTTGGGATACAAAAACTTATTGAAAAGCAACGAACTCATAAAACAATTAAGTATAACTACTAACCTTATACACGCCAAAAATCAGAAGAACACATCCGAGGAGGCCCATCGTGCTGCACACCAGTAGAGTAATGTTCAGCGACACCGTAACTACACAAAAAATACAATTATATGTATGAGTAAAGTTGCATAGTAGCTCAAAGATACTATAGGTAACTTGATTTTTTTATTCATTAGGTGAACGAGCGAACGTGTGAACGAGCTGATGAGTCACCTGGTGGTAAGTATTTATCGTCCCCCATAGATACTTGCAACACCAGAGGAGTTGCTGATGCTTTGCCGACCCTTAAAATCCTCTACGGACTGCAGACAACAAAAAGACAGACACAGCAACCAAAGGGGAACTGGCTCTTACATGAAAATTTCGAAACTTACATGGAGGTGCTTTACGAAAGACCAGATCCAAAGTAAGGGTCATCGCCAACCAGTCAAACCTCAAGAGGTCCTACTCCTACCACCGAACAGGTCAGATATTTCTTGCCTCTTACGAGATGCCTATCTGAGTGAAAATTACTTATTATTTATTATAATCAAAATAATTATGTGTATAAAATAATTATTTATTGATCTTCATATAATGATCAAGACAAAATAGTTATGTTTGCATCGAAATTGCATAATCATATTTAAAATAATTATTTACTGATTAAACCATGACTATGACAGGCTGAGGTACAGCCATCACCCCTGGACCCTAGATGCCTTGCCTTACATTCAAAATCTCACACGTTAATTTTATCTCCGATATTTTTTCAGATATGCTTGATTGTTTAATAATACGATAATCTAATTTTGAGACCTGCCATTGACGTAAATTATATAAAACTAGCTTCTGCCCGCGGCTTCGCCCCCGTGGAATTCGGTCTGTCATCACATCCCACGGGTACGGGATAGAAAATCCTATGTCCGTCTCCTGGTCCTAAGCTACCTCTCCACCAATTTTCAGCCAAATCGGTTCAGCCGTTCTTGAGTTATAAATGGTGTAACTAACACGACTTTCTTTTATATATATAGAATTGGAAATATTTTACCTACTACAAATATACCTATTCAATAAAGTTCTTGTATACATAATAACATCTAACTATTCGGCTTTAACTTTCAGCTCATTAAATGTTATCCAAGTGTTTTACTGCGAATCGTTTAGACTTCAAAGAATTTTTCTTTTCTTCTCTTAGCGTATAAGTATTCGCAGTGAATATACATTTATGAAAATAGTAAATTGCCAGACTGAATTGTGGCTTCTTTCTTTGATCACTGAATTGCGTAACACGATTTTAAGAATTTGTGGTACCTAATTAGATTGAGGTCTGATTGCTTTAACATATTAAGTACCTATTAACTTAAAAGGGACCTAACATAAAAAGAAGCTTGAGCACAAAACATGCTGTAGTTATTATTTTACTATTTATATTGGAAAATCATCAGCAAGCATTAGGCATCTGGCCACGTTAGTGGAAAACAGGCGGCATTGGAAGCAGCTGGTTTCCAGGTCAGATCATTTGTTACCCTCTACATAATATCGCATCACCGCCGGCGCTTCAGAGACTAGAACAGATAATAAACGTAATACGAGCTAATGGATCTAAAAGTGTATAATATAGCGTGTATAAATATTCAATATTAATAATTTAACTTATCGCTCATTCATCATGAACGTGTGTATGTTAATAGAAAGGTAATGAAATATGTAACGTATAAAATGTATAACATTATAGAACGTACGCATACCTGCTTCGTTGAAAATCACTCGCTTCGATGTGATTGAGTTACAAATTGGGAGATATTTTTCTACGTGATCGAACTCGACGGCGTGTGTAAAATATAACCATGTACAGCTGCCACTTCATACAAGGATGAAGCAAATTGCGGCTCAAAATTGAACCATTGGAAGACACTTCAAACGATTTATTTTCTACATTCCGTCTGCCTTTCATACTTTATTTATTTTTTCTTTACTACCTACTATATTATTACAGCGACAATACAAAATTTCAATCCAAGTGATAGTTTTAGTTATATTTTATTTATATAGTCACATCTCTTGTATTTTTCAAGCATTGTATAACAATAAGATCGGTACTAGACTAAGACTAGGGTGGCTTTTCAATACCCCCGATTGCTTGATAGTATTGGAATTAAACTTAACAGCCGTCATTCTTCATAAATGACCATTTACAAAAAAATATTCCAAAGGGTAGATCGAATTGTAAAAAAAACAATTTGAACGGAAGTGATACCTACATAATCTTTTGCGTCTAAAAATATAAACATCCTCCTACAAATTACTTTAAAAAAAACCAAGGAACTACATTATTGTTGCTATGAGGGCACAGTACCCGCTTTCGTGTACTGATGGTGGCCACCGGGGTGGTTTTAGTCCCCGCTCTAATCCCCGAAGACCGGACGCCTTTTGAAGGTTTCCCCCGTAAACAAAAAAGGTACTTGTGTAGACTTCTATTGTAGCGTAGCGAAGTAGGTATTATCATATTATTATCAAAGTATTGAAATTTGAATTTATGCTCCTGACAGTAGGTAGCAGCCTAGAGGTAAAAGAAGATAAACTTTATTAAGTTTTAATGTTCCATAAATAAACAAAATAAATATTCTGCGAAATTTTACACAGCACCATCTAGTCCCAAACTAAGCAGAGCTTGTACTATGGGTAGGTACTAGACAATGGATATAATACTTATATACTTTTTTTGTGAATCATACATTTAATATATATAAGAAACACCCAGACGAACGAACACAAACATTCATATCCATATTAACTTTGCTACGCTGTTTTATCTCAGTAGGTATAATATTGTAGTTGCTGAAACCTGAAACAGCTACTAAAATCCTAGGAAAATAGAACTCTGAAATTAATGTGCTGTGTACAGGGTGGTATTTGATTTAAAAATAATAAAGACCCAGGACAATTAACGAAAACAGAATCTTTCCTTTTGTCTTTACTATAGTAAAAATAATAGATGGTTTTTCATTGAAAAATAAATAATAGGAAGAGATCTTTTCAATCTCATAACTTATAATTGGCTAGGATAAAGAGATCACAACTTCATAATTGATATCTTTCAGATTAATTGATTTTAAGTCACAAGGGTTGTTGGTTAAAGTTCAACCTATTTGCAGACACATTTTGTGTTTACTGTTTTACACGATACTCTATAGATACTGTACTTTCAAAGGCTTTTGCAAACATATCTATAACATAAACGCACTACACCGGTAACGGTATCAATTACTTACGTATTTTTCGCGTCTTAGTAAGCCAACTTAAACTTTTCTTTTTTTATTTAAATATATACTCACAAACATTACCCCCAAAATCCATTCTTATGATTCGATAGTAATTAGGACAAAATCGTAAATAACTTTTTGTGATTTTTTTTGCATTTTTCATGCTAATTTTATAAAGTTATTTAGTGAAGGAAAAATTCGACTCGCAGGCAGGATTCGAACCTGCGTCTCCTGGCTAGGTACGCCAGACGCTATGACCTCTGAGCCACCGCGAGTCCCACCTGCCATGTCGAAATTTGCCTTCACATTCTGAATTTACGTCTTAAATATATTAATTATTATATCGTAAATATATTATATGTGAACACTTGTGGCAAAATATTTGCGTAGGATGACGATAATTAATGAATATAGGCATTTTATAAATAAATATATTAATTAATGAATATATAAAAATTATCATTAATAAAATCTAAAGGTTATTTGGTAATTAAATCACCCATTTTCTTTTCAAACGAAATTTCACAGAACCATTTTATAAAGAGGGCCTGTAGATTAATTTAGACTTAGCTGTAAGAGACGTTTGAGTGAAGAAATTACGCGCTCTTTGTTCACTGATTAACAATGAAGTAATGTATTCAATGAAATAACTGTGTAAATGACAACAAACTCACGTTGTTACAATTTACTTCCGCATCAAACGAAAACTTGGTTCAGAGAGTTCTTGTAAATGGTATTCGCAGCTGTTTGTCTGATTATAACTTTAAATTATATAATTACAAATCTGTTATCTTTAACTTCAATCACTAATTATGAAATTGGTAGGTATATCTCACGTTTTTATATATTTCGAATGTTCTAGAAATAAATATATACGCAGGTACCAAATAATGTCATTCATGATATCAGAATGTATTTTAATAAAGGGAGTGTTCTCTTTAAAATATCAAAGCAAAAGTAGAACAAAACAAAACAGCTTGACACTTAGTTACCGAAAAGACTAGACTAGTCCGCATTAGCAGAGAACAGAGATGTGTGGAAAAAAAACGATGACGAATTCGCGGGCAGAAGCTAGTATAAAATATATTAATTGTGTTCATAACAGAGCTAATATCCATTTTCACTGGGGCTTTTGCTATTATGTTCCAAATGTCTCGGGGCTCCGGAAACCTATTTAATAACGCATCGTCTAGCTAGGGAATACAGGCTGATAATTTTTGATTAATTCCCATCACGACATCCACGAACCCATTGGCAACAGTGTTATTAAATACATTGGTGCCTTGATTAAACTAAGTAAATTAGTAAATTAGTAGTAGATACGGCAATAACTTCTCTTTGAAATGGTTTCATGTATTTGGAAGTACGACATAAATTGTTGGCGTTTATAATTGATAATATAATACCATACAAATTAAAAAATTACATTTAAACATACTGTTACGCAAAATAACTATTAGAAAGACATTAATTTACCCTGAACCCTAACTTATAACAATACCTACTTTAAATTCCTACTCGAAAAAGGCTCGACTGATTTGGCTAATTTCTTTTTCCTGTGTTCGTAGTCGTAAGAGGTTTGTATCATACATTTTTAAATCCGCCAGAGATATCAGAAATTTCGATGAACAATAAAAATTATATATTAAGTAATATGCAATAACTTCCAAAGCAACGCCAATCTATTCATAATATATGCCTTCATTTATCTCATAATACATCTAGATAATATTTAAGAAATAACAGACGTTCTCTTGTCTAACTTTCAACAATACTTTGTTGAAAGTTAGACAAGAGAACGTCTGTTCTTGAAAAAACTCAGTAAAAAGGGTTCGCTTTTTCTATATTTTAAATACTCTTAGCGCCATTGACCTCTTAATACCTTATTTCTGACTGATCAACTTAATTAATACAGTTCGGATGTAATAATTCTGCGTGTCCTAAATTAGGCATGGAAATTTTGCTACTTTTCATTAATTTTCATTTGATGAGCTATGATTATTTTTCACGGCGATTTCAAATGCGAAATTTTGCAGCCTGCTTCTTTTTGTCCGCTTTGTATTTTCATTCAAAATCATTTATTGTCACACTTGCTATTTTGCTACTTGCTGTGAATTCACTAAAATGTGATTTAATTGAAATGTCATTTTGAGCAGGATTTTTGAAAAAAATAAGCTTTTGTAGCGTATGAAAAATTATTTCATGTGATTTTTCACATGCTATCTGTTAAATGTTCCATACCTACTCTAAAGATAGTCGTTGCCGAATGCCCGGGCAGATAAGGGTGGTTTTCAAAAAAATTGTTCGTTGCGTAATGGAATTCCACCCAGAAAGAAAAAAACAATATGGAAATTAAACAAGTTATAAGATAACGAGTTATATCATGTTTTAAAAAATAATGAAATTTAATATGATATGTTTCTAATTTAACGAAAAATACATATTTTAACAAGGGATGGTTACTAAAAAGTTCCGTTACGCCACAAAGTTTAGATTAGTATTAAAACTCACTGGTAAATCAAATAAGATTTTTTTAAATTATAATATATTTTAACAAGAACAGTCTTCAAAATCACAAACTTATAATTAGTAATATAAGTAACATCAACGTTTTTTCTACAAAAACTATTCCTCTACGTTACTTTATGGCACGTTTCATTGCACAGCCAAGCCTCTACTTTGGCACTTTTCTATAAAATATGATATAAAAAATTATGTTTCATAACACATTTAAATAATATTATTATAAATAATTTAATTCAGAGTAGTAATCTTATGAGAATATTTTTAAATTAAATCTAAATATCACCATGAAAGTAGGACAAGTGACGTTAATGGAACAAATCCTCACGTTTAGGAATTATAAGGCAGAGTTTACATTACTTACAATTAATCAACTTTAAAAGTAATCAAGTAAAGTCATTTAAAACACTATAAAATAAATAACATTTTGAGGAATTCTTAACACATAATTATGTAACGTAACATACGTATTCTTTTTCTTCTTCAGTCAATTCGTTTATCTTGTTAAAATGCTTCTTCAGTCTTTAAAGTTCCTTTTTTTTTATTAATTTCGTGCTTTACTGGGTCTTGTTTTGTTTTCTCCCGGTATCGTTTCGACCGCTCCGCTGCCGTCAACACCATAATGTAATCTAAAAAAAATAGTCCAAAGCTCCATAATTTACGTTTTAATTATCGAAAATAGTGATTATTACAAAAATCTGTAACTATTCGATCGATTAAATTATTTTAATTAAACCTTTATGCCTTGCACAATTACTTTTCACTAAAAATAATCAATCAATCTCTCAACAATTTAAAATTATTTTTTTTATTTCAAATTGTTTTGATTATAAAAACGATAGTTCGATACATGTGTAAACCATGCTTTAAAATTCCACTACGTCACATTTTGCGTTCCGCTAGTACAATACGTAGCGTATTGGACGTGACGTATGATGGCTTCACAAAAACAAACTCAAGAAATCAATAGTAAAATGTAATTTAACGGAATGTTCCACTTAATTCCGATTAAAGACACTTTTTTTCTAATTAGCTATAAAAAGTTATTAGTCAAATAAACATTACTTACTTAATAAAATCAAGTTCGTAGTGGAAAATGCGAACAGGACTTCGTGACGCCCGAGCGCTGACACTCAATAATAGACAAAATTGCTGTTAATTAACAAATATAGTGGACATGTACGTTCTTAAATGCTGCCAACACTAAAAATATACTCTTAGTAACATTCAATTTTCTACTAAAAATCGGTAAAACAGTGTAGCGTATACGGAATTTTCCATCAACGTAATTTTGAGGGACAAGATAAAACGTGTATTTTAAATAATTTGTACTCTAGTATCCTATGAATTAAGTTTATTATTCAATTTAGATCATATAATCCTGCCAAATTACATAAAATTACTGAACAAAAAGTCGGATAACAGTGATATTTTACGTTCGGAACTTTACAAAACCAGCGTGGGACACGTCAAAAATGATCTTTTATCTTTCTAATAATGATTAATTTAATCAATATTACACAGATTTTCGTACTACTGAACATTTTAATAATAAATTTAGAACGTATTTTATCGTTTTCTGATTAAAACACTAAGTTTGAACTGCATTTGCCTGAAGGATAGAGATTTGAAGTCGTAGGACACGCAATTTTCGTATGAACATTTTTTTTGAAAAAGACCCATAAACGTGAAGACACAAAATATCAAAATAATTTACCTATCTTTTTTTACAATATTCACAAATTCTTTACACCGGGTTTTATCGTAAAATTTATCACTGCAAAACTAATTGCGTACAACTTTAGACAGGCGTGTCTGACGTTGTAATAACTGTGTTCAGTTATCACCGAACTGTAACAGACTCGTACTTATTTCTAAATATTTATGTTTCAGTGTTGTGCAAAGTTTTTTTTGTTATTACGGATAAATTGTCATGGATCGTCTGCCAGTTCTGGCACCTGGGGAGGTGGCAGAGTACGTAAATCCGTAGTTAGGTTAGGTAACTTTCATGGCCAAAAATGCAGATCTGATCACTACTTCCAATAAAGTAATTAAGCATTTTTTGTGCAATTTTCCGCATAAAACTTTAATTATCAAAATCATTCTAGCGGCTATTAGAGCAGTGTGTATTTAACGCACTGCTCTAATAGCCGCTAGAATGATTTATAACTACAAGAAAATGGCAACATATTATTCAATACAATTAATGATTAGGCTATTCACAATAGGCCTACAGTTTTGGCTCACTGTCGGCAGAATATTATTTTAAATAGAGCTTTACCTCCATGAGTAAATGTTGGCTAAGAATAAATGAGTAAATATTAGCTGCTAAAAGTTCGCCACTGATATGCGCAATATTTCGAAATGCGAAATTCGCTGCGCTGATTAGCCGCCGATATGCGGATCATAGTCGCTAAGACACAACGAACCCGTAACTGCAATCCTAGTGTGATGTGTCATATAAGTACTCAATGTTTACTTACTCGGTGTAATCTTCTCCGGTTCCAAGAAGCTTTCAGACTCCGGTTCTGTCATGTCGCCGCTGAGGTAGCGCTGTTCCATTTCTATGAAGTGGCCCATCGTCACTATGGTGATAGAGAAGTATACCTGCCGCAAACAAATCTTTTAGAGCAATAGTATTCAAGCAATGATAAATATTCTTATAGCAGGAAAGTTATTAATACGTAAGTACCTACACAAAGTGGCAGAAAGAACTTTTTTATGAGACACTAATATTGGAAAATAATTAGAGGTAGTTAAGCTTTTATTTCATCATTTATAATGCTCATCAATGAGTTTTTTTTTTTATAACAAAGTAACAAGATATAAATAATAGAGGAAAGATCGGCACTAGGTCAGTTCTAGCGTGGTTCAGCTACGCAATTATTTGTATCTACGTATACAGTATTGCAGAGCAGTGATAGACCATTGAAATGCCAAATCGTAGGCCTTGAGGCAAGACAAACACCTCACTTTTAACAATTTATTGATTGTCATTCGCTTAAAGGGTGAAGAAACCTATACGCCACAGAGATTTTCTCAATGTCTAACGCCACAGAGATTTTCTTAATGTGAAGTCTATCATCCCGCAGCAAGCGTGAAATATAAGCCTTACCCCTCTCAATCTAAGAATTGATCCATGCACACCAGTGGTAAATTTTGGCTTTTACTTGATCGAATTACATATGTATAGTCAATTTGACTCGATTAAAAGTAATTTTTATTTAATATTATTTTATTGAATCCTTTAAAATTCTCAGAGAGCCGGAATAAATAATATTATGGCTTTTTTGTAATACGTTAACGTGAGTAAATTTTAAATTAAGAATACTATGAGATATGTACTCATTGGCTATAAATAACACATTTGTATTTACGAGTATTAACGCATTTACATATTAAGACGACACGTTTGGCTTAGCGTCTGAGTGATCGGCTTTTGTGCCACGTGTTGTGAGTTCGATTTCGACACCGAGCAAACATTTGTATGTCCTACAGATATTTGTTATGGGCCTGGCGTTTGTTTGTAAAAACATCCACAATACAGGAGAAAATCTTAGTGAAGGGCAACGTTAAAACATATTTTTTATTTCAGATTCAACATTGACTTCCGTTAAGTAAAAATACGAGACCCTTTAATTAAGTTTTATATAAATAAACTATTGAACAAGCTAATTCAAAGAATAAATACGCCAACAGCATTCTTAGACAAACATGCTGCAATCAATAATCCAAGCAGTGTAGTTATCGTTCAATGGCACGGTTATTGGTTTATTATTGGATTTATAACGGGATAATATTATTATGAAGTCAATCTTCTCTTCTCTATTTCTTTTTAAAGAACGCTCACGAACGAAATGAGTTTCTAAAAGAGAAAAATATCATGAGCCTAATAATTACTGTAGAAAGCTCGCGCGAGATGAATTTCTAAAAGATATCTTGAGCCTCATAAATATTGTAAGTAGAGAGAGTTGTAACATGTCACTATAGGAAAATATAAAAACCTAGGTTATTTATAGCTATAAGTATATAAATTTATCCAAGATCTCTACCATGGATAACTCAGCACGAATATAAGTATCCATGTCATATCATCATCATGTCAACCAAGAGACATTCACTATACAATAAATGCCTACCCATAAACCAGGGGAACTGAGGCCCGAGTCTTTCTTCAGAATTCGACTTCGAATCGTCTTCAGATTTCAACGTCGAATCGTCATCGGGTCGAATTCAGAATTGTGTTTGAATTGTTGTTATGTCATTTAGAACTATCGGACGACTAGTATGATGTAGTTGGAATTGTAGACTTGACTTGGGCTCTGTTATACGCCGCCTCCATCTCACTTCTCCCAGAATCCTGTACCAGGTCATCTGTCCATCTGTTAGAGGCCGTCCAACGCTGTATTTTTGGTGATTGGTCTCCACTCGAGAACCTTTTTACCTCAGCGGCCATCCAAGCTATGTGCTGTGCAATATGTAGTTCGTTCCCAATACCTAGCCCAATCGTTAAAAACTAAAAAATAAATAAAGCCATATCGTAACATTTGTCATCGGAACTATTTCAGAACATGTTATCGCAACCAAAATCATTCCACAAAAACTTGGTATTAAATAAAGGTTTATCGCCAATATGAAATCCTTTATGTACTTATATATGAAATAGCTTTATTATTCTTCTCTCACATAGAAACAGATAAAGTATACAACATTTATTATTAGGACATATATCTATGATGTTCTTCATAAAGGATTTCATATTCGTCAATATCAATGAAATATTTTATACATTCCGCAATGAAAGCGATTGTGAGTTGAGAAGAATGAAAGTACCTAGGTAAAGTGCCTACCATGGTGTAGACTGCTGAGGCATAGCACCCTCGGCGAAGGCTCCGCCAGCAGCAACAGGACTGGATAATCGGCATGGTTCTCAAATCCGGCTACCTACGATATACAAATATATTAGTAATACAGAACAATACATTTATTTACCAGTAGGTTAGCCTTATACGGGTAGACAATTTAATGATTTCTTTAGTAGTTTTAAATGACAAATAAAATATTCCCCAAAGGATTAAGCAGAGGAGTACTAATATACACCCACAGTTGGCCGGCATGCTTAGGTCATATGTAGAGAGAGGTCAGCCCATTCCCATTAACCACTAAGCAAAACTCCGAGCAGCTCCTACAAAATTCATTAAAGGGTGATTTTATAAATTATGTTATTATATATAACAATTTGCTTGACCTGGGAATCAAACCAAGGACCTCTAGCATAGCAGTCGCGCTTAGGACCACTAGACTAATGGGGCAGTCAAACGACAATTATAATTAAATTAAACTTCAATATGTTAACGGAAGACTACGTCAGTGGTTTAAACAGCTGTTTAGACTAAATGTTAATAAGGGTCAGTTAACTAGTCAGCTTCTTGTCTTTACCATTAGGTCGCGTAAAAGTGTTTAAATGTTTAGACATGTTGCCAACACAAATCAGTGAGTATTTATTGTTTATAAAAACTTGTTTTCTTAAGAAATTGTAAATGACTCTAGTAAATAACACAATATTTACACAATAGTTTTTGGCAAATATTTCAAAATACCCTTGAGTCTTTTTGAGCGATATATCAACGTGAATTATTTCTCGACAAGTCCCAAAAGACAAACATTTTAGTGCCCGTATCGATCTTATATACTTATATATCAGACATCCAGACAGACAAATTTACGACAGGTGTATTCGATATAGCAATATTGAACGAACAATAAAGTATCTTTATATTTTTATGTGATCCACAAATGTGAGCACCTGCCCTCTACGCCATCTCGCTCTAGCATAATACTTTAACGATCAATTTAGATTAATGTCAGATCTACATTCTGCGGTTTGTGTCCCGACTCAAACTGTCTCAGAAATATTCTATTTGATTTAAATCAGTATTAGAAAATGTTTCTTTAACGATACTACAAATGGCAGCTCCAAATGTTCTATACAGAATTTAAATATGTAAAAACTGGAAACATAAATAGCTTTTACTTCTGTAGTGTAGTTGAAGTTATTTATGTGATGATAACTAGAAAAAAAAAAATTAAGTCCGTGGCAAAATGAAGCCACGGTCGTAAATAAAACTGCAAGAATTTGCAAAACTACGAAATACCACCGTAGTAAATGACTCACGCTACGAAAATGCTACAAGTTGACGTACGGCCACTGACACCGTAGCACGTTACGTAGGGGTTGCTACGATGCCAATGACCGGTTAGACCTTGTTCACATGTAGCGGTTTGCCCGCAAACAAAAATAATTTTGTGTCAACAATAATATTTGATTAGACTACGAAAGCCAGGGTGTGGAAAATGAGCATATTCTCGATTCAATGCGGTAATTTGATACAAGTGGCAAGGTCTTTGCTGAAATGAACTCTATTGACATGTAAATTACTTTAATATCATTTTATTGATGGCTTTACCCACTTCACTCAAACGCAGTTTTACACGCGGATGAAACGTTCCATCCAAACGAATTCTTAAATCTTTTGTTCGTAGTTAGGTACCACCTGCATATTGATATTAAAAACACAGTACTTAATTACAATCTGATTTGTCGTTTGAAGAGTTTTCTTCCGAAGTCGTATAATTTGTAGCGTTCAAATATTACTCATATTGTGTAAAAATATGGTTGTTTGTTATGTTAAGGTTACTTCTATGCCGTAAATATTAATTAAAATCGATTCAGTAAAAAGCTCACTAGGCCCAGTGGTCTATCAATCAACTGCTGCGCTCGTGGTTCCGGATTCAATCATCGGACTATATGTTCCCGCGTGTTCGTACATATAAAAATGTATTTGAACATAACTATACATAAGCCTTTAGTAGGTATAAGAATTTAGTTAAATTTAGTTTTAATTTGTACTTCGATTAGAAAATTAGTTTACAAAACTTGTCTCCAGGCCCTGAACTGTTCTTGAACTCGAATTGTCAGAGGAGCTTGGGCTTATCACTGGTTTGGTAAATATGTAGGTATACCTACATCGTGTATTTTATTTTTTGTGTATCTGTGGCTTGATGCCATTTTTTTTTATGGTCGGTTTACGAACTCAAATTCTCAAAACACAAACAGCCCGACTTGGAACCATAATTATTTCACGTTTTGTTTTACCATTTATAGATCAGTTATTTTTCTTACGTTTGCTTTTATTAATGATATTATGGTGGACTTTGATTTTATTTACGGGTATCTTAATCTAATAGGTATCCTAATATCCTTTATCGATCCATACCAGTCCATAGGTAGCCAATCGTGATAGAAATGGAATCGGATTGAATGTTATGAATATTATTTGAAGAAACGTAGGTATATTAGACCAGCTTACAAAACTTATATCACACAAACACACATCACAATTCTGTCAAAAATTATATACAACATAAACAAGGAAATGGGATTCGATGACAAACATAACCTCACACGCAAACCCACAAACGTGTTTACAATTGTATCAATTCATTCGGTCAACGCGCCGGCAAATGGTCCCGCCAAGCAATCACGCAGAACTACGGATATGGGCGTAGCTTTTGCCTTAGGCTGCAATATTGTAACTGACTAAATAATTTCAGCCTGTCGTGTATAAAGTGTACAGTTCGTATCTGTTTACAGTGCCTGCAATGTCAAAATTGTGACCCGTTTTACGTAATGTACCTATATAAATTAACTTTCCACTTCTACTTAATGCCAGCTGTTAGCTGCTAATAATAAAGAGAGCACTAGAAAACGGCCTCAGTTAAAATATATCTTGATAACTGGAACTAAAATAATCTGCCCATAAGATCTGCGTGTGTATTTAGAGTGAGGTTAAATATTAATTAACATAATTGTAAGAGGATGGTACCACTTACGACATAGAAATATGGAAATGAACAGTTTGTCAGAGGAAAAAAGAAAAAAGACTAACAGCACACAGAACTGCATGCAGCTGGAAGAGAAGTTATTCAAATGAATACGAACAAATTACCATCTCTTTAAAAAGAAACGAAGCCAATTTCTATTGCTAGAAGAACATTGTGAAACATGTGTATAGTCCCAAAGATATTTCACAATGAATTTAAACCTTCCAAATGAATACCCTGTAAAAGATATTCATAGTGGTAGTGACAACGATAATAGGTACAGCTGATGAAGAAGTTTAAGTCTCAACAGCATTAAGTATTTTTATGTTATATTATTTTTTATAATAATAAAATACTTAATAATAAAGCCATATAAACCTGTTTTCCGAACCTATCATCTTCCGTTCCTTCTTACTAATTATATTATTGGTTGCAGAGCGTGAGATACAAGATTCAATTCCCAGATCGCGCAAAGTATTATTAGGGTTATTGCATAAGGAAATTTTAATTCTAGTGGCGAACTACATGAAGCGAACTACATATGAATATACAGCAGCACTTTTACCTAAACACAATTTTAATACTTTATTTTTAAGGAATAAAATCTAGAAGAGAAAGAACTCAGGCAAGTACTTTGTTATCTATATTAATAAATTATAGTTGGGCACTAGGTAATTATGGACATGAACAAGACAGGTATCCAATAACGGGATGCTTCAAGCTACGTTGAAACGGTAGATGCCTGAAATGAGAGAAGATAAGAAAAGTTTGCCCAGTATTGTAGAAGATGAAGCCAACAACAGTGATTACGAGAAATGTACCAATAAAGCTTATTTGGCTCATAGAAGATCTAGACGTTATGAGGTCCAATATTTTTAGGGTTAAATGCCAAAATGTTAGCAAAGAAGAAACCTGTAGATATTTGCTTACATTCTAGACGCCGTTTGGATGCCAATGACAGTTAATACGGTAATTTTTGGAGGTAAGTACCTACTTAACCTAACGAAATTGGCACTATTCCTAAATATCCCAACCTTATCGTCAAAAAAGTAAGTATTGGTACTGGTACATAAATGTTATGAGAAACTGTACCTACGTTATCTACATATATATAACGTAGGATTGCAGTCGAAAACAATTTATAGGTAAATGAGATTAATAAATATCTTAGTACGTACCTACGGGGTTCACGGCGGGTGCGCTCAATGCTCAAAGGTAAGGCTTTGTTTTCATATGATGTCGTAAATTATATTCATAGCTGATAGCAGCTCTAAGAAGATATTTACTACCTAATAATATTATACGAAATTAACATAATATTTTACGAAAATATTTGTTATTTAGAAAGGTCTCAACTATACACTACTGTTATTAAATATTTCTGAGATATAAAGGGTAGATTAAATAAGTCTACCCTTTTTTATCCAAAACTACTATGTAAATGCTGTTTATGCTGTTATTTAAGTCACTTTTTACTACAACGGTCATGGTCCACAGAAATACAAAGTACACAAATATATCTTAATAATATTGTCATCACTCATCACGTTAATTACATAAATATGTTATCAATACCTAGCTCTAATTTTTAACAAATGTGAGTAGAATAAAAATCTACGATACATAGGTAGCTACATCAAAGAATTTACAGAGACTTATGTCTGTCTAGAAGACTGAGATCACTTCGAGCAAAACAAAGTTTTAAATTGTGTTTCTTCCAAACACGCTGAAGATTTATTCGTTTGACTACAGTGTAAAAACACAAATAACTTCTCACTCGCTATAGAATGTAGGTAGGTACCGACTCTGTTTATTAGATCAAACACAAGGCATATTGTTCGTAACACGTAGGGCTGTATATCATTAAAATATTGTGTATACGTTTGGCACGAATATCTAAATCTAAATAGCATCATAATTATTTATTAGAAGGGGTTACGGATTTTCTCGATTAAATAGCTGAAGTTTATTGTGCTTCGTTTCCAGTGGTTAGTTTTTATTGCTTTTGTTTTATTATAGCCCGTGTTGGAATAACAGCTTCCCATTTAAGGGACAACGCGGAAAGTTTTAATAAAGAAGTTGTTCATGATTGTTTGTAGAAAAAAGTGAAATAACGACGTTTCCAGACGTTCTGTGATTGAATAATGGCGACTTGGCACACCTATCACGAAGCCATTCATTATGACGGAACAAATTGCATCGCCCACAACCATGAAATAAACACAATGGATATCATAACACTACAAAATTATTATCTGTGAAACTGTTTAAGAGGTAAAAATAGTGCCTACTTATTTATTGGTTTATCACGTTAAAGTTCAAACAAACATAAATCATTGGGAACGTTGGTTTCCAACCTCACTGCGCCGAATTTAAAAACAATCAAATATTAATAAGATTTCGTAAAAATAGATCCAGATGTTTCAAGGTAAACTCAATAGAGGTATTTAAACATCTCAAGGAATTCTAAGTACCTACTTCATAATTTTGACTGAAGACTTCTCTATTCTTGAATTCTATACATGAATTACTTACTAACAAGGATGTCACCATTACGAGTACTAACATTGTCATCCGTTAGTGGTCTTATATTCTTTATTTGACAAACCGCCTGTATTCCTCGAAGGATTAGGCAGAGGTGTACTAAGTAATGTAGAATCTAAAATTTTCACCCTCGCTTCAATGAGCCCGTTACGTAATCTAATGACACGGAATAGCATATAATATTGTGTTACCGTGACCATGGACCATGGAATATCATTATGTTTCGCACAATAAATCCGTTATAACTTGTTTTTTACCTTGTTGAACTAGACAGATTTTGTATTATGTGTCATATTTTGCAAATTTAAAGTAGGTATTTATTGCCGACACATGATTTTAGATAATAATAAGCTGTCAAGAACAGCTAGGTACTTAGTAATCAGCATTTTTTGGGAATATCTTGGCGTGACCCATACTAAAGTAAATCAAATAAAAGCTAAGGAAAAACGAATAGCCGACAAAGCTTTAAACGAGGAAAATTGCGGCAAACATCAATACAATGCCGAAGCTACATATAATCTTATTAAGGTATTAAAGAAACATGGAATAGAACTAAGGGATATGGGCCGATATAATTCTCACTAAGCCGCAATAAAAACCTCAGGAATCCTTTTGAAGCTGTCGTAATTTTTTCATTACAACAGTTGATCTGTTTTAAATAAATTATCAATGATAATGAAGAAGGAGCGAGAGTCTAGTGATAGCAAATAGTGATATACCAGTCTAGATGGTGAATGCTGAGTCGTCTCAAGTTCGAATCTAAGGCACAAACCTCTGATTTTTCGTAATCTATCTATCTACTTAAACGGTGAAGGAAAACATCATGAGGAAAGATTTTCGCGATGGCCTGCAAAGACTGCCAACCCACAATAGGCTAGCGTGATGAACTATAGCGTAACCCCTCTCATTTTAAGAGGATACACGTACCCAGCAAAGGCTCATAAAACAGGTTAATATTAACAGTTCAATAATATTGCAACTTGTACCTGATAAATAACTAGTAGATATAATGAAATGACATTACATAGTTTAGAAAGAGGGTAGCTAAATTTGAGAAGACATTTATTTTCTGATGTTTATAAATAATCCGAAAAGACAACCCTGCCTCTAGGATTATCCATTATAAGCTTGTTTATCTTCTCTGATGTTTTTTTATTAGGATTTATTAGTCAAGAATGTATATATATATATAAGTTGTTATAGTTATAACGCAAATCTCTAGGCTACGCTGAGCTTGCTTACTTTGGATTATGACTTTCAGGAATCGCCATGAAATGATAAAGTGTTAACAGACATCAATCGAATTTTGCTTTCGCAGGTTTATGGTTTTTGTCCCCTTAATGATTTAATTATTAATAATAATATTTTTATGTGTTAAAAACACATAAAAATATTATTAATAATATTTATATGTGTTTAATGTTTTTTTTTATGAGAGGGGGTAAACGAGCAGACGAGTCACCTGATGGTAAGCGATTACCGCTGCTCATGGACATCCGCAACACCAGAGGAGTCGCAATTGTGTTGCCCGTCTTTTAAAAAGGTTTAGAGCTCCGGTATCCTCACTCACTCGGCGAAACACAACATTAGTGTTGTTTCACGCCGGTTTTCTGTTTGCCATCCAACATTATAGATTTTAACTAAATTAAAAGCAGGAAATAGGTACTAGCGCATTTGTGAGCTACCGTTGCATCAACCGAGTTTTTACTATTAACTATGAAAGTAACCTACGTTACATTTAATCAAGTGCTCTGGAGTTTATCTTAAAATATATAATTTTTGATCATTTAAAATGCCGAAGTTTATTTGTGTAATTATTACAAAGTCTTCAAATAAATAAATTGTTTATTTAACATGTATTATTGTATTAATTAACATGGTCGAAAGTAACAACTGACAATATTTTTTTAACTCCGTGTTTTTCATATAAAATACACCATAATAAAATAATTTGAGTTACCAATGTAAAGAACATAAACTGAATTTGTATATGGTTATATTAATTTAATGACAATAATAATACCCAGCCAGAAATCAAGGTAAAAGTACAAAGTGTTACTTTTGTACCCCGTCTAATTTATATAAACATTTTCAGATAACAGGTAATAAAAAATACTACGCATACAGTGGCAATCGAAATCAACATTGCCATGGCTGCTGCTGATGATGATGTTTTCACATTATTAAAAATTGGTTATATTTTTAGGTTATTACGCTAATTTGGGCTCGACAATCATGCGTCTTGTAAGGAAATATTGTTACAAATACACTGTGGTGTGCCGCCTGCCGGCTGTATCAGAGATATGGTTAATCTGTGACGTTTGGATAAATAACTTTTATTGTCTCAGACCATTGGATACCATTAGATGTCTCGCTATTATCTCGTTGAGTGCTTTTCTTATAGAGAAGCCTTCAGGGAAACGTTTTTCAAGAAATAAGAGATAAGATAATGAAAGTGTGTTACGGTTATGAATATTACCTCCATTAGACTTAATTTTATTTGGGCCTATACAGTTTTACTCAGAGAACAGCTTAAAATAATATACGTAGGTACTTTGAAATCTATCCAACAAAGCAAAGTAGTGCTGGTGTTCGCCTATATTTCACCGATATATTTTTCGCATCTACCGAGAGCCTTATAGCAAATTCTAGCCTTTGCTTGACATGGTAATCAAATCCAAGACTTTACATACACTTTTTTTTGCAATCACTACATCGATGAAGCAAACAGTCTAAACTAAATACTCAAAAATACAAATTCCAATGTATACACCTATCCTAAAAATACCGAATAACTTCTGTCCTTGGCCTTGTCCTTTAAGGTTGGCACAGACGCTATAATATAGTGTCTCGCGGATAAAATAAAACTTTAATTCATTGTAGGAGGTGTCGCGCCCGTCGCGGCAAATCCGTTATTATGAAAAGATCTCGCGGAGATACCTACAGAGAAAATGTTAAGTAAACGTAAAGGTCTTGACACGCCGTATTATGCCTACAATGTTCTTTCAATGTTCGTTCAATGTTCAATTCAAACAAGTACATCCATAGTATTTACATTTATTGTACATCAGTCTAGATTATTGAATAAAGTAAAATAAGACAATAACATCAATTCATAATTATCATAATAAATTAAATAATTAATAATTATTATAAAGAATAGTCCTCATACATACCTTCCTTAAGGACGGTAAGTATATACAATATATCTACATAGTTCACCCACACTTACGTATCGGACAATCTGTATATTGTATTACTTATTTTATTTATTAGAATTTACAACTAAAAATACAAATTGCGTACAATAAATAAATACAATTCAGATACAATGATTGCCTTGTGTTTCTTCAATTACAGGAAATCACAGGTTGCTTAGGAATGCAATTAAATTATTTAATATAATTAAATTAAAAATTGAATTGAAATTGTTGTTATTTGCATGTTATATAGGTACTAATAATTATTGTAATAGGTATATATTACAAAAATAATTTAGTTTGTTTATTTAGTTTAATTTAATGTAAAATAATGACCTCTTTCGGTATTGAGGAGCATCACACTTGCAATTGTTTCAAAATATGATGTTTTAACTTTAATTCTGTTGCAGAAGATTTCTATATCTCTATACTTATATGGTTAATATACTCAGGAGTGGTAGACATACTTATGTCATGAATTTATAGTCCAAGAGGTGTGTTGTTGTGAACTAATGAACTTTCGCTAGCTATTTTACATTTTAGCTTGCGGTTAAGCCGGTTAAGTAATTTTCATAATTATTGTTAGGTTAAAATGCACGTAACTTGCCTAATACTTCGCCGGTTATGTGAACAACTGGGTGCAGTTAGATCAATCAACTTTTCGATAGGTGTCTACGTGCTTACAAGCAGGTACTTAAATAAAGGTCGTGAGCCAGGACGCTTTTTAAAAACATTTTAAATATAAAAACTGCAACCAATCACGTCTCGTACCCATTTAATTTGCTCTCGAAAATAAATTGACTTTGACAAGGTACTTCAGAGCAACGTCGGTAGCTTCAAAGTGAAGTACATTGCAAATTTATAATTTTACCAATTGGGGTTAATGATGCAATTTAATTACATGTAGGTATTTATTTTTGTATAGTTCTTCTTATAAATGCGATGAAATCCGTAAAAAGTAGTTTTACTTCAATTTAATTTGAATGAATAAGAACATACCTACTTGAAATCAACAATCATTGATTCTACAAAGAATATTTTAATGATTAAAAAAAAAGATATATATTTTTTTCAGGACTACCTATTATAACATTTTTATTTCTCAGATCAGGAAGAAACTATGGATATCCATAAAATTATACAAACCCGTTAGTGACCACCAAGTATATTTTCCCTTGTGCCTATGCTCGTTCAATGAGTATCGAGAGATGCACTGGATAACCTCAACAACGATTTAGGTGTATTAGGTATTGATACGACTGTTATTTCTTCAAGTTATCTATCCTCTAAAGAGAAAGGTGGGGAGGTTAGTGCAAGTGGGCCTAAGTGTTCAATATTATTGTCTTTCTGTTCGTTAAATATTACTGCATGATGTGGTCTCCTGTAATTGAAGAAACACAAGGAATATCTGTTAATGTAAACACTTTTATACCATGTAAGGTGTATTCTTTGTTGGATATCCTAATAAAATAAAAAAAAAAAACAAAACAGTCAGTGTTAGTGGAATACAAAATTTTCATTTAGATCAAATTTCTTGACAGTTTTTACAGAAATACGTAGGTACTGTCAATCTGCTACATTTCAACAAGGATTGAAAATTAGGCTCACTTTTCTCCTCCTCTCTTGATTTAATCTGAATATGACTGCTGTCTAAAGACGTATTCGGATATAGACGGATCTAGAGATGTATACACTTATGATTCTAAGCATACAACATTAAAAAGGACGATTAGTGATGACACATGGAATTATCCCATTCGTACAATCACTGGCACATAGCCACTGATCTCTAATTAGCATTAGCAGTTCATTTCCATTATCGTCATTAGTTTTCAGAGGTGTGGACAATATTGTGTGCTCTGATTGACAAATGAATGATAGAATTAAAAAAAAAATTATAGATAGCCCATACATACATCATCATTATCAGCCCATAAATTGTTCTACTGCCGGGCACGGGTATTCTCTCAGAGTGAGAGGGGTTAGGGTATACTGAAAACCAGCCGCAGACCAATGCTACAGCGCTTCCGTAGCCCCGGCGCCATAGTTGTGACGCGAAACGCCGAGGTTGGTTTTAGTCATTAGATCGCTCTTTTCAGAGCGGAGTCCGACACACCGCACCGCCTCAAAGTGTTGGATATTGCATAAAGCATTTGCAACTCCGTCAACAAAAAAAAATATACTGAAAAACACGCCCCGCATAATGCTGATCTGGCAACCCATTTAGGGCAAGCATCACATCCTGACCTTGTTTATTTCTTTATTTTTGTTTCACTGTGTGTTGTGCGTCTTGTCCGAATAAATGTATTTTTCTTTCTTTCTTTCGTATAGCCGTATAGCCGTAACCGGCCACTAGATAGACTATTGCAGGTTGGTAGACTTCACACGTCGTTGGGAAAACCAGGCATGCAAGTTTCCTCACGATGTTTACGCTAAGGCCTCACGTTGTTCGGAAAACCAGGCATGCAAGTTTCCTCACGATGTTTACGCTAAGGCCTCACGTTGTTGGGAAAACCAGGCATGCAAGTTTCCTCACGATGTTTACCCTAAGGCCTCACGTTGTTCGGAAAACCAGGCATGCAAGTTTCCTCACGATGTTTACGCTAAGGCCTCACGTTGTTCGGAAAACCAGGCATGCAAGTTTCCTCACGATGTTTACGCTAAGGCCTCTGTAACGCCTTAGCGTAAACATCGTGAGGAAACTTGCATGCTTGGTTTTCCGAACGACGTGTGAAGTCTTTGATATATTGGTCATACCTTATAAAAAACAATATTTAGTAGGTAGGTAATATTTTATAAGTATTTATAGTTATCCTATCAAGTCACAACTAGAGTTAACCTCCAACATAATAAAGATTCCAAGTTTCCTTTAAAGCTACTGTTTGTACAAAATTAACTTGTTTCGCAAGTGTTGTTTTGATTATATTACAGCTTAAAGCCCGAATCCCTTTCACGAACCTACTCGTAACTTAAATATTCCTCAAGTTACACTCTAAATGCTCACATTGCTTGTCCCAACTTGATTATTCTAGAATGTCCGAATTAATTTGTGAGTATTGGTTTAGGAATGGCTTGCATACCTAAGCGATTTTTAACAGAAGCAATGAGTATAATAACCATGATAAGTATTTATTTCAAAAATACATAAAGATATTTTCAATAAAAATCCCAATATAAGCATAAATTGGTACTATAATTTAGTACCCCTAATTAAAATCCCATTTCGGACGCAACTATACTACCCTTTTAAAAGGTGGGCAATGCACTTGAGGCTCCTCTGGTGTTGCGGGTGTCCATGGGCGGCGGTAATCGCTTACCGTCTGATCGCTTGCCCACCATATACCATAAAAAAAATCTTTATTGTAGTGTGAGACCTGCATGCAAGTTTCCTCACGATGTTTACGCTAAGGCCTCACGTTGTTGGGAAAACCAGGCCTCAACTTGATTATTCTAGAATGTCCGAATTAATTTGTGAGTATTGGTTTAGGAATGGCTTGCATACCTAAGCGATTTTTAACAGAAGCAATGAGTATAATAACCATGATAAGTATTTATTTCAAAAATACATATAGATATTTTCAATAAAAATCCCAATATAAGCATAAATTGGTACTATAATTTAGTACCCCTAATTAAAATTCCATTTCGGACGCAACTATACTAGGCATAAAAACTAAATACTAGATTTTATGTGCAATAAATTTCTTTTATAGTTTCGAAGCCAGTTCAACCGCGATAACGTTGTTTATTATTAGTGCTATACCTTCTATTAGAAGTCATATATTGTCATAAATTCCGAACTTTTAAAAACTAACCTTTTTCCAAATAGAAAGACTAGAAGAAATATAATATGCACTTAAAATAAAAACATAAACACAATCTCCATTTATCGATGCAATGAAATGAAAAACCGAACAGCTGTTTTTAGGCAATATGGCAATGTTTTTACTGCGTCTTATTGTAAATTTGATCTGCCTAGATACTCTATATTTTTTATTTCTCAACTTTAGAGCTCAAGATTGGCTCAACTTTTGTACGACGATAAATAATTGTTTTCTTTTACTATATTAAAGAATTATTCTTCCGTGGGAGAGCCATGTGTCGGCACGAATGGGTCAGCTCGACCAGAGTGATACCACGGCCTCACAGAAAACCAGTGTGAAACAACTCTTACATTGTTTTTCGCCTAGTGCGTGAGGATACGGGTGGCCCAAACCCTTTTAAAAGGTGGGCAATGCACTTGAGGCTCCTCTGGTGTTGCGGGTGTCCATGGGCGGCGGTAATCGCTTACCGTCTGATCGCTTGCCCACCATATACCATAAAAAAAATCTTTATTGTAGTGTGAGACCTGTATGCATTCTCTAAAGGTATAAAATTAAATTTTATTACTTAACATTTTTAGTTTCATTTAGACAATTATTTTATTGATATTCTGATATTACGCTGTCATTCGTGTTGCCAGTACAATGAATTCTGCCGCTCCATACTTGTTCCAAGTCAAAACATGTGACGGGTGTTTCTCTTAAGCAGCCGAGCCCACCATGTGGCCTACCCACTACTAGATTCAACAGATTGACATAGCATATACATCTATATACTTATACTAATTTATACAAAATATACTTACGGAGATCTTGTTAGTTTTCAATCTCCGAAAATATTTATCTCATTCTAAAAATTATTTCACTGATAGATTTATCCCCGAAGGATGTAAGCTATGTTTTATCCTGAAAAGATCCATACGTGCCAAGTTGCAGAAGAAAACTTGTATAATATAATATGTATTATTGCCTAAACAATTTGTCGTCCTTCAAATATTGTATTAAATATCTTGACCGTTTTGAACCTCACAAAGGTCTCTGCGACTTCAAAGTCCCTTTTTGATTTATTGATTGGCATTGGTAAATGTGATTTCGATGTCAGAAACAAATGATTTTTTTAGTTCTAGAGTAAGACCATGATAGACGAATATTTTATTTACCTACTTATCAAAAATTGAATGTGATACGATGTCACGCGTTTGATGCGTGAGGGGCAGGCGGAAACTACAAAACGTCGACAATTTTTGCACTAACTTCTGCTTTTCCACGTTCATATTATGCAATTATCTTAAACCCAATAGCCCATACTTTAGTGATTACCTTATAGTGTAGTTGATTTCTCTTTAGTCGATGCCCTATTCCAATTAAGATCAAAGCTTCCAAAGGAAGGACAGCTAACTTCCCCATAAAACGAACAGCCTCTCACCCTAAACGCATAGGTACTCCGCTCCGTCGTGGGTAAAAAGGTAGTTGAATGACGATTATGGCACAATAAAAGACTTGCGGCGCAGATAGTATTTTGTTTTAAAGTTAATATAGGTAATTTTATCATAGACTTCCAACTAAAAACAAACAATTCTGTCCCAAAACTTTTTACAATTAAAAAGTACTACAAATTTGAATAACTAAATTAACGCGGGACACAGCTCTCCTAATCATACAGTCCAAAAATATATATTATAATATTCTCAAATATCCCAGACAAGCTCGAGTATGGGTAACATTATAATTTATAGTTTAATAGAATAATTAAATAATATCCGTATCACAGTTTGCACTAACGACGTTATTAACGTGTTTTCCCTTAGCAAGGTAACTCTGTCGAACTTAATTAATTTGAATGTAAGTCAATAAAAATGAAAATTGAACAATAAAAAACATAGTGTTATGTCGGAAGTAAGTCCAAGGTGTAGACAAAACACTTGATTTTAATACATAATTTTAGTAGTTTTTAAAAATATTTTTGGACTGCGTTATGAAACTATGCCTAATAGTGCAATGCCATCTCTGCTAAAAACCAAAATTTAGTATAGATATGAGGACAATAATATAATTTTGCACAGGCTAAAGTCTAGCGTTCGCAGGACCCAAAAATATATTTTCAGGGTCCTGCAAACGCTGGACCTCAGCCTGTCACGGTCGTGGGGAATGTCGCGAATCCCATGGCCGTGACTGTAAACCAAGTAAAGGTAAGTAAACTATCCCAGCACCAAAAGAAAGTTAATATTTCGTCGATTAAGTTCAGGGTTATTTTCGGGATCGCAATATTTTAAAATAATCTCCATTAAATGCGACACGCATACTCGTACCTATGTGACTTTGACTTTTGACTAGAAATATTTTTGTTGGCACTTTCCAGTATTCGTAGTAGTTTAGTAGCTTTCAATTCTTTCAACGAATGTTGTTTTTAGAATTGACAGATTGGAAACGTTTTCATAAACCGATGTCTCATCACCAGTAAAGATGATTCCATGAATTTGGGATGAGAATTAACATAAACTAATTAGTATGTCTAAATTGGTCTGCTAATAAGAAATGTTAGTCCCTTTCCAACAAGTTCGTGCCTCATGCGAAAGTTACTCACCAAAATCAAACGAACTCACTTGATTACTGCAGTTATTTTGCGGCATTTTAAATTACAGATTCCGAGTACTTTTTTCACAGAGCATGAGAAAATTGATTTCCGTATTGCTGACTAGATTCTTCAAACGTACAAAAAATCGATTTCAAAATTCATACTGCTTAACGGACAAATAAACCTAAAATTTATTGTATAGGTACCTACTTACTTAGAAATTAAAATGTGGCTTTATTAAGTAATAAACTTTCTGATTGAAGATTATCAAAAAAGCTTAAAAAGTTGAGTGAATTGTGGCTTTATCTGAGATCTATTTCAGCTAAAGTTAATGTCATCTCAACTCAACATTAGCGTCCGACCAGATGTCAAATAAACGACTAAGTAGAATATAAAAGTCACTGTATGTTTTATAAACCCTTAATGAATTACTTATAATCCACTTAGTCTTTATAGCTACACATATAATACGTACTTCACTAAAAATTAATTGAAATCTAATTAGATTACTTAAAACTAAGGTCGGAAAATTGTTATTAAGGGCCACTTGCACCAACTTTTTAAATGTGTTTAAATTGTATTTAAACACAATTTTTCATAGAAATTTCGTGTTTAAATATACTTTAATCACATTTAAGAAGTCCTGGATCTATTTTGACACTTAAGAAAACAATGACCGATTCGTTTTTGTTTTTTAGTTATTGTCATAGTTATACATATACACATAGCGATCATTCTATTTAAATAATTCTAGTGAAATCGAAGAAATAAGTCTAATGATCTCAAATGCGACTGCTACGCTAGATGTCCTGGGTTCGATTCCCAGGTCGAGCAAACTGTTATTGGGTTTTGCTATGAAATTCTAAGTAGCAGCTCTTAACAAGGTTAGGCAATTGGCTCGCTCCCTATTACATGGGACCTAAACATACCGGCAAACTGAGGGTGTACCATAGTACACCTCTGCCTAACCTTTCGGGGAATACATGCGTCATGGTATGTACAATGAAAGACCCGATCCCGATATTGTATTCCAATAAAAATAACTTCGAAGGTAAACGTAAAATTATGAGTTTCGTTTCATGGACCCGTTTGGGAACCTTCGTAATGGAAGACTTTTCAAGCTTTTCAATTAATTGAATAATGCCTTTTATCGGATTTCTTCAGTAATTCGACTAGAAAGCATTTGTACCTGACAAAGAAAGCTTCAGATTTTTTGTGATATATAGGTATATATTATAAACTAGCTTCTGCCCGCGGCTTCGCCCCCGTGGAATAAAAAGTATCGGGAACGGGATAAAAAGTATCCTATGTCCGTCTCCTGGTTCTAAGCTACCTCTCCACCAATTTTCAGCCAAATCGGTTCGGCCGTTCTTGAGTTATAAATGAAGTAACTAACACGACTTTCTTTTATATATATAGATTAAGTAGGTGAGTAGATACTTACCTACGTAATTTGATGTATAACTCTCTTAATCATAAAAAATTAAAACGTCGCCGCGACGTAGATTGGTAATTTTAAACTTCATAAATATTTTGTCTTGTTTTCATCCGTAATGTCCCGTGACAGGAAAAAGACGACTAAACATATTACTTATAGCTATAAGAAGTTTATAAGACGTTTTATATTTTTATGAATAAGGGAGACAGTGTTTAGCTTCGGATATACATCATTTTAAAAAGTAATATACGAAAAAACATAATATAATTATAATTGCGTGGGCAACATTAAGGCCCACTTGCACCAACTTCTGAAATGTGTTTAAATTGTATTTAAACACGAAATTTCTATGAAAAATTGTGTTTAAATATGACTTAAACACATTTAAGAATTTGGTGCAAGTGGGCCTAAGAATTGTACAATTCAACCAAAATTTAATTTGATACGCTGTAAAATGAAAAAGAAAGAAGACTAGGAACGTACATTTGGGTCTCACTATCCGCAATAAAGGATACCGCAATCAACATTGTTCTAGAAAGATTGTTAACGTATCAAGTCATCGCCCTATATAGAGTAACTTTTAATCCATTGCCAAAACTTCGCAGACTTCGTGTGGGATTTTCATAGAGTCGACTGACGAATGTATAGCCCACAGTATCAGTAGGTACCTAAGTAGTAACCAACATTCCCATATTCTTATTATTCACGTAAAACCAGACATTTTATTTACTTTGACGGAGATATTTGCTTGAAAAGAACAACTAAAATGGTTACTAATACTAGAAAACTGAGGACATTTCACTGAAAAATACGTGGGACACCCAGAAAGTTTTAAGAAACTAAAAAACTAACTTCTATGATAAAAATATTTTTCAAAGAACTCTCCACCAGCCTCTATACAAAGTTTCATGCGTCTGAACCAATTTTCAAAACATTTTTTCCAGTCCTCCGCAGACACCTCTTCCACGGCCTTCTCAAACGCTGCTAGCGCGTCTTCCGGCGATGAAAACTGTATCCCTTTGAGCTGATTTTTAATTTTAGGGAATAAAAAGAAGTCACACGGAGCCAAATCAGGACTGTAAGGAGGGTATCCCAAGACTCTGACCGGTGTGGAGTCCAGGAAGTCCCTCATTTTGATCGCAGAGTGCGCGGGCGCGTTGTCGTGGTGAAGAAGGACCCCGCAGAGCCCTGTGTTCGGTCGCTTGTTACTCATTGCAGAAAAAACTTCCGGCAGGCATTTTGTGCTATACCATTCGGTGTTGATGCTGCTTTGGTCTAGAAGTGGAATTGAAATTATGTACCCCTATCTTTTTGTGATTTTTTTGCATTTTTCATGCTAAGATTATAAAGTTATTTTAGTGAAGGAAAATTCTGTACCCCATCAAAGTGAAGAAACTAGCGATCAAAATTTTTCCTGCGCTCCTCGATCGCTTCACTTTCGTAGGCGTTGGTTCATTTGGAAACAGCCAAACTGTCGACTGACGCTTTGTTTCTGGATCGTATTGATAAATCCAGGATTCGTCATCTGTCACAATGTCGTAAACGCGCCGTGACGAGCCTGCATCAAATTTTTGTATCATATCACGGCAACAATCCACGCGGGCCTGCTTCTGAGCTTCGGTGAGGTTGTGCGGTACCCAGCAGGAACCTATCCTCCTTAAGCGAAGGTGCTCGTGCAAAATCTTGTAAACACTTCCTGAACCAATCAGCAGAGTATGCTGAATCTCTTCGTACGTAATTCGTCTGTTTTCTTGAATTAATATTTTTACTTCCAAGAAGGTGTGTTCTTCGGTGACAGCCGTCGTAGGACGACCACTCCTTTGTTCATCCGCCAAAGTAAGAAGACCGCGTTTGAACTCGCAACCGTCTACCGCTGGTATACAGCGGTAGATGGTTGCTTTTGAAGGTCCTTCATCCATAAAAGCAATTTGAAGTCGATCAAATGACTCATCAGGTTTGAAGCCACATTTGAAAACATAAAAAAATCATTGCACGAAAATGGTCTCGATACAGATCCATTTTTTTATGAGACCAGAAAATTTGAATCGGCTCTCAAAAAAATGCGGAGGTAAATTTGAAAATCGAACAGTGGTATTTTTACTTTTAAATAATCGAAGTTTTCAAAATAATTACAAGTGGCTAGTGTCTTATACATAAAAACTTTTTGTCGCAAAACTATCTGAGTGGACTATACTGGAGTACTAGCCACTTTTTACGTATTATTATCCGAATACCAATAGGGCCCAATAGGACATTTTTAAATGTGACAATGTTCTATATTATCCTCTGAGCCTTTTCCCAACTACGTCGGGTCGTTGGGGCTACCAGTCTAACCAGATGCGGCTGAACATCAACATTTTACATGAAGCGCCTGCCTTCAGACCTCCTCAACACAATTTCTGGGCAATACTGATATTCGGTAGATAGACTGGTTGTCAGGCTTTTTGGGCTTCTGACTACCACACTGACATCAGACCACCGGGACCGACGACTTTACGTGCTCTCCGAAGCACAGAGGGGTATCGAAGTGTTAAGAATGGTCACCCATCCACACACTGACCGCGATGAGCGCAGCTAACCCTTGATCAACTTAGTTATTACTGAATTTGCTCTTTATTTATATTAAAGTGTATTTTTTTCAATACTGCAGCTCAAGTCAGGGTCAAAATGTTGATACTGAAAAGCATCGGCGTTTTCTATAAATACTGAACCTTTAGTATCGGGTACTTACTACAGAAAAATGTTGACCTTCCTAATCTTTGTTGATCCGAAATTAGCACGCTTGGCCTTTCTGCGGAAACGGTAGGGGAAGGGGGGTAGTATCATTTGTGCAGACACCCCGAAAATCTTATCGGCCCTCCTGTGCGTGGTCATATTATAGGTACTTGTATTATCTTTTTGTGCTTTGAATTCGTTTGTGGACAAGCCAGTAATCTTTGTCACTCAAAATAGGTAATTATTTTGTTTTTTACTTCTTAATTTTTTTATCATTTATTAAGCCAGCCATTAAGATGGCCAATGCCCATGCCAGCCCATAGGTACATATATGTGAAAATCTTAACCAATGAGAGATAACAATACACATTACTAGATAATTTATAGAGCTACACACAAACATATATTTTATTTGCTTGCTACTACATGAATTTGTTAAGATGCTTTGAAAAACGCTCACATCTGACCTATTAATATTTAATTCAGCCAACAAAGTGTCTCTCAATTTGTCTCTCTCAACCATACGCATTCCAACAACTATTTTGTTACTCATACAAGTGTCAAATGATAGTATCGATGGATTCAGTCAATCAAGACGTTATTGAGTTTTCTGTAAAGAAATTCTTGTAATTTTTCATACAAGACACCTAGAACATACGTTTAAGAAAAATAGGCTTAGATATAATATTTGAGGCTCATTTCAGTTATGGCCCATGTTCATATTCGGAAATTATTTTCATAAACTTTAAACGTCAACTTCGGCCACGTCTCAATGTAATATGTGTATAAATAGGAATTGTAGTACTAATGTTTGAATAAATAAAGATTTTTGTTTTTTTTTTATTGAAATTTAACATAAGTATATGAATCTCATCCTAAGATATTACTAATAAATTTGGAGGATACAGGCTTCACGATAACTATGTACCTATGTTCTGTTATTTAAAATAATTAACCAAAACATTAAATAGTAATACCGAAACCCGAAAAGGGAAATTGACATCAAGATGAAACTATACAATTATTATTATTTATAATTTTCTTTATAAACAAATTGTACAAGATAGTATATATCAGTCGGTAAAATATTGCGTAGCAGTGTGGCTTACATAATATTCTCTTATAAATTCGCTGAGCGATCAGAATAATTTATAGATGGTAAAAATCATCTATACTTTCTTAAAATTGTTCTCAATGTTTTTTTTAGAAAACTAGACGCGTAAACAGGCTCAGAAATTCTGAAGAGTTTACGAACGCGATGTTTTAAGTAGGTAGTTACAGTTTAGATATACTTAGGTACTAATATATTTTTAAATAATTTTAAGGTATTAAAAGAAATATCGCAACAGCAGACAGCACAGCCCAAATAGAATCGGTAAATAAATAAAAATATATAAATGATTCGTGTAAATCCGTCGTGTTTTAAACGAGAAAATTTAAAACGATTGAACAATAAAGTATTCAAAGATTGTTCTAAATTCAAGGAATAAATTTTGATCGATTTATTTTACAAGTTCAATACAAGTTACGATAAAAGTAGGTAGGTACGTTAGTCCGTCAAACATTATCAAAACAAATTGCGTATCTCCAAGTTTTAATTAAGTAACTCCAAATCTTACCTTCTTTAATATAAACAGTGAAGGGCAGACTGCAGCACAGAATTGGATTTGTAGATCATATCTTATTAAAATGATTTGTTATTAATGTCCAAGTTTATTAGCAATTTAACTTTCATATTTGGTGCGATAACAATGTGTAAGCATAATAGGAGGTATTTTATTTGAATGATTGGAGAGGTTGGTTTATACAGATATTTAAAAGAATATATTTTTATGAAGCAATGCGGCGGGGGAATCTGCGTACTCGATACGCGAGTATAATTCGAAATGAGCTCAGAACGCGGGCCGCGAGCTCTCCACGCAGCCGGCGAGGGTCGACTGTTCGTTTCTTTCGGGTTTCGGTTGGTCGCGACTCTCTGGAAAGCCGCTAGTGACGTGCGCATTTCCACCGCTTAACGGTATTACTTGCCATTTCACCCTACACCTTGGGTTACCTTGTGTAAGCGCCACCCCAGTTTCTAGTTATGCTGTTTCTAAGTTTTATCTCCAACCCACTTTATGATCTGCAGAGCTTCATGAATTTATTAGTGCACTCAGTTTAACGATAATATATGTAACCCAGATTGAATTGGTTTTTTACCCGAAATATTTTTACAAAAAGCCATAATTAATGGTATTGCTATGGATTGCTAACTCTTTCTTCACAATAAGCTCCTAACGGCGATACCCGTACGGTTATGGATTATCCCAAATCCGTGAGAAATTCCATAAATCTTTTGAGTGATAACTTTATTTATGAAACGCCATCGTCAGAAAATGGAATCATATCGATGATTATCTCTTGTCCCATCTCTAGGTGTATGTTCGGGCGCCCTCCCCTCGTCCTAAATGCTGTCTTAGCGGTGCTGTATAACTCTACCCCGACAATCTCAAAGATAACTGTTTTCTAAATAAAAACGCACGATTAATATTTACAAATCGCACGCTTGATAATAAACTGGCCTATTGCGACGTATGTAGGTAAGAATCACGAAACGAAACGAAGAAGAAGATTGAAGAAGTATACGGGGATATCTTGGTAACGAGATTTTTTAGTTTTAAATAATATCTAGATTCGCTCACTTGAAGCTCAAAAACCAACAGTGATGATCTCTTCTTTGTATGGGTCTCTTTAAAGCAAGCAAAATGTTAACTTCACTAAAGATATGTCTTTCGTGCATGAGCCATATTCCAGTAACATTGCAAAAACATTGACACATTTTATGAAATAAACCTTAACATTTTTACCTATCATAATTACCACCACAAAATTACCTTGTATACCTGTAGGTAGATCTACATAAATATCGCCAGTAGCGATGGTACTAAAGTTTTGTAACTGCGCAATCAAGCACATTTTTCTGATTTCCACTGAATAAATAATGTTGAAATTTCGACTACAAAGCCGCTGCATTGCTGAAACTCGGCTAGAAGTTTTTCTTTACAAATTTATGTTTACGCAAAAATTTTTGGTTTCCTGCAATAATCACGTTACAATGTTGCGTGAAAGTACCATTTTTGCCTGTTTTCGTAAGCAGGGGTAGGTATTAGCTGGACGTCATCATATAAAGTCGCCAATTCCTCGCACTCTGGCTGCGCTTAATGATCTCTTGGATTCCAATCCAACAAGCGATCTGTTTGCTGATGGGTGGACGAAGATTTTATTGGTATGTCAGAAGTACTGTGAGAGGAATTTATGAGAGTTGTTAATCTATTTTTTTTTTTACGTTTTAGTTACTGTAATTGGTTGTAACCGTAGTAATTAAATATAAATATATAAATAAATAAATAAATAATACCTATGCCTTTCTCATGACGTCATGATACATATGTTGTGCGAACGTTGAACGAGTGAATATATACGGTTAGTGTATTTGACAGCCAGAGACATGTTTGTGTACTAATATTTTGGAGTCACATAGTACCATGTACTACATCCCGACTATGTCAACCGATAAAGTCGCAACAAGTTCACGTTTATGAAAATGCATTACCTAATAATCAAAGTCAATATGCTTGTGATCCAAAACAAAAGGTACCTACTTGAAAAAGCTTAAAGTATTGAAGGCTAATCCTGAATAGATTGTGAGCCACCAGCAATGCATTCAGACTTCATAATTTATGCCTAGAAAGATCCGTGTAAAGTTACCATGCCTCACTTTTATAAAGTTTAACTTCTATGACAATTCTAGACATTAACTTATCAACGTTAAACTTGTTTGAAAAATATATTTTACTGCTTCAAATACTTTTAACGCCGTAATAGGTTTAACTTTGTTTAAAGAAAATACACTTCTACTTTAAATTCTTAAAAAATATTTATTACTCACTTACCAAGCGTTTAATCTAGTAGTTATTTAAAAGTGTACTCTCACTTGACGTTCTTAAATTTTAGTTATATATAGGTACCAATGTATAATCACACCAACCCGTACACCAACGGACAATATCACGGGGGAAGCCAAATTAATACTGTTGTAAGATGACAACAAAGCACACCTAGCATCTTACTTAGTAAATGGTATTGATAATGTATTGCCATTTGTCGGGATGGTACAACTCAAAGCTGATCTGCCTTTCTCTTCAACAGCCCAGTTTCAGAAAATGTTCTACGCTGTGACACCTCACGATGTTTGGACTTTACAAGAGACCATAATTTGAATTAATTGGATTCAGTGTCTTCTCAGGTGACGTCTGTTAGTAAATGCCGGCTCATGTAGTGTTATAAAATCTAAAACATTAACTTGTAAAGTATCTTTAAATATATGTATTATGTATAAAAGAAAAACTTTCTATCTTTCACATAGAAGCATTGAGACCACACATGATATGTAGGTAACTTAGTTGTCTGTAAACTAATTTATACCCATCGCGGGTATTAATTAGTTTTCAATCAAAGTTATGCTTAAATGAACAGACTGATGAGTTTAATATTCAGTAAAATTACAACTAAAATAAGAGCCCAATTTGATGGAGACCTGAATAAACATTTATTTTTAGCTCCAATTACTTTTTCTTAACTGCCTGATTAGCCAAGTGGTCCTGAGCGCGACTGCTACGCTAGAGGTCCTGCGTTCGGTTCCCAGGTCGAGCAAAGTGTTATTGGGTTTTTCTATGAAATTCCCAGTAGCAGCTCGGAGTTAGGAATTTGTGCCCGTTTAATGGCAATAGGCTCGCCCCCTATTACATGGGACCTAAAACATACCGGCGAACTGTGGGTGTACAATAGTACGCCTCTGCCTAACCCTTCGGGGAATGCAGGCGTGATGGTATGTTATTTTATTAATTTTTCTTACGCTGATTGGATCATGTAGGTACCAGATATAGACAGTCAAGTACAAATAAAATTTTAGATTCCTTTTTGATTTAACCTAAAATTACTAGTATTGCTATTGTTTCTTCTTGTAAAGATTACTGGCGAAGGTTATTTATCTGCTATATTCTTTCTTATTTAACGAAGTCATATATGTATTTCTTTGCCAATCAGTCGGAGATTCCGAGGCAAACACGTCACTCTACGGCAAGATTGAATGCCTAACAACGGTATATTATATATTAAAGCAGCCTGGAGTAACTGCAGCGCGTCTCACTTCATGTAGATTAATATTTAGGATCTCAAAGGCCAAATGATTCGCGATTGTCCGATTTCGTCCATCCCTGGGAGAATTACTTTTGCAGAACTTACTCGGATACGGTGCGCATTGTTAAGAGGTTTCTGGTTCAGGAGCCCTGACCCATATTCTGCGTTTTTAATTGTTGATGTTAAAATGGTTTATTTATGTTTATGGAAAAATAGCTGTATTTAGGCTGTAGCCTAAATACAGCTATTGAGCTGTAACCGTGCATGCATCATTTTGATATGTATATCAAAATGATACATGCACGTGATACATCTTCCCGAGATCGTCTTTTTATCACTCAGATGCATAGCATAGCAATTTGGGTCGCACATTACTAGTATTCTTGTTAACCCCTCGTCATTTAGAACTATTGGACGATTTTTCTGACAAAATAGAAATAGTAGACTTCGACCCCAGGCTGTTATTCAATGATAGCACAGTTTAAGTAGCTGTAGCCTGAGCTAACTGTGTTTTACGTAAAATATTAGTTACGACCGTTGCAGCACGCGCTCATTGTTATTGGCCGATTCGTATACAAAACTCTTTAGCAGTTTTGTAAACATGTGTGTTTTATCTGAAACACGATAACAAGTACCTACTAAACAATACCACCATAAAGTTCTCTTTGCAATCAGTTTGTCACTTACCATGGCGTTTCTAAGATTGCTCCTGCTCACAGTTTTAGTTTTAAATTTCTCAGCCAACTGCGTAAGTAACTTTTTTCTTACGTTATTTTCTTGATAAATGGTATTCCCTCGGTTCAGTAAATAGAAAAGATTTAGGTACTTTACGTTACTAAATCGAAAGAGATAGAGTAAGTAAGAGAAAGTAATTTAAAACTACATAGATAGGTACTTCACTTGATAATAGCACATAATTTTAAATGAACATTAGAACACACATCTCCTTGACCAAAGTAAGGTAGATACCTACCTACCTAAGTTACGCCGTGTGATCTTGTAACACACATTCCCTATGCCCAATTATCTAAACGGACTTATAACTCCAAAAGTGAAATACTTATAAGGTACCTTACCCAATGATAAACTTTAACCTTTTGTTACCAACCTAAAAGTTGAGAGTTCTTATTCCAGTAGAATTACTGGCTTCTATCTACTATTCGGAAATATATATTAACGGAGATCATAATAATTCAGTTTTATCTCTTATGTAGGTGTTTAAGTTTTCTGTACCAAAATCAAAATTGTTTCAGCATTGGTTACGCGTGGGAACGTAACAGACTGACAGTTACTTACGCATTTATAATATAGGTACTTATATACTTATAATCCTGATACCTCTGTGGTTTAGTGGTTCGAGTACCGGACTGCTGACCATGAGGTCGTGGGTTCGATTCCCACAGAACACAAAAATTTATGTGATGAATATAAGTATTTGTGTTCATCTGGGTGTTTCTTATGTATTATAAGTATGTATTTACAAAAAAAAAAAGTATATAAGTATTATATCCATTGTCTAGTACCCATAGTACAAGCTCTGCTTAGTTTGGGACTAGATGGTGCTGTGTAAAAATGTCCCAGAATATTAAAAAAAAAAAACCTATGACGACCTACCTACCTAGGAACTACCTACTTTAGGAATACCTAAATTCAACCAGTCAAATTGTTATCAAAGTAGATATTTATGTATAACCAAATATTCAGATTTGATGTTATACCTCTGTTATTATGTTCTATTCAGCTGACGCTAAAATACCGGAAGGCTAGCATTTATAAAATTTAATTCACTTGACTCAGAGAAAGTTCATTTTTCATTAGAATACTTATTGCTAAAATTTATAAGAAGCGAGGCCGCTCTACTCATATCTTCTTCTTCTTCTATCTATATATATAAAAGAAAGTCGTGTTAGTTACTCCATTTATAACTCAAGAACGGCTGAACCGATTTGGCTGAAAATTGGTAGAGAGGTAGCTTAGAACCAGGAGACGGACATTTTTTATCCCGTTCCCGTGGGATGTGATGGCAGACCGAATTCCACGGGGGCGAAGCCGCGGGCAGAAGAGGAAAAACATAATAAGCAGAACATAGATCAGACACGACTTCTAGATAGGAATGAGATGTCTCATAATAATATGTGAAAAGGAGCTTAAGTTATTTGAATAGTGATATATTACCGCTATAATAATTGCTAGGTAGGTATAACCTAATGTATTTTCAACACGTAGGTAATGTGCTTTCTATAATTTTAGGTATTTCTCACATATTACAGTACCAGTACCTTTTGGGAATTACATTGTACCATGGATTAAGCTTGTAAGCTTGTAACTATTCTTTGTAACAAATAACCATTTTATTTCATTTATTATTATTTGTATCTCCTTTGGTGATCACGACATGCCTCCCGTGAGGGTGACATCCGGTCCTTTGGAAGGCTTGCAGGGGGACACAGGTCCAAAGCGCAGAGGCCTCTTGGAGAGCTTTGATCTAATATGGGATGGGTCATACTCATACACCCGGGACTGTACCTACTATGACTGTGCTATGAAAGTACAGTTATGAAGTATTCCGGGCGGGTGCAGGACTATTGTAAAAAATGGGATTATGGATGTGGGTGTTTGGTGGACCGATAACTTCTATTGCCGGATGACAACGGTGTCTGCCTTTGACCCTCGAAAAAATATTATTAGGGATGGCAGACGGTGACTCGCCAACTCACTAGCTGGGCCCCCCGAAAAGCTGCCAGTACAGGCATAAGGCGACAACAGCGGTGTGAGCGGCTAAGGGTGTCGACAGGTGCGGCCCAGGTTTCACTGTCGCGAGTATCTGAGAGACCCGGATTGGGTTTCCCCGCTATTACGCCGTTAGAAACTTCCACCCCCTCTGGCAGCCGCCCTCTGGCCAGCCGTTTAAGGCAAGAGAGAGTTGATAGTCGTTTCCGCTCCAGCTACTCAATATGGGCAAACTGGAGACCGCAGCGTCGCCTATCACCATCAGCTCGCACAAGCTGCCCTACGGTTTGTGCGCTTTTCTTTAAACCATAAGACACATTTTTTGTTTTATTATCTAAGGTTTGCAAAAAGCTATTCTAATCTACCCTCCAGTTTCACGTTAGTCTCGTGGTGAGGTAACGCTTTCTCAGAGGGGGTTTGTTATTATATTATTTCACAGTACCTGCTGTGTAGTAGATAATACCTACTGTGAAGTGTAAGTATTTACAGCTATTCTTTAATGGAAGACTTTTTAGTGCTTGAAAAACTCTATAGGTAACATTAATATTTTATGTGATAACATCAAAACGTAGTTGGTTTCTAAAAGCTATTTACTCACATAGATCTATGAAATCCTATTTAGGTAGGTACCTACTTAACGAAGCTCGTAATACCTAAAAGCTCGAAAGGCAGACAGACATAAATGTTCCCCTTGAAATATAGGCGTCAGATTTCATTCATTTTGGGAAATTCTATCCAAATAACATAAGCAGAAACATACACAATAAACAGGTACTACCGAGTACCATACGATAACATGGAAAGCTCCAAGTTAGTTAGGTAGGTATCTATCCTATGTAATAGGCGTCCGGATAAAGCTGGACATAGGTAGGCTTTTTGATTGCCTGTCCGGCCAAAATAAACGGTGTCCCGCTTGTCTGGCGTTTGTTAGGCATTTTACATTTCGCAAACCAGCGAGCGCAACCACACAAAATCCTCAATAATGTAGGGTGTCCGGCCTTTCTACCCAAATGTTCGGCTATGTCTATAAAGAAATTAAAATATGATTCACAAAAATATTAAATCCTTAACTACCTAGAAGGAAAAAAAACGTAGCTACTTATAAATATTTGTTTTCTCCAATGGTAACGACCTCATACATTATCATCATAAACCAACATAACGTCCCACTCCTGGGCATGGATCTCCTCTCAGAATGAATCAGATCTCATACTTACCTCTTACCTACATATTAAATTCTACTTTCAGTTATGCAAGATAGTTTTGCCTCACAAATTGCGATATTTGGAAAACATGTTGAATGCTGAAGTTGTAGCCAAGGCTGCAAAGATACGACAGCGGATGGAAGCCAATCCGAATATCCAGGACAACGACAAAGGTTGGCCAATGCTGCTGGCCCAATATCAAGCAGACGACAAAAGCAACAAGAACAACGTGCCTTACAACAATTACGGCAACCTATACAACAGACGTTTACCGAATTTCTAGTGATAGTTAGGTCTTATTTAGTAAATAAAGCTTAGTTTTAGTTTATTAAATATTTACTTACCAAATGCTGATTATTTACTTTAATATTACCAACCCCTCCCTAACTAACATTTCCCGTGACACATTTCCGAGATTAACAACCACATAATACTCGTATCAGAGTACCTACATAAGCAGGTAACGATTCAAGTTTTACTTGTGGAAACTACTAGGGCCTGAAATAGGTAGGTAGGTAAAATGTTGTAGATAGTAATCTTTTTGGAAATTTAATAATAAAGTGAAACACCATTTCACAGGATGAAGTGTCCTGTAGGTAATAGATTTATCACTGCAGATTGAGAAGGGGTTGGGAGATCTTACAGAAAAGCTTTCCTATTTCTTCGGCGCCTTCGTTTTACTCCATCACATCAACAAATTAATTGGGTAGGTACACATTTGTTATACAATGCGAATGCGTACCTACATAATTATCGACATTAGTTGAAAGCAGAGCAATTAATTAACTTAACTAATAATTCCATACAGGATTTAAGGTTAATGACTTTACTCTCTACCTACTCTCAACTCTCTTCTTGGCCAAGTGTGATTTCCCGGTTGTTAATTTCCAGTGAAGTAGTACCTAGTAGACGGAATGATACAGAAGGAACCTAGATTAAGGGTAAATATCTCAATCCGAATAATAATACATATTGATAAAAATAATGTTGTTTGGATTACGATTTATTTTGCTATTACGTTTTTGTGGACAATTCAAGCGCTGCCGGACCCTTAAAAGATTTTCGCGTAGGTAGTTACCTAAGTATATGTAACGTATTTTGCGTGCGAAGATGCGGAGATTTTCCTTTATAGACTTATCAAAAAAGTCCCAACTTACCAAAAGGTTAACCCTTTTGGTAAGTTGGGGCCACATGGCCACATATATGAATTCCTCTGGAATCAATTTTCATTTAGAACATAGGTAGGTATACCTACCTACAAGCTACCTACTTATAATGTGAAGTACGTATTAGGTAGGTATGCTTCGACTAAAATAGTCAAAGATATTATGACTCATTCAAAAGCGGTCCTTTTTAGCCCAGCAGTTCTTAATAAGGCTGAACAACTTAGTGCGTTAGCCTTATTGTTGTTTATTTTGAAGGAAACGAAAATATTCAAAAAAAGAAATTTGAAGTATTTCATTCATTTTGTAATTCCCTTTTGACAATGTAGGTAAATTCTTTGTTATCACGTTGAACTTATTTTATATATAGTTCCGAAGCCCCACAACAATAAAATGTAAAGTAAGTACTTAGGTACTTCTATGTAAAATAAATTATCTATCGCACTGTAAAATGGCGTGCTCAAAACAAGAAACAGGTACCATAACATTATTGAACGGTGAGGACTGTCGGTTACGAGATGAATCTGTAGAAGATCGATATAGAAAATGCGGGCTTCTGAACATAATACAACATATAGATATATGTGGTAAATACGTATCTAGTTATTGCGAGCAGAGTCGATCAAAAATACATGCAAATGATTCTGATGTGCTATTTACTACCATTTCTTCAGCAGCGAGAACACTACATGGAGATACAGTGAAGTCAGTGAACACTATTAGTGAATCGTCGGTGAAAAACGTAGATTCTAAGTTAAGTAGATTCTCAATTACAACTAAAGTGTCTGGACTTTACCCTGGGCACGATATTCTATCAAAACGCGCAAAGAAAAACAGACTTCGTAGTAATTTCCTTTTTGACTCTTTAGTTCCTAGATAAAAAATATGAAAAATCATATTTGTAAACATAATAAAGTGGAAACGAAGAAGCTCTTAGTTTTTTTTATATCAGGTACTTATATCTTTGACTTTCTGGTTAAATCGAGCTTTGATTGAACCTCGAGCTTCCTTCGAATCGAACTTCATCCTTAAGGGCTGTGATACCATTATTTCGTGGACGATAAAAATTATCCCACGACTAGGTAGGTACCTACTCTCCGTACCTTATCTTATCTTGTGTAGGGTCGAGGCAGCAAGGCCTCAGTGCACTTCGACTCAATGTGATCTTTTGTGCTTCCCCTACATAACCCATTCCTCATTCCCTCCCAGTTCTACAAACAGCTCTTCCATTACTTCTCTTCTCTTATTACTCTTCCAGCTTTATAATGAGGCCTGGTCTTGGATAACCCTGACCCAAAAGGCACATTCGCATTCTAGCCATTGCATCGCATTTACGCAGGTGTTCCAAGCTCTCAATTTCCCTTTTGCAGACCCTGAAGGCTGATGTCTCCGTCAGATCCATCTTTTGCATATATTGCCAGTCTGTGTAGTGTCAGACGGGCCTCAGTCTCTATGACAATATGTAGCGGTGCAAGAATGAGTAGGTACCTTTTCCATCGCCGCTGTTGGTGTGATTTTGAACGCCCCTGTGATAGCTAGGCAGGCTGTTCGCTATAATTTAGGGTGCTTTTCCACCAGAGATGTGCTATGCAGCTATGCTGCGAAGATGTGAAATCTACGCTACGAAAATAGGTGACCGTTTCCACCAATACTGCGCTAGGTAGGTTTGCGAGGAAGATGCACTACGAAGATGCGCCGCCGCAAAGTAGCTGTGCGAGAAAGATGCGCACACCACTCGCGAGGGCCCATAGCAGGCATCTATAGCACGCATCCTTCCATATAAAAAAAATATCTTAGTTGAATCCGTTTCCACCAGTGCTAAGCTATGTGCACCAATGAATATGATTGGTGGATATCAAACGCATCCATAGCATCGTAGCATAGCACATCTCTGGTGGAAAAACACCCTTAGCAAGGGCTTCACTGCGTATCCCTAGTTGCGTTCTGGGCCACCAAACAATGCTGCCATACGTGATGATTGGTATAACATGGTGTACAAGCCACTGCACAACCTTTGATTTAAGTCCCTAGATTTTGCCATACGCTGAGCGACACATACCCAAGACTCTTAGAGCCTTGGCTATGATATTGTCAAGATGTGTTCGCAACGTTAGTTCTTTATTTATCCAGGGTACCTACCCCTAAATATTTTACCTCTCGAGGCCAAGTTTAGTTCTTTGCCATAAAGCCGAAGTTGGCCAAGACCTGAGAGCAGTCTTTTCCTAGTATACGGAATGACAACTGCCTTGTTTGGATTGATAGAGAGGCGATTCTCTTTGCACCATCTCTCTACAGAGAGCCCTTTGGATCAGATTTGAACGTTGACAAATATTTAAACTATGTCATCGGCGTATCCCACGGTTAGCAAAGGGCCCTCATTTAGATTGCTTAGTAGGTAGTGAGACTACTACTCTCCATACATAGGTACTCTCTTGTCCATTTTATCTTAGGTGAACGTGGCAGTGGGCTAAAAATATTTTTTAAAACCGCACGTACGCTTGTACACAAACATCCCAGTAGGTAACTGTAGTTGTAAGTAATGCCATTCCCGCAGCAAGGATAAAAAGGTAGGAACGCAATTATAATAAGTACCTACCTATTTACATAGGTACACCTAAAAGGAAATGTTTTTGGTACCAAAAGATCTGTAACTGCCGCTGCTGTTTACTATTTAGGTGGTCGGTTAAAATACATTTATGTATTGCTCAAAAAAAAGAACATTACCTTCAGTTCACTTACATAATGAGAAAATGTATTAACATATAAGTGAGTACCTTTATGTGATCACAAGAATAAATTTAGATTATGGTGTAATTTTTTTCTAATGTAAGTACCTAGGTACATAGTTTTCCAGACCCTTTTTGAATTTAAGCAAGCTATTGTATTTGGTTACTTCGTCAGGTATTTCATTATAAAGTTTTGCGCCTTCATCTATATATATAAAAGAAAGTCGTGTTAGTTACACCATTTATAACTCAAGAACGGCTGAACCGATTTGGCTGAAAATTGGTGGAGAGGTAGCTTAGAACCAGGAGACGGACATAGGATACTTTTTGTCCCGTTCCCGGGGGATGTGATGACAGACCGAATTCCACGGGGGCGAAGCCGCGGGCAGAAGCTAGTATATATATAAAAGAAAGTCGTGTTAGTTACACCATTTATAACTCAAGAACGGCTGAACCGATTTGGCTGAAAATTGGTGGAGAGGTAGCTTAGAACCAGGAGACGGACATAGGATACTTTTTGTCCCGTTCCCGGGGGATGTGATGACAGACCGAATTCCACGGGGGCGAAGCCGCGGGCAGAAGCTAGTATCTTATCTTATAATATAAAAGAAAGTCGTGTTAGTTAGGTACTCCATTTATAACTCAAGAACGGCGGAACTGATTTGGCTGAAAATTGGTGGAGAGGTAGCTTAGAACCAGGAAACGGACATAGGATACTTTTTATCCCGTTCCCGATACTTTTTATTCCACGGGGGCTAAGCCGCGGGCAGAAGCTAGTATATCTATATATATAAAAGAAAGTCGTGTTAGTTACTTCATTTATAACTCAAGAACGGCTGAACCGATTTGGCTGAAAATTGGTGGAGAGGTAGCTTAGAACCAGGAGACGGACATAGGATACTTTTTGTCCCGTTCCCGGGGGATGTGATGACAGACCGAATTCCACGGGGGCGAAGCCGCGGGCAGAAGCTAGTATAATATGTTTTCTTAGTTACTTCTAGTTTTTTCCTTCTCCTTGCGTTATATGTATAAGTTTTTTTTTTTAATTTAGTTGCGAATGTGTACCCTTTGTCATAATTTTACGTATCAGTATTAGTTTTGAGTATGTATAATTGTAAGGATTTTGGTATCATTATAAGTGTTAAGATATATCCACCAAGCTCTTCTAGTACCTACTTGGCGGCAGACTACATACCATCTAGAAAATCACACAGATCTTATTATTACATACTTACAACGGACATTTTCAAGTCTCAAATGCGTTGGCAGGAATCTATTTTTTTACCTTGAATTGAAAGTTATTTCATGGTCATAAATTATAACTAACTTTAGATAACAACGTTAGTTATGGAAGTCGTAGTTCCGGACCTCCTCTTCAGACTCGAGTAGGTAATTAATATACTACCTATTATTTTATGTACCTTAGCACCTACATATATAAATCATTGACAATGTAGTAGTTAGGTAACTCAGGTAATTCGTAATATTATCTTTCTATTTCAAAGTGAACGCCGATCAAATTGCATGAGAATATAAACAATCTCCGATGTAAAATCAACACTCATACACATGATTTTTGTAAATAATTTTATTGATTAGTGGGAATACTTTCCCTGATCACATTATGTAATACAATATTTTGATGTCGTTAGCGCTGCTATCGCACGGATAACAGCTAATCAAATACGTAGCTTATCTTAAGCCTGACCCATTAATCAATTTGTTAATCAAACAATATGCTTTAGTACATATTAGAATAGATCACTGAACATGGGATTTATGCATATCATAATTTGTTTAGTTCCATAATGTATCACCAAAATAATCTAGCTAATTGATTCGACGCTGTGACGGCTTTTGAAGTAAATGCGTAAAGATGCCTTGAATTGGCATGGTTTTCGCATTTGGTATCGTCAACTGTGTTCGATTCTTTTATCAGATCTAATAATTAAAACTAAGTAACCTTGTGTACAGCCACAGCCACAGCTTAGCCAGCTGCAAAGGGAGCAGTTAGTAAATCAGGTAAACATTGGGCCCGGCTTTATTCAAATATGCTGTTCCATTATTTACTTACGTTTTGTCTACCTACCTACAAACGTTGACACGATCAGAGCTCAGTCTCACAATTTGATGTATGCACTACTACCTACACAGAATTGGCCGAACATCATCCAAAGTATTAAATTTATGAATACTTATAACAAATCAGACACTCAAGCGACAACTGCAAGCATTAATAACAATATTTTTTAATGTATACTAATTATTATACATAATATCAATCGCTTTTTAATTTACTGCCCTTCGTCTGGGCGCTTATTCGGGACCGCGGTGCGTTTAGGCGTATATGCAGCTGTATTTAAAATGCTGTAGTACCGAGCTACGCTCATAAGGCTCAAGTGCCCGCAAGCGTCATTCAACGCAACGCAACACACGACAACGAATTAGCCCAAAAGATAAAATAATGTTCGAAGATCATCATAAAGTTTCCTATATCTTACAAAACACCTTAAAAAATAATTCTCCAATTTATATAAACAAATGTAGATTCAGACAAAATAACTTCCAATATTTTATAAACAGCTAATTGTACTTTTAATTACATAATTAAACTGAGTTAAATATGTTTGTGTAAATGAGTGATGCAACGCATACGAATATTCGTATTCGCATTTATAAGAAAAAAATCGTAATACGAATACGCCACATACGATACTGGCTTTTTTAATATTTTTTTAGGTATATCAGAATTAATCAATTAAAATTACTTAAACAAGACATTTTAGAAAGTCGCTTGACAAGAAACGCACTTTCTAGCGGTATAAAGGTAAATTCATATTACAAAAAAATCAAAAGGTATGTATAATATATCATAAAATGTATTTTATAAACCTTTTTCAAATTATATTCACTAATTCTTATTCACCAATATATTAGAATCAATATTCATATTCATAACTCACGTCATATTCGTTGCATCACTAAAATATATAAAATCAATCGATAAAATCCTTTAAAAAAGTAATTCAATTTCAATATAATTATAACCGCTATTTTACAAAATACTTTTGAGAATTTATCTCAGTATAAATTTAGGTACCATGAATTTGTTAAAATATATCCAATATATACTTTAACATACTGCTTAGTATATAAAATAGTTATAATTTTGACAAGTGACAAATTAGGAACAACATATTCAATACCTAACATAAATACAAATACGGAAGAATTAGAAGCACTTGGAGAGTTCCAAAAGAAACCATCTCTTTGTTATTCAACTTTAAATTAAATATTTAGTTATTCTACACATGTAGCTTATCTAATTGATCTACAACACATATACAAATATCATTGTTACTGATTAAAATTTATTAATAAATTTACAACTCATTGATATGTAACACTATTATATACAATATTTTTATATGCGAACAACTAATATTACTCACTTCCTCCATAATAAATAAATAAAAACTGTATATTAACAAAAAAGAAGCGTAAATCATGTTACAAAATGAATCTTTATGCGATTTATACAAATATACACCGAGTAGAGGTACTAAGTTAAACATGTACTAATTAAACGTGGTCCACCCTTTGGGCACACTAGGAGCGGAGTCCTGTCGCGCACTCGAACCTGCCGAATAGTCTAATAAACTAAATTGGCTAAAATCTAGTCCATATTCATGTAAGAGAGCACTGTCTGTAGACTTGATTTGCTCAACTTTCTGATTTTTATCACGACACTTGAGCGGATCGAAATCTTCTAGGTTTGTCGGCGAATCGTCCAGTTTAATGAGATCAGAATCAGAGCCACATGACTGAAAAAGAAATATGTGAGTTAAACAAGCACAAAGCGAGACACATCCCATGGTAGGGTTTTTCCGTGCCTATTCGTAAACAGATTATCATTAATTAGTCGAAAATGTAAATTGATGAATTTGAATATAAAATAGGAGTCAAATACAGGACACGGTTCTCGTAGTGATGGCCTATTTACATTAGCTGGTGTTCGGAAAAATATGACGTAGACATTTACGGGATACTATTGTTAATACGGATAATGTTGAATTCTCGATAAAGTCTAATATATGCAGTAACGATGACCATAATTATGGACGTTGTAACCCGCACCAACAAAATATAACTTCAAATAACGTCCAATGTCGCGCCATTATATTACGCCGGGTACACAATGCCAGCTAATGCAAATCAGTCATAACAGTAAAGACGGCGAGATTTTTGTAAGAAATTACAAAATCCAATCAATTTGAACGGTACAATAACCAATACCTGTATAATTAAATGCTCAGGTGCTTATATTATAATTGACTTGAACTTTACGATCATCATTATTTTTTATATTTGATTAAATGAAAATCACAAACCACGAGTAAAAAATTTACCAAAGTATTAGGTACTGGCTATAACTACTTTCATGAATTTAATTCAATACTTTATTCAAAAACTAAGGCCCACTTGCACCAACTTTTTAAATGTGTTTAAATACAATTTAAACACTTTTAAGAAGTTGGTGCAAGTGGGCCTAAGTCTAGCATACGAATTAAATTAGTATTTTTTTTATTAAAATATAATAATTTAAATATTTTATCGACTGATTTTAACTAGTTACCTTATAAACTACATTATATTTATGTAAGTTTTAGTTAATCAATTTCAGTAATCTATAAACAAAACCTATACCAAGTATAATTAAACTGATCTTTCATGTTATTTGATAAATATAGGTGCGGGAAGATTTCAAAAATATGAAACGAGTTCTTTATTTTTATATTCCATTTAGTTCAAGGCATCAGTTCAGACAAAAATAAAAAATCTTTACAGATATTGGATATTGAAACTAGACCTTAGAGACGTTGAGCGTAACGCTGTCCTAATAGTTGTAAATAAATACAAAAAAGAAAAAATCTAATACATAGTTACTTACACAAATCCTGGTTAGAAAATTGCAGAAGGCAATAAGTGCGTAAGCGCTCGACGGCTCTTTGATTGACTTCCACAAGTCTTTCAAGTCATTTAGTAAAGTATTATCAGCCTTGTAAGTTTATGAAACAAACAATCTTAATATTGTAAATCACTACTACAGCTATTAAATAAAAATCCAATATGTATGCATACTTATTTATATTTAATGTAACATGCATTGCAGGTTCTATGAAAGCTTGATCTTGCTGAAGGACGACAAACAGTGTATTATATACAAGTGCTCGTGCCATATATTTATATAAATATGATACAAAGAACAAAAACAGAAATGCATAGTTAGTTATACTACTTCGCAGTCACTAGTTTTATTGTAATTACCTGCTTTGATTCAAACATTTGAAGCTGCATCAAATTTATTTTTAATTTATTTTTTTCAGCACTTGTTAATCTAACCTTATATAAAACGATCTATCATCATCACAATATGAGATCATTCAATAAATTATATACTTATACAACATAATAATAATAGAACGCCAATAAGCATAAATGTGTAAGCCTTGTATAAAAATAGACAACTATTTTATATTATTATTGATAATTAGCAATTTTTTCGTTTTATCAAATCTAGAACGATTTTTTTAAGTATGTCATAATTCTATTGTGTATCTATAGAAATAAAATAATATGTAGACAGAACAAAAAGTAATCATATTAATAAAACTAATAGGGACGTTCCTAATTAATTCCAGCAGTAACAAAAATAGCTCATGAAGTAGTGTCTAACTCAAAAATAATTCTTAAGCAATGATGTATAAAAAGCATATTATTATGTAAATATTATATAAATCTCAACATCATTTTCCATTATTATTTAATTTAAAATGACTAATTTCATAACATCGTTAGTCGAACGAAACAAAACAGATATTTATTATAATTTCATTTCCAAGTTGAAATATTTGAAACAATTTTGCCCATAAAATTCATTTAAATATGTCAGCCACAAGAGGTCCTTTTTATGACCAGATCCTACATAAACACACATTCTGTTCATATTTACTTGTATATGGAAGATCCAACGACTACGTAAAGGTCGCATTCTCCCAAATACTTGCATGTCGATTATGACCTAAATTGGTAAAATGTGTTAAGTTCCATCCTTTACGCATCTAAATACCTATTACGCATGGAATTAGGTGGAGTCCTAATTCAAACGGTTTTTGTGTAAAATATGATCATATATTTCACAACACCTTTCTATTATGCTTAATATTAAAACGAATGAGTTTTAGAAGAACATGATCTAATAAGGAATAAGGGGACAACTTCGCATGTTAAATAAATATTAATAGATAATTAAAAATCGTGACCATTAATTTCCAGTATTAATATTTCAGTAAATATTAAGTTTGTGTGTTAGTGCAAACATATTAAAATTTCACTCTTGCAGCTCAAGGCATTAATGCTACCATTTTCTGTTTTATAACAAGGTACAAAATTGATATGATTACAAATGCACATATCAGAATTACCTCTTGAATTTTCCCCTTGTACGAAGGTAAGCCGACGTTGGGTCGCACGGCCAGCCTGGGCCTTACGCCCTCTTGGCTCGGCTTATCTACAGAGGGTGCCGTAAGTTTAGGCGCTGTACCATTACATGGCAATTGCGCGCTTGGTTGAGACACTTTCCTCTGATTTGTCGACAGGGTTAACTTTAGTTTTGCCTTGTCGTTGCCTTCTGTGAAGCGTATGGTGCTTGTATGAAAGTCGGGCGTAGTTTTCTCGTCGTTTTTTGTGATGTTACTGATAAAGTGAAGATTTTGGAGCGCCGTTGTGTACGTTGCGCGCGGCGGCGGCATTGGGGCGTCAGACAAATCAATTAGTTTCCTCGTAGAAATTATTGGGTAACGGACTGGGAGTTGGGGACGTTCCGGTAACCGGGGTGGGAGACATGGTGACAGTGTTTTCTGTAAAATAAAATGGAATAATGTGCCACGGTGCTCCTAAGAGCGGTCATGCTAGTATTGCATTCACATGGTAATAAACACAAAATGGACAATACAAAATATGTAAGCGCAGTACAGGTGTACAAAAGCCTATGAATGTTATGAATAAGACTAATTAGATATCATGACCGATTAAGACGAGATACCTTTTTAAAAATATAGTTAAGCAGTCTATAATCTAAACATGTGAATGAATACCAAACTACATTACAAATTTTATTGCTAATGTGACAAAATAATAAGATTCAAAAAGGTACCTACTACTGCAGCTATTAATTATAATAATCTATCACACCTTCGATACGACTCTAAAATGATAAACATAAGTATTCTCAGTGGCACCGCTTCCCCATTTGAATGAGGTGAAGTTGATTTTTAATGCACTTCTCGTTCGCAATACTACACTCTTCTATGGAAATGCATAATTCTCAGCAACTATTTAAAACATAACTGTAAAGCTAATATTGTAATTGTGATTATTTTATTTTAAAAGGAGTATCTATGGAGTTTCTTGTCGGCTCTTCTCCATAAGAGCCACTTTTTGGAACCGTGCAACTAGTTTTGACTTTTCAAAAGTACCTTCTTTAATGGTCTAATTGAAACAAAACATTTGACTTTGACTTTGAAATTCTATAGAAATGCTCAACGTGATTAATAAATGAGGTGCAAAGAACAAACAACCTTTTGTATACCTTTTGATTTGTTTAATTACAAAATCCCGTAATCTTTGTGGTCACCAGTACTTGACCTCAGTGCCATGCATAAACATATAGGGATAGAGGTTTTACTATAGCCACAATATTTTTACCACGACTACTTATTCCAATAATCTAATTCGTTGACCTACTAACGGACCGTTCGTCTCCCGTTTGGTATTTTCACGTGAATGAAAATGAGACGAACGGTATACTAAAATATGCAGTGGCGTATCGAAAGTCGTGATTATGTAGTAACAAGCATGACGAACGGACAGGAGAACACAAGCATCTAACAAGTAGCTACAAGAACATCTACATTCATTTATTTAAAGTGCAAATTCGCTTGTCACTTACTGCTTTATCTGGCAGACTGACGTCAGAGTTGTGCGAGCTGTTTGGGAAGCTGTCGCGGCGTTGTGCGTTTTTGTTGGCGAAAAGGTACTCCATCTCGGTGAGCAGATCAAGGGGGAGTGCGGGCGGCGGCTCACGAGGCGGCGGGGGCGGCTCGTGCGACGGCGACGAATCTGAAGAATCCGAAGACACTGGCGTCGCTGACCCGCAGGAGAATCTACGCAAGTATTTCTCAATACAGTCGACCAATAATACAGTCGACCAATAATATAGTCGTCCAAAGCATTTACACGAAAAATATTATAATAATCAGGTGAAAATTATGGGATGAAATGCCCGTGACCATTTGTTGGAGCTGACTTAGTACTTTGCCGTGAGCGGATCAAAACAGACTGTTAACTCGGGCATGAAGCCTGTCACACACGCTGGAGAAAAATTTGTATGAATAATGAATTAATGATGACAATTTATGAGTATGATTTACAATATAGCAGTATCGTAAATAGTGCTTCATATTTATCATAAAATACACCTACATTCTAGTAGTATTCAAATGAGATGCCGTGTTCGATTAATTGTAATTATATCATACAAGGCTACAAGATTTAATGGATCAGTTCAGTAGACTCCTTTGTATCCCTCTAAGTGAATGAATTTAAAAAATAAAAGGGTAAGGAAATATATAAGAAAGCAAACAAGTATGAAATCATTACAAAAATCAGGGTTTTCAGAGAAACCCTTGACAGTTATTTTTAGCAAAATAGTGAGAGATACCATCGTGATGAAGAAACCTTCATGCTTATGCGAGCATTGTTCGTTCGTATCGGGCAAAGTGTATTGTATAAAATCTGCTAACTCCTAGAAAATTCTAATTCAAGCCAGAACCCACTGTTGTATTTACGGAATGTGGTTAAAAAATAAATACTGATAACGATTTTATACGTGCTTCCCACAAGAAGCAGTAAAGGTACAGTTAAAAATTTAGTTCAAAATAACTATTATTTTTTTTAGGAAAATATATTATCACCTTAGCCCAAATACTTGGAACATTTAATAATACAGCTAGGTAATACTTGTAGAAACAGGTCAGCAAATCATCAAAAGGGTACTGGTATATCATTTTCATATTTTTAGAGTTCATAAGTTGATTACGCAATCAACTTATTAACTCTTAGAGAAGCCTGTAAGAGCGAGACACGCAAATAGAGGGAGCATTTCAGGCCTGCACTGTCATGATGTTTTAGCGCATTAGACCGTAATATGCAGTGCGATATGCGGGAATGGGACAGAGCAGCCCCTCAATGTAACCATAAGTAGATTGGAATTTTATAAATCGATTTAGATTATTTTCGATATAGAAATTATATTTAACCCTCCAAATAACCAAGTACAAAGTTACATACACGATCCAGACTGAATCCGATTTAATAAAGCAAAATAAAACTACTGCCAATTAAGTGTAAAACATGCAAACACAACAATTATTTAGAAATTAAAAATTTTCTTTGTGATGATTACATTACCAAATCTTCCCACCGCACCGCACCACTTTGCTCTTGCAACCAACGCGTGATTTGTATGAAGCTACCGACTGGACCACTGCTTTAGCTTGAGATTGACACTTCAAAATGACTAACAGCATTGATGTAAAGATGAAATAATTTTGGATTGCACTAAAGTGAATTAGACAACAGAAAGGAAGCTAGCATGCTTCGAGACGTAACACTATAAACTCGGTTTCTTAAGGACGCTAGTGAAAACTGGCTCGGTTTTGCCTCGATGCAAGTTGTCAATAGCTGACTGGAGCCGAAGTTAAGTAGGCAATGGATAAGGCCTAGAAGGGGTGAGTTAGCCTGACAAAACACCAAGAGACTGGAGATAAAAACACATAATTATAAGGCAGGGTGAATTGGAGCAAAGAATTTTACCACAATTGACGAGTGAAGGATAATCACAAACATCGATCAAACATGTATGCATGCGTAATAATTGAACATCTCACTTTCTTATTGATAAACAATACTTACCTATCGAAGTGACAAATTAAAATGGATATAAACCTCACGATCTTAGTGTATTCGTCGCCAACATTATTGTTACCTTGAACCCTGGCAGTTTTATTGTATTTTTCTTTCAGAAAAACTCGGTGGATGACTGCCGCTCCGTGAATAACCACACATTTAGCCGTATCTGGTAGACTGAAATTCAATCCTAGTATGCTTGGAAATAATACATCTTACAAGAAAAACAAAATCAATCTAATATCCATTCAAACATTATCAATGAGTACGAGGTGACAAAGTTTATTCTAATAAAACAAGTATTAATTACAAACAAACAATGTGTATCGTCTATTAAGTTCTATTTAAACAAAGTAAACAATTATGAATATAAACTCGTTCTACCTTAGGGAACGTACCCATACTACGTGACCCGTTCAGGGGGTCTTCAAAATACCACGGGCCTCTACCTTGGTCACGTACTTAGTCAATATCCCCTAGGGAAATCTCGCGCTTTTTCATGCTACATATATTCAAAATACGGCGCTTTTAGTTACGGGTGTCAACACTGTATAAAAAACAAAAATACTAGGTTCTGTTCCTGTTACAATAAGTTTTTAATTAACTTCTTGATTTTAAATTTTACGGATTTTATCGAGGTATATTGATATTATTTAGTTCCCGACGTTTCGGATCCTTTACAGCATCCGTTATTATATCTTGAAGCGAGGTTCAATCAAAACATACTTCAAGCCGCTGAAGAAGATTAGTCAGTTCTTACCACCTGTCAAGTGCCACATACCTCTTCAAGATGTAGGAGTATACAAGCTTGATTATGATTGCGGACTCTCATACGTAGGCCCAACTAAAAGAAGCATAGGGACCCGCGTAAAAGAACACATTGCCGATGTCAAACACCGCCGTTCCAGATAGTCAGCAATTTGTGAACATACCCTAGACAAGACCCAGCACTACATCAGATTTGATAAACCACAAGTCCTCGCAAAAGAAAACCGATTCCTACCCAGGATGATTCGTGAGGCTATTGAAATCAAAAAACACCCAAATTTCAATAGAGAAGATAGTTGGGTCTTACCAGCTGCTTGGAATCCCATTATAGAATCTATAAAATCTAAATCCAAGCCCAAAACTGCAAGACCAAAGGATACGGTGAGCTCGTTCTGCGTGAATCGTATCGCTAATAATTAACAAAAATGTAAGGTAGCTGTTAGTAATTTTAACATCAAGACGTCCAACACCTCAGTCTGCCCGTGACCATGGATGCTGTAAAGGATCCAAACGTCGGGAACTAAATAATATCAATATACCGCGATAAAATCCGTAAAAAATAGTTTCATTTCAATGTCTAATATTCGCGTAAGTGTCAGAAACTAGCAAATAAGGTACAGTCCTTATTTGCTAGTTTCTGACACTTGGAGGAGGTGTCCCAAGACTCTGACCTGTGTGGAGTCCAGGAAATGATTTTATTTTCATTTGTAACTAGCTGACCCGGCGAACTTCGTACTGCCTATTCACAGTCGATTCTGAAACAACGTCACTCAATTGTTTTGCCTTCCCGGGCCGGAACCCCTCCATTAACACTTAAACTTTATGATATGGTATTAAAGTTCAAATTGACTTTTAAGTATTATTACGAATCTTTTGTATGGGAATATAGAAAAGTGTTGTTTTAGACATTTCAGGCATTTTTTTAAATTTTTCTTTCCGTAAGAACCATCCTCGTACTTCAAGGAATATTATAAAAAAATAATTAGAGAAATCGGATCAGCTGCTCTCGAGATTTGCGCTTGGCAACAAATATGGCGATTCGTTTTTATATTATAGAAGATTTGTATTGATGCACAAAAATAAATAAAATAATAATAATTACTGCGCGTAAACTAAAGGATTGGCGTTGGGTCTTGGCATTATACTACGGATAGTCACGGAAGGGCGGAGGGCAGTAAAAAATGGGTCACATATTACGGGTACGTTCCCTTACATCATATGTCACGTATTTTGTTTGACATAAAATTATTCGGTGTTTTACTAAGGATGACGATGAATTCAGTCTTCATATTCAGGTTTCCTTCATCTTTAACCATTATTTTATCTATACTAGTATTATAAAGAGGAAAGATTTGTATGTATGTTTGTAACGAATTGGCTCGAAAACTATGAACTTTGAATGCTACGTTATTACAGATTAACATAGGCTATCCACCCGTGTGAAGCCGGGGCGGGCCGCTAGTGAGTCATATACAACGTGTAATTGAATTAAATCATAATCTGTAACGAATTCGGTCTAGAAATGATTACACTACTTTTAAATATACTTACCTAGGGTTTTTACATGCGCACAAGCCATTTTCGACCGATGCCCACAGAATTCCGAATTCTGTTCGAAATTACTTCATGGATCAAGGTAACAAAATATTTTCTTAATAACAAATAGGATTTGTTTCAATGGCTACTTGTCATAGTCCAAATATTTATGTACGAAGTTATTCACCTTCAACTTTGCTATAGGCAGAAATGTGACAACGTGGGACAGGGACGGAGGAATCATAAAATCATGAAATTCGTATGACGTAATTTATTGGAAACCCCTTGCTAGAAAAAATACAGTAAAAACTAGTTGGGGTGCCTGAAGTGTTGAGGTATTTCAATTCCATGTTGTATAAAGCTAATCGAAGTTATAACGTATAATGAAGTTAAGCATTTTATTTCTTTGGTGACAAGACTAAAATATTTTAGTGTTATATTAGTGTGTGTGACAGTCTTTTTAACTATTGCGCATCCGTCTGATTTGTATGACGCCAAGATAGTAAACATATTGAAAATAATCGTAGCACGCTGTGTTAGATGCAATGGCATCTTAAAAATTTAATGTTTCAGCTTAGAAGACAAGTCTGTTTAGAATCAGTTATCTACCTGGATTATTGGTCAATTGTTCTGGTTTCTGTTTCAAAAAAGTATGCATCGCCGGCGGAAGATGCCAGCTTCCTTAAAAAAATCCTGTTTTCAGAAGGTAATGTTAATAGAGCAGAGGGAAATCCTTCGCTCCGAATACCAGATAGAATTCTTGTATGGTGGTGTGTTATTAGGCATGCCTGTTCAAGCCCTTGCCAAGTTACACCGAGGAACGACGGGCTGGCAGTGCGTGTCCTGAATTATATATAACCTATGTTAGATCCAATAATGGTATTATAAATAAAATAGGTAGAAACGTCGCACACATAATCTTGAAGGTAATCGACAAAGGATTTAATACGATGTTTATATTTGCTATTTACATTCTATTTTGTAGGGGTTTCCATTTACCTTTTAGACAAAATTGTTTGTTGCTTAACTGGGAATGGGAATCACATAATTTTAAATAAGTGTGTATGGTGCCGACGTGTCTACCTACTTGGTTAAATCTATAGTAAATTCCCACCTGCTATCATCCGTGGTGTTAATTGATGATGGTCGTGATCCAGTTCTTGGTATTTTATTCTTCAGCCCTTTCACAGCTGATTTCATGTTTTTGCCTCCCTGACGGACCTTTATTGAATAACAAACGTTATTAAAATCATGTCAAATTTGTATCTTCCATAAAAATAAAAATGGTCTGGTCGCTACAAAAAATCGTCGGTGCATAATTAATAGATTTAATGTGCAGTGTTACCCCAACCAAACAGCTACACTGCTAAAGTGCCATAAGGATAGTAGGTAAATTAAAATTGTGCATAATACCTACTTGAGGAAAAAAGGTTATCGAACTGCATTTTATCAAGAAGTATTATTATGGTGTGCATTTGTCTATACTTCGACTTTTAATTGTATTCGGTAACTTGACAATTGAAGGGTTACCAATTTTTGACAAAAAAAGATAATGAGGTGGTGAAAGAATGATCGAAATTGAATGAACTTAAATAATGTACTTACATGAACAAACTTTTTATGTATATTTAATATCTAGTCTTCAAAACACAATATAAACTATTAAATAATTTAGAACTTGTTTCTCAGTAGTAGGTCTTTATCTTATCTTTAAAATGACAAAAGAAAAATGATATGATTTTAATTTTGGTTAGTTTTTATTAGAAGACTAGCTGACCCGGCGAACTACGTACCACATCAGATTTTTTTTTCATATTTACTCACCTTTTAAACCTTCCCTGGACTTTCACAAACATTTCAAAACCAAAATCAGCTAATTCGGCCCAGCCGTTCTTGAGTTCTAGCGAGACTAACGAACAGCAATTGATTTTTATATATAAGACACAGATAATAGAATACTAGTAAGTAGGTACTAGATTCCGGGTATCGAAAATCTATTAGAAAATTTAATGAACGAACCAAAGATATATAAATATAGCGCACAGATTAGCAAGTTGAAGTATATTTTTAAGGGCTATATTTTTTTGTGAACACCCAAGAAAAATTTTCACGAGCCGCCACTGGATTAGACCCCATGTATAAGATAATAGTTTTATTAAGAAAATTACTTTTATTAATCAGGTATTCTTATATTTCACATCTTATTTACGAATTCTTAGTATGATTTTATATTAAACCATTTTACTATTCATTCTTTACGCAAAATCATTCACTACCCCGTTGTTGTATTAGCTGTTACCCGCTATTTCGACCGCGTGGTATTAAAACAGTAGCCTAAGTTACTCCTTGTTACATCAGCTATCTGTCAGTGAAATTCCCGTCAAAATTAGTCCAGCCGTTTCAGAGATTAACCGGAATAAACAGCCAAAAATTTTAAAAAGTAATGTTTTGGTATATGTATCGTGTATACATCCAAATGCACTTAGTATAAAGCGGTTATTTTAATATTACAAACAGACACTCCAATTTTATTTATTTGTATAGATGTATAGATGTGGTATCATTATTTCTCTTCGAACTGTCAAGTTACTGAATACAATTAAAAGTCGAAGTATACGTCAGGTGTTTAATGTTTATTGCCTATTGGAAAATTTGAAAAATATTAAATACTAAGTATTTTTATTCTTATTACCATTTCCATTAATCGCATGTGTGAATTTAATAACTCTGCTATATACTTTCTTACGTGGGCAGGTAGGTACTACAATAATTAATATTTCATGCTTCGTTCAAGTGGGAAAAAATGTACCTAAATTTCTTTTATATGGTTGTTATCAACCATAATATTATGAAAACAACAACAGGTTAGGTCGCCTAATACACATTGTGATGTAAAGAAAAATATAACGCTACATAATATTTCACCTTAAATTATGGATATTGTATTACTTATTATTAACCATGCATTTGCAAAATACTGTGTACTATAAACATGCATTTAAATCCTTTGTTAATTTAATAAAAATAATAATTGTCTATAACAATATGTAGGGAAGTAGTAGGGAAGTATTAAGGAAGGCCCTCAAGTGGTCTTAGCCAGTTTATGTGTAATACACCATTATTCTTCTTCTATTTTATCATTGTGTGGAGTACCTACCTTCAAAACCAATAACCAGCCATATTTATATTGGACATTCTATAGAAAATATACATCAGACTAAAAAAGAACTGTCAAAATCGGTAAGTTTGAAAATTCTTTAGCAGTATAAATTGTCATCAGTAAATTTTTCTACGCAATACATAGCGCGCTCAAATCACATCATCGGTATGCTCCCATTTCAGAGATGCGGACTTACGAGTTCGTTATAGACATAAACATTAAGTCACGTATTTACAAAGTTTAAATCATAATATCCCTTACGCCCCATATATTACACACATACAACTTCTGTTGGTATGGGCTACTCTATAAAAAAGAAAGCCAATTTTCTTAAGTTTCAATACATGTTCCCAAAGTATAATTTCATAATACGTAGTTGCATGCAATAAATGGTGTTCATCTCTAATATCGACAACCAGTATAAATAGAGAATACAATTTAGAGCAGCATCTGATATTCATAACTTCGTGGAGTACATTTAAGAGGCGTCTACGTTTTAAAATTCGGTATTTAAATACTAAATACTTACACATATATACTAGAATTTATTATATAAACTACTTATAAGCTAAAATGTAAGTGGATACACTAAAGGAGGTAATTATTTATTTAACTATTTATTTCGCAAAATCGTATTTACATAAACTTTAATGTACCACACAATATGCAAAAAATAAACTTAACAGATAGCATACACATATTTATGAAACATAATTTATTTTGCAGATGCTTAAAATATACACATTCTGTACACAAAAAACGCATAAACATATAAATACAATAAGAAAGTACAGCTATTGATAATAAATAAACAAATACATAACTTAGGCTACAATAAAATTAGAATGATAATAGAAGGAGCAATGCGGGAACTACAGAATGAAGAAAACAATGATACTTACACACATACCAACACCAAATACGACAGCCATAAGTTACTAGTTACAGCAAAAATAATTCTCCACCAAGTTATGTATAACAGTGTGACAAGAGAAGGTCGTCAGATAGAGTTCACTAAACTCACCGTTTTAACCGCCGATTGTACTGCGGGGTTCGCCTGTAAATATTCATTATTTTAAAGCAATAAAGAAAATCTCAAGTACTTGCGGCATGCATGCAACGAGTATTCATGTAGGGTTACCAGATGTCAATACAAAAAATGGAAACAATTCAATGTTGAAACTATATATATATTTTAGAATTCCTAACAGAAAGATCCAAAGAATTATGGTTGATTAAGAGGACAAAAGAAAAATATCACTAGTAAAAATATTACTAGTGTGTGTCATGCCATTAACTTTTCGGGTAATATTCATTTACCTAAAGATCAGGCAGTAATTGACAGTTCTTTAAAAACTTTCTGCAGCCTTTGGTTCTCCGCAAAGCTACAAATTGTTTCATTACATTTTCTTCAATGACTCCATATTATCAAAGATACTTATGGTTTGGAAATAAAACTACTTTAACATATTTTATCAGATTAATAAACCAGTATAAGCATTACTTAAGTTTCTGCCGTGCTAAGTCCTTGTTTGGACAAATAAAAGCAAGTTGTAATAGTAGTTAATTATTTGTTAATAATAATAATGTTCTAGTTCCGAGAAACAAACTCATTATTCACCTAAAATAAATCTGTACAGATACAATAAATACAATGGTAACCCTACACGTCGAAATGAATACCTTATTCCAAAACGTCGTATTAGTAAACCTCGAATAACTGATAATAAACAAACATATTCCTTTGTTTAGTAAAAAGACACCTAGTGAACATTTTGGAATGAGGGGTTAGTTGTTCATATTAGAAAATGCGCCACTAATAGGTCAGGACAGTGGTAATAACAGCATGACAATATAAGGAGCGTATTTCAACGGATCTTTGGTTGGGATATATATTATGATATGATGTTGTGTAATCAACTTCAAGTAGCATATTTACTAAGGTGGATATAGACTGCAGCGTTTACCTACTTGTTATAGAACATCGAGCATTCGCTGTTTTTAAATTTGCTTGAACCACATTTCCAACATGACGCTCGATGCTTTGTTACAACTTCATTTTAAGATACAACGAACGATTTTGTGCAACATTGTATCGAGCAAACAATTTAGCAAAGAGTATACGCAAGGTACAAATTAATATTACAGGTATTGGCTCACTCGCCATGAGCATTATCTCGAATACAGCGTCGAACATTCGCAAGAACATTACTATACGTGGGAATGTTTTAAAAAAAAATGAACATTTTTGTCTGTATTTTACCATTCGTAAAAACGTTACATTGCAAAGTAATGCTCTTATCTATACCCACCTAAAGAGTCCGTATAAGCTTTATTACCTCGCGTATTAATAAGAAAATATTTAACCTCAATGACCGGTACTAAAAAGGTTAATAATGGAATATTACATACATAAAATATAGATTATATTTTGCATAAAAAGCTTTACTTAAGTAATAGCATCCAGCAAAAGTACAGCAAAATCAATACCTTCTTACCCATAAAATCTTTTTTTATGTATTATTTTGCTAATATTTATCAGTCACAACACAATAAATTATAAAATGTTTATGAATAATTGGGTTTGGATGGACATTACTTAAAAACTTTTAAAATTATTTCAAATCACACAACATTTAATCAATGGTTTTTGAAATACTTAGCCCAACATAACATATATGGATAAACCACAAATGGATATTATTACAAACCGGTGACAAAAATTACCTTATCTTTCACAGTTTTAAAGAAGGCACCACCTTCTTTCTTGACTGTTTTAGCCCAGTCTCTGTACTGTTGTTTCAATTTCTGCCCGCTCCCTGTATTCAGCTTATCTGCGTAATGATTGCACTCAACTTCAAACTCATCGTTGAAGCCTCGCCCGGAATTGAGCAAATCCAGTCTTTCGTCAATAAACTGTAAGATGAAGACCCTAATCTGTATTTTTTTATCTCATTGAGCCATGCTTACTGTTATTGAATGCTTGCGTTATTTTTATTGATAGCATATCAAAATGGTTATGTTACAAGGTATGCGAGTGATTGCTTTATTTTAATATCGACAAATAAATAATTAATAGATTACGGATCATGCATACAACATTCATAACAATATTATAACTGCGAAATGACTCCGTCTGTTTGTCTGTCTCTTCACGCATAAACTGCTGAACAGGTTTCGATAAAATTTGGCAAGGAGATACATGCATCCATGATAAAAAATGATGAGAGATGATGAAAATTGGTCCTACCTTTTGTTTACAAAAGTTCTTAGGATAGCCAGTAAATATATAAATCATTTTGTTATCTTTTTCTTACCTGACGAAATATTTGTGATTGCAATATTTTTTTAAGTAGCGGCTGTAAACTTTTTCTTGTCCTAACAAAAGCCTCAGGATTGAAAGTAATTAGCTGACCATTTTCAATTCTGAAACAATTATTTTAAATGATGAGATGAATGAGAGATGAGTCTTATATATGATGAAATGAAATGATATTTATTTCTGTAAATAGATCTTTTAAAGACACTTTTACAAGTCAATGATTTACATTTTTTTTAACTAGATGGCGCCGGCATTTCTTAACTGACGACCTCTCAGAAGAAACACCGAAACAAACTCAGAGAATCATGGTCTCTTTTAAAGTCCAGACAATAATAGTTGATATTACAAGAATAATATTATTAGATATTATGCGAATGTTACGATGTAGGGCTATATTGCTAGAAATACAAAAAAGGTTCATAAAAACACAATTATAGGTACAGCTGAGGAACATGTGAAAATTTATATTTGTGTAAACATACACAAATAAACAATAAAAAATTACGTAAACACAAAAGTAAAGCACTTAATTTTAAGCAAACATAATTCAAAGAATTCTTACTTAATTGCATCACGATATCCACCTATCAAACACACTAGCGCACGCAAAAACGCTCGAGACACGGCGTCACCCAGAGCATTTTTATCACTTAAAGCTTTCTTCAAACTCGTTACCTAAAATTAATAATAACAAACACTTTTACTAAATTCTGCGAATAGAAACAGAAACTTTTAAAGAGTTCATATCTGAGATCATAGCCTGACACAGGCATATCACAAACATAATTTTGTTAGAGTCAAAATTACAGTACAGTATGGTCCAAATCACTGTTAGCCGGTATGTTAGAAGAGTTTAGTTTTTGTGCAACTATTTGGAATTTTGTAAGGACTATGGAGATACTAGACTAGGAAGATTCACGAATCCGAAACATTTAACTATTATAAGTATTAGCAAAATATGCCATTAGGCACAGTACACGGAGTACAGGCCTGATGGCACATAATATTGTCTATGAAGTATGATGGTTAGGCAGATGCGTACGAATATACACCCACAGTTCGCCGGTATTTTTAAATCCCATGAAATAGGGGGCGAGCCTATTGCCATCACATAATCAACCCATTATATGTCCCAATGCTGGACACGGATTTCCTCTCAAAACGTGAGGGATTAGGCTATAGTCCACCGCAATAGCCTAAAGCAGACAGGTTTCCTTCACCGTTTAAGCGCGTGATAATTAAGTATTAATACAGACATAAATTCGAAAAGTCAGAGGTGCGTGCCTTGGATTTGAACTCGAGACCTTCGACTTTAGCCTAGTGATATGACCATTGGACTATTGCCAGTAACCGGGCACAAATCCCAATTTCCGAGCTTCTAGTAGCAACTTCATAGAAAAACCCAATAACACATTGCTTGAGCTAGTAATTGAACCCAGGAGCTCTAGCGTGGCACTAACGCTTGGGACCACTAGACTAATGAGGTAGCAAAACATTGATGACCCCAAATGTCTCTACAAAGATTTTTTTAAATCAAACTATACGACGGCAAAACCACTTGCAGGACACTTCAGACATGGCTACTTATACTAGACACTACTGTTGCTAGATATTAGAATACAAAAAGATGTTACACAGTAGCTGTCACTTTTAATGACACTAAGGGCCTTAACACATTAGCGGTTTGCGAACGGTTGCGAGGCGGGGCGGGCGCAAAGAAGAAGAAGAAGCGAAGGGCTGCACAGCGAAGACGTCGCGGACTCGTGGCAAATTCGCAACGGTTTCGTCGCGTGTTTGTAGCAAGTTAACATGGCGTACATGCTGCTATTCGCGGCGATCTCGTTGCGCGCCCGCAACAAATTCGCTGCGCATGCGCTGCTTGTTCGTTGCGCGCCCACTCCGCTTTGAATCCGCTAGTATGATAAAGCCCTTATTGTTACATTGCAGACAGGATAATCCGCACTTATTATTCGTGGCTGATGGATTTCATAAAACAATTTTCCATACTTACCAGATCAGAGGGAAGACTTTCCAAATCGTTAAATGGGGATCTTAGCTCATTTGCGTCGACATCTAATATAACCACATCACCAATTTCTGACATTCTCACATTCTGAAATAAAAACGAACAAAAAAAGTAAAGATTATACCTTTATTTATGATGTCTTCACATTGTTAAACAATTTTAAACAACACAAATTGAAAATAGATTGTCAAGAAAATATATTTAAATTTCTCGCGTCTATTATATTCCAGCCTATATAAGTATATTAATAGAGTAAATTATTACCTCCATAACACTCCTAGGAACTCCAATAAGAAATGGCATTGGCGCCAACAAGTAATCAACAAGATGTTTGGGTAAAATTGGAATGAATATGTGTTGCCAGGACATTGGAAACAGAGTTGCGTTTGCTGCTTGCACGCACGCTGACAATCTTGAGGGCTTCGTAGCAACTATTGCCACCCTTCGTTCGTGGAGCAACGCCGCCCATAGACCAGCCATGCATTTTGTGTCCATGGCACTAAAGTATTCCGTTAAGTTACACTGAAACATAAATTACAATGTGGTTATCGATTATGAAAATAGCAGATTACACTTTTTCAGAATTGGTTTTGAAACAACAAATACTTACTTCAATTTTACAAATAATTATAACACATAACATACCATCACGCCTGTAAGGGTTAGGCAGAGGCGCACTAATGTACACCCACAGTTTGCCGGTATGTTTAGGTCACATGTAATAGGGGGCGAGCCTATTTCCCAAATTCTAAACTCCGAGCAATTTTACTAATAGTTGTAGATATACCCATAATATGAGATAATGTGCGAGATCTATGATTTTCATGGGTTTGTAATTTATATGAATAGTCATTACTTACATTCTCCGGAATACTTGGTAATTTGTTGTCAGGACATTGGCAAGTGAAAACGCTGTGACCTGCATTGTAGGTCACTTTGAGCGTATGGCCGGGCATAGGCGGTCGTATCCGACATGCTTCTAGGAATGACACAAGTTCCCCCCGCTGAGGACTGTTAATTAGATTTGCTATACAATTCAGTAACCTGAAAATGATATTATGTATATTATCATTGTATCATAAATGAATGTTCAGTATACATCACAGTAAATATGCATAACATGTGTTATGCATAAAAAGGTATATTTTAAGCAATAACGGTACATAGTACATGATTTAAAATCGCATACGAGAGGTTTGCAACGCAAAACAGCGGGGTCATGATTTGTGCGTGAACAAATTGAGACAATTGATCACTCCGTACTTACTACATAATTATGTTTGCAATACTCGCAATAATGCACATTCAAGCAACAGTTAGGAACACTACAAGCATAAAATAACATTGAACCAAAAAATCTTGGTACAACAAACAAACATTCATTCATGCTAATAGATAAGTTTCTCTTTTGACCTTTGCATTATTAGACATGATGAATTTGAATAGATTGAAAGCTCATTGTCTTGTTTACTTTATTGTCACAGAGTAAATTGTTTAGCTGTGTATGTGTCATTCGTTGGAGACACGTCATACGATGGACGCAGGCTTATCATTTTCAACTGATATTTTTAACCATAATGGAGAAGTACCCAGCAACAGCATATTAAATTAACGCCGAGCAAATAAATGCATAAGTTCTGGTAAATTAACAGTGGAATTGCTTTTGCTATAGATAAAAACACAATGATTAGCACAGCTTTAATTATGAGTCATCAGCCGCTCAGCCACAATTCTCTCTAACCAAAATTTGCAGTGTTATAATCCTTCTTTCATATAGGTATAATCTTTCAATGCAGTCTGATACTTACTTATAAAATATATCGTGCCATGGTAAATGTGATAACAACACTAATGCAGTGTTAGCTTTCGGATCATATCGGCAAAAACAAAATGTGTATTTAGAATCCTCTGATGTCAACACAAATGAATAGTGTTGTGCAAATGAGCTGAAACCATATAACATAGATATTAAATGAAATTCTGCAGATAATTAAAGTGTACATCTTTTACACAACAGATTTAATCATTATTCTTACTTTTCTAATTGACATGGAAATGTGAATTTAGGTATATTTTTCAATTCTCCTTCATTTTTGTATGTATCTGGATATTTTTTTAGTATATATGGTTCCCTCAGATGATCACCTGGTGATACTTCACAAAATAATTCAAATAGGAAGCGTACAGTGTCTCTGAAAAAGAAAAAATATCAAGGATCAAACCCACACATCATCAAACACAATAAACATTCAAACAGAACCATGGAATATCTGTTCTATCTTCAGAACAGCCTCTTGTTTAAAAAACATGAAAGTGATATTACAGAAGCCCCAGAAGCACTGTGAATATAGTCCTATAAAACGTAAATTTACTTGTTTACTGAAAAATACCTAAGGCACATTCTTATTGACTAGAAATGAGAATATATAACATCACTATTTTACAGCTTAACCTTGTCAGATCAAAGATGAGCAGTGATAGCCTAGTGATACGACCATTGAACTGCCAAGTCAAAGGTCCCACATTCAAATCCAAGGCACGCACCTCTGACTTTACGAAGTTATGTTAGTATAAATAGTTATCACATCTCGAAGAAACTGTGAAGAAAAATTTCGTGCGGAAAGGGTTGCAGTTAGCGTAAGAACTGAATGTTGGCTGATTATTAGATATATAGATTACACATTACCTACATATTTTTTAGCACAAACTAAAGATGGTGATCTTTTTAAAAGTTCTTGTGAATTTTCAACGCTATATATATGTATGTAGTGTTGAAAATTCACAAGTGGCGAAATTGTGAATACTTTTAAATTCTCGGAGCTACCAAATAAGCTTGAACGAATTCCAACATTAACAACAATCATTAATAGTCCTACAAAGTAAGTAGCCTAAACATTTTGATGGACTTTAGCTTGAGAGGTGTCTTGAGATTCGATTGGCCCAGTTTTGGTGTGACAATAGGTCTTGAAAAAATTTATTTCCTCAAGAACATATTGATTGGGGTATCAAAATAAATGATTTCTAAATGGCTTACAAAAATATATAACATGTAACTTCTTTACATGTAATTTAGAATGAAAATGAAAAATGCTCAAAATTCCTAACTAAAAATAGTAAAAAAATAAAAACAAAGTAATTAAACCTGACTGCAAAAAATGATGACCAATCACATATAGTCAGAGGCAATGGGTTCCTTTAAAGTTCAATTTAAAATAATTAAGTTCGATTTTTGTGTGAAATTAGGAGAAATAGTTAGTCAAGGTTTAGTGAGTCAAAACATCTACTTTCGAATAAAGTTGATACTAATTATAGAGCTAAAATTTCCCCCAAAATGTTTCCTGGCTCTGGTCTAGAGCTTGAACTAGCGGTTCCTGGCCTTGTCTATAAAAAAAGTATTTTGAATCAATATTCTCAAAACTTTTGATACCTAATAGAAATTTATGTCATATATAATACTGATAATAATGTGTGTGCGAAATGCTCAGAACACCATATCTCACCTAAAAGGATTCCTCCTTTACCTTCTCATTCCAGAATTCTGAAAAGAGAAGGTCTTAAGCAAACCAAAGGTAAGATTATTTTCTTACCCACTCGTAAAATACACTTGCCATGGTATATTGTTTCGCTATAGCTATGTCATATACATTCAGCACATTGTAAGTAATTTTTGTGTTCGGAGTTGCAAACTTTAGACATGCAGTTATTTTCTTCAAACTAGGTATATGTCTGACCTACTTCTTATAAGAATTACTAAATTGCTTGTAAAAAACATAAAATCCATATCCCTAAATGCACACCTGATATAAAATATATGATTTCATTGGGACCAAATTTATACACTTTCAAGTAATTATCAATATTTTATTTATTGTTCTCCCCATCAAAACAAAAATTACCATTAACAAATATAAATTTTAATTTGAAGTAAAGAATGAATGTAAGAAAAAACCTGGATAATATAGGGAGGAACAAACACCCACCACAGAAAACTGTTATATCAGTAGACGACATTGGAAGTGTTATCTACCACAGGGCGTCTAAGTCCGCCCCTAAGCCCCTAAGGCGACTATCTCACCATTATTTCAGAGAACATTGAAAGGTAAATAAAACTAAAAGCAAGATGGAGTTCCATTCACAAATTTTGTTCCCATTCTAATCAAAATCTGAAACTGAAATCTAAGGTTGGAACAGTCAACTGATCCATTAGTGAGAAAGAGGCCGAAATCTTATCGAAACACAGTTATTGGTAATAATTACCTTACTCTGGAACCCATGTCTCGACGTGGATCATATGAAATTTTGATTACATCTTCCACGGTACCCTAGCTGTAGTAACATAATAAATATTCACTCTTCACGAAACATCACAAGCCATAGAAAACTACCGTAGCACCGAATTAACCATTTTTTGAAGATTTTTACCTTTAATTCCAAAATAATAATCTATTACGAAAGACGGACGACGTTAGTTAACAACTTTCCAGACACCTGTCTACAATAAAATCTATTGATATTACTTTATAACTCTGAACCCTAAATTCATACTGTCACTCTCACTCGCAATACAATGAAGCAGTGAGTAAGTAAAGATCTAAGTCGCATTTTATTCCGTTAATGCTATCAATATACCAATTGGAAATGGAACGTAAAGTGAAGATAAGGGTGCGGGACGCGGGGGTTCCTTTTTATGGATTATTGCTGCCCACACTAAATTATTACTTATAGTACATTTAGTAAGGTTTACCTACGCTTTAAAATCAAATGGACACATTTTTCTCCTATGAAGACCTGCTAATGCGACACTCCATCTACTTAGTTATGTGCCAAATAGCATTTAATGAAGTCTAAATGAAAGAAGACTGTGTATGTGCATTAAATTATCGTGGCGCTATAGTAGCCACAGGGTAGATTTCGTTAGGTAGTAATTGTGACATCGCGGACAAATGCTACAGCGCTCCCGTAGGCCCGGCACCAAAGTGGTGTCGCGAAACGCCGAGGTTGGTTTTAGTCGGTAGATCGCTCTTTTCAGAGCGGAGTCCGACACACCCCACCGCTCTCCCCGGAGTGGTGGATAGTGCTTAGAGCATTTCCAACCCCGTCAAAAAAAAAAAAAGGTAGTAATTGTGACATGAGCTATACAATATTCACAACTCGATCGATTAACGATATTTTTGTTAATATTGAATAGCTAATGGCGCAATTACTACAGCTAGGAATCTAGAATGTGTGATAGACCTACAAATTGCGAAAAACCAATTGTAATTTGAATTTGGCGGGCTAAGCGAAACGGTCAGCCTTAACCCTTATTAAAACGCTGGGAGCTATGCTTCCCACATCTAAGATTGAAGTAAATCGTGTTATATTTTTATATGCTTAAATCTAATGCAATGTAATATTTATCTACGCAATCTTAACATTTCAGAGAACCTTTTTTAATGGCAACACTTTTCAGATATACACTAAATTGAGTAACTAAAATAAAGTTTTTTAGGCGGGAAAATGAAAAGTGCACGTTGTCGATTTTATATTATTTTTCAAAACTTGAATTTCTCCGAAGTTTAATGTGTAATTATGGTGGATAATTAACCATTAAGTGTTCGTGAACGTGTGAGAGTGTAGGCAAATGATATCAAATTGAAAATCGTGACTTTTTGGGTTCACTCCTAAACTCCATCGAAGCCTCAATAAAGTTTCTACCATTTTATTGGGGCAACTGAATTTATACTTGACACTGGCGAACACAAAAAGTGTGGTGCCATAATACAATCCCATGATGGGAAATATTCTTTGAATACTTGATTACTTTATTACTTGACACTGGCAAATACACAAAAAGTGTGGCGCCATAATTAAAAAAAAAAAAAAACTAAAATAAAATTAGTCCTGTCAAACCAAATTTTAGTTTAGTCGCATAATTCTGAAGAATGACGACTAAACTAAAATTGGTCGGATTTTAGTTTAGTTCGCCACTACATAATTAGCACCAGTATCATTTTGTTTCGCAAGGAATAAAATGTTTTTATTTCTTACTAATTTCGCTACATAGTACGTATGCTGTTGTATGTTTACCTCGTCTTCTCCAAAAAGTTGTTTGGTCGATTCGCTTCTTGTCAACAACTCCATAGCTTATATGCTCTAAGATTTCTGCAACTCTGGGCAAACCCTAAATAAAACGGACCTAACGCGCTGCAGCCAGGATTTGCCGTTGCGTTGTCGCGTACAACTATATATTACTAGCTTCTGCCCGCGACTTCGTCCGCGTAGCGTGATATATAGCCTATATAGCCTTCCTCAATAAACGAGCTATCTAGGTAGCCTATGTCCTTTCTCTGGGTCTAAAGATTGTCTGTGCCAAATTTCATCAAAATCGTTTGAGAGGTTTAAGCGCGAAAGCGTAAGACAGACAGACAGAGTTACTTTCGCATTTATAATATTAAGTAGGGATTATACTCTGGTTGTCGCCTAGCGCCCATATATATGCACTGCCTTCTCAAAATGTCTTTTGGGAAGCGAGTCAAACCACGGGCAACATCTATTCTAGAGATACATACCTACTTAGCTAATAGCCTAGATCTTACGGAATTTCTTTTGTAGCTCTGAAAATGTTAGTTTATACCTCAGTCAGTGGATTGGAGAACATAATGTATAAACCAGCAATATGTAGGTAGTAGCTTTTAGCTCAATGTAGCAGTTACCTAATCGTTAAGCACTTCACAACATAGCCTGCGTTAGTTTGGCATACCTTATTAAAGGCCTACAAAAATATGAACATCAGGTGCGGCCGGGCAGTCAATTTTTCGATCGGCCATTCCACACTGATAATGTTAGATTTTATGATGCCGGCTACTACCGAGACATCCCGAGTTATCCTTAGATAGGTATCTTTTTTTCGGGTGAGTAAACGCGCCATAGGCATGCCGCCTCGGGGATGCGGGACGGTCGGGCTCTTCGGCCAGGTGGCCAGCAGACTAAAACCACCGCCACTACCAACTACCGCATAGTGGTGTGGTGAGAGCTCGGGTATCGCTCTCGCATGATCCACGATCCCACCACGGACAACCCCCAAAACCGCCGTTCAAGGCCCTCTATGCGGCGGGACAGATATGTAGCCCCGCCGCCGTCCACACCTCGGCCGCAGAGGGCAAGGAGAGCGCCGCATCGTAATAGGTACTGACGCTCCTACCCCGCGGGTACCGCAAACTAAATTGGCTGCTCTAATGCGGGCTTCTTGGGTTGAGCCCGCAGGAGCAGCCTCCCTCACTGGGATTCTGCTTGACATAAGGGATTCTGCAACATTATGTCAACATTTGGTCGAAAAGATGCCTTTTTTCGTGGTGTGAAAGTTGTGCTATGGCATAATTTTGAAGTGAATCAAAGCGCCGGCGGCGCAATGGACTGCACCGAAGTCGATTCAAGTTGACTGCGACAGACAGGCTGGACTGCACCGGCACCGCGTTGATTAAAAAAATGGCTGCTTCATCCATCTCAATTCAGATATTTATCTATATTCAGATATTTATTACTACAATATAATTGTACAAGTGACCATGTTGGCCCACCAGATACAAGTAGCACGAGAGTCATCTCAAAGATCACACATTTTTTAAACGCCTTTTTTATTTTCGAATAAACTTTTATAAAAAGTACTTTAAATAATACCAGTTTGAGAGCGAATAACACTGTCATTCCATTCGCGACTGAATAGTTCAATTTTCGAGGTAGTAGAGGTTTGATAGTACTGCTATCAAAATAACTGTGCTCGTCTGGAGTTGTCCGCAAGTGATTTTGCATTTTGATATAAATATTTTTTTCTATGGGAATAGACAAACCCATTTGCATAGGGCAAACGAGCAGACGGATCTCTTAATGGTAAGCGATTACCGCCGCCCATGGACACCGGCAACGCCAGAGGAGACACAAATGCGTTGCCGGCCGTTTAAGGTTTGGGCCTCCGGTATTCTCACTCACTCGGCGAAACACAATTTTAGCGTTTATTCGCGCCGGTTTTCTGTGAGGCCGCGGTATCAATCCAGTCGAGCCGGCCCATTCGTGCCGAAGCACGGCTCTCTCCCACGGTTAGAAGAAACTCGGTGTAAAGTCGATAGGGTCGTAAATGTTTCGCATTCTTGATTATCGTCCTTCAGATGCTCACAGTTATTTGGACTGTAGTGTCTTTTACATTAAATTTTATTGTTACAGGTTCCGTATTTGATTACGCGACGAATCTTACATTTCTTTTTTATCATAATCATCGTAAAATACTTAAAATACACAGAATTAACAAATAAAAAATAGGAACTACATGACTCCCTAAACTTGTACAGTGGTCTCATAATATTTTGTGAAGGGTGTTCATTATTAAAGGATCAAGTAAGTACTTAATAAAGTTTACCGTACATTGAAAATGAAATTAACAGCTTGAATATAAAAACTTTTACGAAATAAAATTTAGTAAAAATAGATAGTGAATGTATTGGCACCGGGTGCACCTGGGGAAAAGAGAACCTCTGTTAAGTTATACTTTAAACCCTTAAAATTATTACTAAAATATACCAGTACCTATGCCGTTCATATACATAACTAATAGCTGCGATATGCAATATGCATAAATACTTTGTGCAAATCTATATAAAAATAAAATTTGTATAAATGATAAATGGAATACTTATTAGTATAATAACAATACATTGTTACTGGTAATTCAAGGCATTCTTACTAGGAGCTGCTAGACGCGAAAATATCTATAAATACCAGTTATCTTGTATACTAATCTTGATTATAATTATTTCAGACGAACTGTTTCACAGTATTTGTGCTACCTACATTCAGTAATTGGTAATACAATAGCACTATCAAATCTTTCTAATCACAGAACTTACTTATTAATTAACAAATCATATGAACGCTCCTTGAGCACATTTTTTTCCTTAAGTACTACAATTATTATTAACTATTTCAAATCTTCACAATCTTCTTTCCGTCATATCCTCCAACATATATACCATATCGTTTGGCTGCTCATACCGGATAATCGACGAGTAACCTGTAAATTAAGATAACATGCTAATGTCAATATAATAATCATAATGGAAATTTAATAACAACATAACATGTTATAGAGGGTTAAATTAATAGACTAAGGACACTGACGAAGTTTAAGAAATGCAGTCAAACAAATTGGCTGTTTGATATTCGCATTTTAGAAAATCAATCTTAAAGATCCAGCACGATACAACACACATAATAACCATAAGACTATGCAATAACAATAGTCGTAGATTATTATTAGGCATAGATAAACAATTTGGAATGTACTTCCTTAAATCTTTATTTAAAAAATGTGCCGTAGACCCTGAAGAAACTCCAAAGTTCTTGAACTCCACTCGTGCTGTTATTTTTCAAAGACGATTTTTATATCAAAGCACAAACCAATGACGAATAAAAAAATAACGACTTTCAAGTAACGACATCAATTCTGATACAGGTTGCTAGTACGGAGGACATTAGTAAAATAAACAATATAGTTATTATATTATACTTTATAGTTAAACCATCACAGGGTAAGTAAAAGTTACAAAATAGTATTACAATTACACTTGAAATACAGCACTATTAAATAGTTAAATTACGGCAAGTGATGAACCTAAATTTATTTAAGTAATAGGCATCTTGACTGGCTTTTTTTCTAACAATTAATTCGTTTTAGACGGATATTTCAAGAATAAATAAAAGCAAAAGGAAAGTATAAAAATAGGGAAAAACAATAAAAAAGGAGAGATGTAAGATACGACAAACAATTTACGTCGGAAAACTAATAAAACAAAACAAACAAAAAAAATCATGAAAGATGACCTTTTGAAGGTAAAGAGACTGAATGTAGTTATAGTACAATATGGCACATAAGGTACAAAGAATTCAACTTGATTTAGCTAGTATATGTTTAATTGACTTTACTAAAACCAAAATTTCATTGATCCAAAAGTAAGTATATTCCAAATTTGAATCCGATTTTGTTCAGAGTATTAAAATATTACTAAGGAATATAAACAATTTGCCAAATAAAATAAGAAACACCTATAATAATCTATATAAAATACGTTAAATGAAGCATTATGTAAAGTTTCATTATTGTAAGTAATTCAGCGACACAGCCATAGGTACAAACTAAAAGTATATCACTTAAAATACACAACTACTATAATATAAGTAACAACTTGATGGGTTTGTGACAAACTGCATATTGTTCATTTTCATAATTCACACATAAAATATAGGTTTCGACATTATTATAAATTATTCAGTTTTTCAGACGTTGTTAGTCGATCTGAGGTCCTAATATAAGTTTAATTTACCATCTCGATTTACGCATTGGCCGCGTTCTGTGTGCTGATTGGCGAGACCTTCACCAATCAGAGATCCAAACTCAGTCGATGCGTAAAATTGAGATGGTGAAAAGAAACACTAGGCCAGGTCGACCAACTGTTTCGTAATAGTGCGGAATGTATATTGCATCAGGTCGTACCGTTGTGCGTCGCCAGGAAATTGTTAAATAGATGCTTGATTATTTCTGTTGTAGTATGATGATTTCTACATAAGTTGTTACTCGTCGTCTTGAGTTTACGCGCTTTTAAATCACGCGCCCAAACCAAGATTTCACGAAAATATGGTTAGATATCCCGTAAAATTGATTTAAGTAGTAGCTATATCCATAGGTGTTGTGTAAATACAGATATAATATAATACATACAGTTACATATTTGGAATACCATTTGAATATATGAAATAGCCTGGCGATAGCTAACGATACATCTAGGAATATTCTAGGAATTAGAAATCTAAAACTAGCCTCTACCATAATAAAATATATTTTTTAAATATCTGCTTACACATCATGGGCAGTTTTGGTTTGCTGTCTGTTAAACCTCTCCTCAAACTATAGACGAAGGATCCAATATAACACGAGATCCAATATAAGTAAAAATAAATAAAATATACTAAACAAGCAACCCTAGTTGTGATTATATAGTAGATTACTGTTCAGCACTTTTATCAGTACCTGTAGGAACTCCAGCACGACTAATTCTATCCTTTAAAATGTAGAAAGCCAACGAGTTCAATCCACAGCATATTAAGGCACCAATTCCGAACAAGCGGAAGGTAATCCAGCCTCCGTATGTCCCATAAAGATGACCCCCTATGAAGCTACCCAGTGAAGTACCGACTCCTTCGAATACGGCTCCGACTAAACCCTGAAATAAAAGTAAATAAAATCGGTCAAGTATGAATTAGCATACCTATATACCGAGTTTTTGTATAAAAATAGCTGTTGCCGCAGTTTCACAAGCGACGTATAGTAAAGTTTTCCAATATTTTAATAGTCATTCTAGTTTTCGGAATAGAGACAAATCCAGTAGGAACCGGTATTGAAAATACTCAATGAATCGTTCGAGGTGTACTACTTAACTTAAGCTTTAAGATCAATTATTGAACATTCACATTGAACTTACGGAGGCTCAAATGTCTAACACCCACAAAAATGTTCATAATGCATAGTTTTGGATAAGACAAAGACCAAGGCGAAGAAGAGACCAGACTTCAAATATGACATGAAAAATTAAATAATTATATAATTAATTTGCGGAAATACCACAAATAGTCACAAACAACAAAACACCCTTAATAATCTGATTTTGACCTATTAAAATAAAGTCAATTGACATACCTGGACGGTGGTTTCTGTTCCCGGTGGGGAAACAATCGTCGCATACGATGTCATCGTCGGATAGAACATGCCAAACGTAATTCCTTGAAACATCTCTATAGGCAATACCCACCAGGGGTTTGTCACAAATGAGTACAATATGAACCTTATGCCAAACGCCAGCAGGACCAAACTCATCATGTTGACGTGACCAACTTTTTTAAGTACATACCCTGAAAATATATTTTAGCTTTGTGAGACTTTTTAAACACCACGTATTAAACAGAAGTATAGCATACAATAAAGGTACGTACCGGAAACAAACAAGAAAGGAATTTCCCCGCCGAAAGTTTGTATAGCACTAACTAAACCTTGAAGAGTTTTTGTGTATTCCGATCCATCACAGGTTAAACCAGATATGTCTTCAAGAAGCCAAAATAAGAATTGCCACAGCAGACCAGTGCACATACCGACCGCTATGGTCCACATAAAAAATAAGAATGTTGGTAACGATGACAATAACGAGCCAACATCAGCCAAAATGTTCATAGACATTTTAGTGGAATCAGTCTGAAACATGTTTCGAGTTTAGTTAATTCAGTACCAGTTATACAATTTATTATGATATTCCTACAGATATAATTCATCTTATGGGCAATATTTATGATTCAAGTATGTTTATAACTGCCTCATTAGCACAGCGGTCCTAAGTGCGACTGCCACGCTACAGGTCCCGGGTTTGATTCCCAGGTCGAGCAGTGTTATTGAGATTTATTTTTTTCCCAATTGTAGAAATGTTCTCGCCCCCTATTACATGGGATCTACATACCAGCGAACTGTGAGTGTACATTAGTCTAGCTTATTCTGCGGAAAATACGCGTGATGGTATGTCAAATATAGGAAATGAAGTTATATTTTACATTCAAAATTTAATGTTCTTTGAAAATAAGCATGACAAAATGTAACCAACCTGCACGAACCATGAAACACCGACGTCGCCGAGCATGAAAACGAACATGAGTATAAATGCGATAGTATAGTCTTTGTAGGCTCCGTCACTGAGCAAGTCTATGAGGACGCCGGTCAAGAGAGAGAAGACGCCCCAGCCGACCGATCCCCACATCCTTTGTTTTCCGTACTGAGACATATTTACACCTGTAATTAAAAATAAGACAACGATAAACTGATTTGCATACTTTGTAGGAAATGAGGTATGCTATATATAAACTCTTCATATATTTTCTTTAAAATATATTAATGGTGTCGACGTAGAGAATAGATATCGACGATATTTGCCATTGTTGAAGGGTAAAATGGATAGGTACACGAAACCTCGTCTGGCCGCATAATTTAGACTAGTTAAAATTTATATAGAATAATCTTATAAGAGATTAGAAATTGATCTAATCTTTTTTTAGTCTTTAAAAAATGATCATTGTCAGGGGTACAATCGCACTCACTCTTTGTGTTCCAATAAATGCTTTAATTCATGATTGTTATTTTCCTTACTGTGGATAAAAGCACTCGAAAGACCATAAGTGGTCACTTTTAGCCTTTCAAGGCTCATCCAGGCGAAGGACTATGCGTTTTTATTGTAGAATTAACTATAAGTTATTTAAGTAAAGGAAAAAATCGACTACAGGCAGGATTCGAACCTGCGTCTTCTGGTTAGATACACCAGACGCTATGACCACTAAGCCACCGTGCGTACGGTAGTAAAAGAGAATTAACTATAGCTCAACCTCAACAAGTTTAGAAAGTACTTAGTCTCAGTGATATTTCCTGTACTTACCAAGTAAATTGAAGCAGATAGCGTCTGCGAAAGTAACTACAACAGCCTGCCCAACCCAACTGACTATCATCAAAAAGAAAAATAACCAAAATTGGGTTGTGTACTCTTTACTGCTGTCACTTCTGCTTTCTGTTGCGCCTTCTATTAACTCATTTATCTGAAAAGATTATATAGCACTGTAGAAAAATGTACGAGGAAAAAATATCTCAACTACTTGCCTATAATTATTTTACAAATTTAACCCGAATTGTCCTATAATGGACTAAATTCAGAACATGGCAGGTGGGACTCGCGGTGGCTTAGAGGTCATAGCGTCTGGCGTACCTAGCCAGAAGACGCAGGTTCGAATCCTGCCTACGAGTCGAATTTTTCCTTCACTAAAATAACTTTATAATCTTAGCATGAAAAATGCAAAAAAAACACACACACACAGAAGATAGTTAAATTAAAGTTATTAGAAAAATGCTACCAGAAGCTAAAAGTAGTGTAACGATTGACACTACTTTTAGAAGTATGAAAGAATTTATGGAAGATAAGTGGAAATAAATAAATATTTCATGTTCTTATTTAGAAACATAACCTGTTAGGTAAAGGTTTAAGTTAATAAAATAAAATGTTATCTTGTTCTTTTGCGATACCCTAAGGGCCACTTGCACCAACTTCTGAAATATGTTTAAATCGCAATTGAACACAAATTTACTATGAAAAAATAGTGTTTAAATTCAATTTAAACATATTTAAGAAGTTGGTGTAAGTGGCCCTAACAGTCATTTACTCATTAAATTTGCAATAAATAAAATACTTGCCATTTCATTATTACAGCGTATATCACAGGATGATTCAAACAATTCAGATTTAACTTGGTATGTAGCTTGTGACACACAGTTTGGGTAGTGAATAGTAACTGAAATTATTAAAAATATAACATTATACTAATCTATATCTATACTAATATATAAACCTGAAGAGTTTGTTTGTTTGTTTGCTTGAACGCGCTCCGATTTGAAGAATTCTTTCAGTGTTAGATAGCCCATTTATTGAGGAAGGCTATAGTCTATATATCATCACGCTAAGACCAAGTAACTATTCCACGCGGGCGAAGTCGCTGGCAGAAGCTAGTATATAATATACAGGAAATAAAATGTCCAACATGAAATTGTCATTATGTTTATCATCTTTGTAGCTTTAGAAAAAACAATACTTACCTGTTTTACAAGAAAGATAACATTACCTTAAACTATTAAACATTTGAGAACTAGGACTCTTGTGGTGTTACTACACTAGAGGTCTTGTGTTCGATTCGCAAGTTGAACATTGTTATAGGGTTTTTTCTAGAAAATTTACAGTAGCAGCTTGCGAGTTTGGATTTCTGCTCCGTTAATGGCAATAGGCTCTTCCCCAATTACATGGGACGAAAACATACCCGCGAACTGTGCGTGTGTGTACTCCCTTGCGAGTGTATATCCTTTGGAGAACATAGACATGATAATTGAGTCTAATAAAAGGTTCCTTACCTCCACCGTTACCGTCGGGCACCTCAATATGATTGAGCCGCATATATACGCATTCATGTTCAGCTATCGTGGACGACAATTTTATGACTCCAGTGAAGGACAGATTTTTTGGGAACTCTTCACCGGCTCTGGTTTTGGGTTGACAATAACTGGCTGTATCTGCCTTCCACCATTCACATATTTCCATTAGTCGCCAGGGCGATGTCACGTCAAGGTCGCATGATGCCTGTTGTATGAAATTAATTTGTCCCGAAGTAAAGGTCGGTCTTAATACAACTAATGTGCATTTAATACATTTAAATAATACAAAAAAATAGGAACACAATGTAAGATTATATCCTGTAAAATGTACTATACTCATCACATTCGAAATATTCCATAATGGTGCTATAAATAACCATTATAAATATATGTAGGTGTGAGTGACATTTGTCACTCACACCTACATACTACACGTTTGGCTACATACTACAAGTTTGGCTATAAGACAGTCTAGTACATTTGTACTAGACTGTCTTATAGCCAAACTCAAGTGCGACTGCTAAGCTCCTGTCCTGGCTTCCTGTGGTTATTGCGTTTTTCTATGAAATTCTTAGTAGCAGCTCGGAGTTCAGATTTGTGCCCGTTTAATAGTAGTAGGCTTGCCCCCTAACCCTATTACATTAAACATTCGAAGTGTGGGTAGAGGCGGTGAAAAGCGTGGGCGATGCGACAACGTAGGCCACCGCCTACGCCTACAGTCTCGCAGTCCGAGGGCCTCGCACCCTTTATACCTCGCCGTAGGGAGCTACAACAATAATTTCAATTAACTAACCTCACAAACACTATTTAGTGGTTCCTTAGCGAGTTCTGTAAGCTGAGCGGTGTTGTTTGTGCAGAGTTTGTAGTTTACGTTTTTATCTATGCACGTCATAATAACTTTTTCTTTTCCTATAGCAGCAGAAAGCTTAGTGTCGTTGCATGTGAATGCGCAGGGTTCATTTACATCTACATATCCATCACCGAGACGGCAATGAGGACTGAATATATGATCTGAAACAATATAAAAAGATATCTTTTTTTACCAATATGAATAAAATGGCATCACCTTAAATAAAATAGCAGGAAAATAATAAAATAAATAATGTCACTAGTACTCGCTAGCGTAAAAGGAATTCGCATAGGACAACGAAGTCGTCATCAATTTTGCCTATTTTTAGTCGCATAGCAAATGAGTAATTCTGCGATGAACAAATATATTCTGTAATAAATAGACACACAAAACCTTATTTCGCAGTAAAATAAAAACAAATTCTTGATCAATGCTAAACTTGATTAGGTTTATTATCATTTATTATATGAGACGTAAAGCGTTAGTAACAGTTATTTTATTAGTTCTATACATATTATAGCAACATATCTAGCTATAAGTAGTCTTGCCCTTTGAGCCGACCGTATTCCGTCGCAATAGCAGTGATTTCCGTAGAACAACTGCATAGGTTGAAGTCTTGTCGTGTGTACAAAGAGTCAATGCCTATCCAAAAACTATAAACACAATAAGGTCAGTCGCCGTTGGCGTGTAAAATTATCGCCATAGAATAATACGATTACGTTTCTAAATACAATCAACGTTTGAATAATTAACAAAAAAGCCAAGGCTAATCTCACCATCCAGTGTCACGTTGTTGGCGGCAATGTAGGCACAATTATTTTTATTCAAAGTTACATTACTGACAGATGAGGAATATCGTATGTTGTCGGTATTGCTGTAGCAGTACTGCGGTATATGCCAGTGCTCGCAAACCGTCTGCCACATTTTAGGCGAGGTCATGTCACAGTTCATCTGAAAATGTGTGGAGGAGATTAATTTAGCTAAACTGAAACTACAGCATACAACGAAAGAGGAATCATTTTTAATTATAATACCTACCTACTTATATTTTTGGGTTCTTGAGTGAAAATCATATTTCCTATAATTTTGTCTTTATTTAGGGTTTGTTAGAGAGACAGGAAACAAAGTAAAAATAAAATGGGTTTCTTTAGTTCTAAAATTGCAATTATTAATCAATCCAATTGTCGGCAGGAGTGCACCGATGCAGAAGAACAATAGATTTTGCATTGTGTAATGTAATTTGTAACTTGACAGGTATGCTTGAGTCTGGTTTAAGGTTAGCATCAAATCCGTAATACGACACATATTCGGCTGTGCAATTTCAAACCTAGTATCTGACAAATTTAATAAAAAGCGTGTTTTTGCATTTTTCGACCTTATAGACCACTCTTCACATACTAGGATAGCAAAAACTCGCAAAAATAAGTCAAAACAGAAGTTACACAACTACAACACAGTAAACATTTTCAAAATGCAAAAATTACAAGATTAAAACATAGTATCTAACATCAACCATTTTAAAAACCTAGTAAGTGCTTGTAGTTACTTGGATATAAAATGGTTCATGTAGATACTAAGTCAATGAAATGGTTAAAATAAACGTCAACACTCCCGCGCAATTTTAGTAAGTGAGAAGAAGTCGTTGCAAGACTTGCAACTTTTGTCTCTAAAAATGAGTAAAAATCAGTTTTATAGGTCGAAATTAATCTTAGTGCTTTAAAAGAACACCATGATGAAATGGAAGTACGCTTCAATGTATAATTGTCAAGATTTTTTGTTTTTAAAGGTTTTTTTATGAATAAAAGGCATTACTGACTATTTTGTTATGTAGGTACCTTAAATTTTGCAATCACTCCCATGAAGGTACGACTAATATTATTGAAACGGCAAGCTGTCAAAGATATAAAAAGTTTTTCGGCTCTCCTGTAAAATTTGGTTTTATGAAGATACTGGGTTTTGATATTTCACAGCCGTATTTACACTATTTATACTATAAAACTCGTAAACAATGCTATGGGAAAACTTAAGTGAGATGTTTACAGCAATTTTATTAAATTAAATGTCCTTGAAGCTTGTTGCTATGTCATTATAAGTCATCATAATAATAATTAATGACGCCAAAGTTTTATGAACTGTAAGGTACTTACTTCGCAAAATGCAATAGCGTTAGAACTTTGATTACTCAACAAATTGACTTTGCACATGTCAACAGAATCTTTACTTTTGTAACAACTCTGCAACATTGTAACTCCACCATCACAGTCTAACTGTATAGACCAATTCCTATTTTCTGGTATGAAATATATAGCCCCGAAGCTGATTAGTGTTATTATTTGAAATAATATAAATATGGATTTTTGTTTCTTAAACCTGTAAAGACACAATATTATAGATCATTAAGAACACATAAAATATATCAATGTATGTCAATCATCAATATATTATGTAGGTATGCAATGAACTCACTATATAACATGTAGTTTAAATTATTAAAGAGAAAACATCGATGATGAATATATAAAAATTCAGCTTCCGTTAGTATGCCTGTACTTGAAAAGTACCTACTTAGTGTAATTTATGGATATAATTTAATTTTTTAGACATTTTTGTTTTTATAATTTTTTTTTTTTTAAAGCTTACTAGCAATGCGGGTCGCACATTACTAGTATTCTTGTTAACCCCTCGTGCTAAGCTAGATTGCTTGTGTTACGAGTGGGTTCACGTCGGTAGTGCAATGGGTGGGGTTCGAACCGGCAACCATATGATCGCAAGTCCGACGCCATAGCCATTAGGCTACCGCCGCTTCTAAATATTCTTTTTATTCCAAAGTTCTCATGAGAAATTTTCTTGTTTGTTGTTTGTTTCTTGTTTGTTTGTTGTTGTTGTTTCACGGTTAAGCTATTTACCATGAATTCATAATAATACCTTTATGCCCAATTTGTAATTAATATACGGTTTAAGATCTTTATTTCCTCATAAGAATTCACAATGATTCACTTACTGAGAAAACAATATTCACAACTAATATATGAAACATTACATTGCATATTATGATGTATCAAAACTTCAGCCCGCATCAAGAATCAAGTTACGAGTATACGGGTAAAACTACTTACTAAGTAGGTACAGTTGCCAGCAGAACAAGTTACCATAAACTGTCAAATTTTCCCATTGGATAATAAACTCTATTATTTACAGTTTAAATTGAAAATCGAATGACGAAATTTGACAGTTTTGGCTACCATGAGGTGCTGGCGACCGTACATAAAATAATGTTTGCATATTATTTTCAACTAAGGCATAAATTTTTTTCAATTATTGTATAACCAGACACAAATTTTCCGAGCATTTTTCTTCGAAGTTGATGTAGTGAAAAGAATTGCTTTGTATGTAATGCATAAACTCAAAAACTATCAAACACAAAAATTTTAAAAAATCTATATTGTTAATCGAGTTAAACATAAGGACTCTAGGTCGCGAGTGAAACTGCGGGAAGCAGCTGGTGTAATATAAAACTCTTATCAGTTGACATTCAAATTGGTTGGGAAGACTTGCTGTATTGAATTGAATAGGTATGTAGGTAATTGTATTTTGTTTCATGATAAATTCTAGTTACACCTGTTTACATTGTATAGATAGGTGTTTCTTTTTTCTTCAACAAAAACATAATATTATTCTATTCAGTTAGTATATATACAACAGTATAGCTGGGTTGTTGATGAAGGGGCATCAAGATTAAAAACCACGTTGTAACAACTATGTGTGATACTGATGGTAACTGGCTTTAGCTGTGTTATGACCGTATAAGGTACGGAAACAAGCTGTATCGTGTGTGTTTACTACTGTGCCCACTAGAACGTATCAACAGCGTATCATATGATGTCATATCCGTATGGTTCCCATTAAAAAATATTGTTTGTATTTTGAAGTATGAGACCATGCACTGCACAGAATGTCAACTAATGTCAGCGAGAATATTTGCCGGTGCCGATACGCTATGTGCATGGCACGCGACGGTGTTGGTCGGAGACGGAACGGTCTAGTGGGCATAGGGCATAGGATCTCATACTTCTCGATACAAATAATATTTTTTTGACCTATGTAGTACAGTCATGGTATAATACGGTGTAGTGAGGAGATATCCTGCGCGTTATCGAGTGTGTTCATGCTTTCAGATACCAAAATATCGAAGTATCAAAAACTTCTCTATTTCACATAATATCAACCTAGAAACAATGTACCAAATACTTACGTAATCCGTGCGCCTAAAAATTCAATATATTTTTCGAAAATGTATAAATAATGTAAATAGATAATTTACAATTTTTTATAGCCTCATAAAAATGTTTATCATAAATAGAGCCTATCAACCAAACAAAAGTCGGTTCAAAAATAAGGAAAGTTTAAGTATTTACACACAGAGATCTGTATGGCGTCTTTGTTTCGATCTCGCTCTATACCTATGTAGAGAATTGCTATTGTACCTAACGAATTTTCAGCACACTTGCGAATATTGAATAATGCAGCGATAACTTACTGTCATAAACCTAAAATGTGCCAAAACATACACATTGCGAAAAACCAATTGAAATTTGTATTTAGCGTGCGAGGCGAGCGGCTACACCTTAAGATGTCAATATAAAGAGATAAGATAAAAAGATTATGTGGTAATATAAAGGAGTTAAACTGTTTAAAACTATAATAATACCTGTCGGCAATTACACCAAATAGAGGTTTAGCGATAAGGCCGAATATAGGGAGTATTGTATAAATTAATCCCACTGTTGCGGATGAAAATCCCAATTGACGCGCGTAAGTCGACAAGTATGGTACGAGGGGTGCTGTTCCTGGAAACAAGAAAAGAAAATGGTTGATCACTTCATTTAAAAGTCGCTTCCCCTAACTTCGTCTATACACGGTGTGTTGATAAAAGTAAGTTTAAGTGCTGTCCCTTAGAAACTTTATTAAAATACAAGGTCAATAGAAAATATTGTACCTATCTATCTACGTTACAATAAAAAACATGTTCTTATTAAAATCAATTGCTGTATGTGAGATCATTAAAAACTGGAATCATCCATCTGATGTGTCTTTTATCGTGCGCAACTTAACCTGAAATTCTCCCAAGCTGACGAATTAAAAAAAAAACATTCGCACAAACCTTGTCTTGACAAAATAAAAAAGGACCAAATCGGTCGTAGATACCGTTCCTAAGTAATGATCTTTTATACATGCAGCAATTGACTTTTATTCATATTGATTGATCGATTGTCTGGCGGAGTTGTAAGTCGCCCATACATTCATACCAAAATTAACTGTAATTCAAACAAATACGACAAAAATAGGAAACAATTGACGACATTTTTGGCGTAGCGACTGAGCTATCGGTTTCTGCGCCACGTGTTGTGGGTTCGATCCCCAAACGGAGCAAATATTTGTATGATCTACAGGCCGTTATTCCGGGTCTGGGCCTTTGTGTAGAATATGTGTCTGTAAAAGCACCCAGAGATAACTAAATTTTAGGCCAGTTTCATACATTTTTTCCCAGTTTATGCACTCACCTCACATCGTCATCAAGCGCTCCATCGGAATTTAATACGCTTATTTATATTTATCTTGGATAATAAAGTAAGGGTATGTTCAGATGACGAACGTTTTTCAGGCGATAAGCGCGTGCAGTCCCAGATCCAGTACTATATTTGTAGAAGTGGGACGTTTCAGATAGCTTTGTGATTGGTAATTCGATTTCGGCGACAGAGACAACGACGCATCAGAAAAAGGAACTATCGGGATCATCAAATTTCATCATACCATGATACAGTCCAGGCTTACTGAGAGCTAGTACATAACTTTGTAATCAAAACTGGCTATATGGACCATAATCTTTGAATAATGTCTATAATACCTTTGGTATACATTCAGGAACGATAACTGAGAAGAGAACTGTTGGGTTTTAGTGTAATGTAGAACGCGCGTTTACGCCTTGAATTCATGTCGTTGTAAATGCGCGTTTTGATAGCGCACGTTAGGCGCTAGCCATCTGAACATACCGTAAATGTGAGTTCTTAGATAACACAGTAACCCAACTCCCAATCTGACATAATTGATGACTTGATGCCGTAAACGTAATTAAATATTGATGAATTATGTTTCAGAAAACAAACACATCATTGAAGCTGCAAGATATAGTTTTACATAAATTAAATTCTTTATTGTTTACATAATGCGTTCTATAGGATAAAATTGTTTCAGTATTGAGTAGCAAATTATACAATTTGATTTATAACTGGTAGTTACTAGTTACCTACAACAAGACTAATGCTTATTTTTAGGTGGTAAACTATTATGACACATTGTAATCTTCTCTTACAAATTCATAGATTTCCAATCCAACCTTATTTCAAGCAAAAACAAGAGACACCTAAGAGATCATGATATCAGGGATTCTTAAGTAGAGGTGGAGTGACATAAATGCCAGGGCTCTGCCGCCACTCAGTTCACTTTAACATAAGAATATTATGCAGTAGGTAATTTTTGCATAATTTTACTGATGCGCAGGTGAACCTTATTTTGCTTAAAGCAATTAATATCAAGTCAACAATTAATTAATATAAAGCAAATAATAATAAGATAATAAATAGAAAAAAACTGTAAATTCAAATTCAGCAATGGAATTCTTTAATTTCTTCTCAAATGGATTTCGAATCAATTATAAAGAATTATTATGGTTTGTATTGCAGAGTTCTCGAAGCATTTCTTTTATATTGGAGAACTGCCTACAGTTGATTGCCAGTGTCTATTTTATCGATAATACTTCATCTAGGGTGCCGGTTGATAGTTTAGGGGCTGCCCTGTTTGACTAAATATTTTAAATTTTATTTTAACTGTCTATTCTATGTTGAGATTGAAAAGTGGCTGAACTATTTGACATAATAAAATTAGATTCTACATATATTTGGTTCAGTGAAAATTAAGTTTCGTCGCAAACTGTCTAATGCTATCAAAAGCTTTCAATTATAATTAAAAACTGACAAAAAATAATCCTATTGAGTGTTTTGTGTGTTTTCAGGATTGTAAAGAAAAGTCTCTGCCGACGCCAATGGGAAACAGGTCTGAAAATATTTATGTATGAAAGTGTGATCTGTTGTAGAAAGTCTTGCTTGCATTGCTGAAGCCTGCTTGCCCCAAGTTTATAATTCAGCCAACATGCAATTTTCTATTAAGAATTTAAATAAAAAAATGTGATATTAAACTGCTGAGGATTGTTGCTTGATTGTTTGTAGAAGTTTTTATAGATTTTTCCTTATGGAACAATGTTGATATATACTTTGGTGCTGTGAGGAAGTAGTATAGGTTCATCAAGATTTGGGGCAGGGCTCACAGAAGACACAAATTTAATTCTAAAATTCTGAACAAAATTTACTAGGACTTTACTAGGCATATTATAATGAAAAAAAATAAAAATTATGTGAATAATGAAAAAAATACCTATATAACCTTTTGGTTATCACTTCATAATATTTGTCATATTCTGTTTGTTTTGTCAAATATGATAGTTCAAATAATAAATAATTATTTATTAACACAGTTAACAAATTATTACTTGATTTAGCACCATATAAACAACAATTACAGGTTATGATTGTGTTTTTAAAAATATATTGATTTTTCTGTTATTATTATATAATTTTACAATTGATTGAATATCTACAAATAATACTTACCAGCATTGAAGAAGAAGTAATGCCCCTTAATTGGGAGCAATTTTTTATTAACTTGCATCTTCGAAGGCAACATCTAGGAACTGCAAAAAGGGAAATATTAGTCATCCAACTTTATAGTCACATTTGGGTAGTTTACCTATTTTTATTATTAATTTTATAGCCAACCTATACCCAAACCAAACAGCCTAATTTAGTACAAGTGGGTACTTGCAAATATTTAATTATTGAAAACGAAGCTTTGTAACTGAATGAAAGTAATATCAATAGTCGTAGGCAGTGTTTTTGTTGTTGTTTTTCAGCAGACTACTACTTCTGCATATTCACTGGCCGCAATAAGGACTGATGTTACAGTCATCACATGTTCAGCTTAGTGTTTTTCTGAGTAGGTAAGGTACAGTTACCTGTTGCCAATGCAACAATAAACTTTCACTGAATAAACAAGATAGATTAGGTATTTAAACAATATTCAAATATTTTCCTTCGATTATTCTCAATTTTCACACTTGCGGTACCTACCTCTCAAAACCTTGTAAATATTACATGCACGCGGCTCATAAAATTGATAAAGAAGTTATCTTTGATAATGATAATCACAGTCAAGACAACATGCGACTCTGACTGACAGTGCGACTATGTAATTAATTTCAATTGAAAATGTTGGTCACTTACCTAACTGATATATAATTATAATCTACAAATACCTAAGTAGGTACTATGTACTGAAATTAGCTAAGATCATTATTGTACAATGTACAATGAAATTAATAAGAAATGAAACTACAACAACGATCTACACCACATTGACCACAGACAGAGTAATTTAAGTAAGCTTATAAGCAAGCACCAACACCAATAGAGGTGTAACTAATATATTCGTAATAGGTATAGATATGATGATACGAGCTGTATATTCATATTAGTATATAAAGTTTAGCGTAGACTATTACCAGATATTAGTCAAATAATAGGCACACCAAGAGATCAGTGTTCTGATATTCGCGGTGACATTGATACATAATATTAATATCGTACCTATTCTCTCTGTATTAGTTACTGTAACATATTATTGAAATCGTACCTATTCTGAGAATAGTTACGATATCAATATTATGTTAGAGTTAACGAATACGGAGATAATATGAATCTCAAAATGGCTGACTAATATTTGACTATTACCCAGTAATACGTATGGTATGCTAATATGGCTACTAAGCCATATTAGCATACCATACCTATTACTGGGTACATGGGTATCGTACATAGTAATACTATTATTGAATATATTACTAGAATATATTCAATAATAGTATTACTTAGATATCACCCTAATATAACACCTCTATTCTGAGATCTATTCAGTAAGTTGACAGTTAAAGGGTTACCAGTTTTTGAGAAAAAAAGATAGTGAAGTGGTGTGAGAATGAACGAAATTGAATTAACTTAAATAATGTACTTATATGAACAAACTTTTTATATATTTATCTAGTCTTCAAAACAATATAAACTAATAATATAAAAAACAATATAAAATTGTAGAATTTGTTTCTCAGTTATAGTAAGGTAATCTATAAAATGTCAGAATTGACAAAAGTAAAAAAAGTTAAATTACATGATTTTTATTTTTGATTTATTTTTATTAGCGGAAAATAGAAAAGGATTGGACATGATTTTTATTTTTGATTTATTTTTATTAGCGGAAAATAGAAAAGGAAATTACTTTTATTAATTATTCTTATATTTCACATAAATTATTTACGAATTGTATTTGATTTTATTTAAACCATTTTTATTATTCATTCTTTACGCAAAATCATTCACTAACTCAACACTATTAGTTGTAGTGTGGTATCATTTTTTCTCTTCGAACTGTCGAGTTGGGAGATTAGGCGGGAAAATGAAAAGTGCACATTGTCGATTTTATATTATTTTTCAAAACTTGAATTTCTCCGAAGTTTAATGTGTAATTATGGTGGATAATTAAACATTAAGGCCCAATTGCACCAACTTCTTAAATTGTATTTAAACACAAATTTACTATGGAAAATTGTGTATAATACAATTTAAAAAGTTGGTGCAAGTGGGCCTAAGTGTTCGTGAACGTGTGAGAGTATAGGCAAATGATATGGAATTGAAAATTGTGACTTTTTGGGTTCACTCCTAAACTCCATCATAGCCTCAATAAAGTTTCTACCGTTTTATTGGGGCAACTGAACAACAAACTTGACAATGACGAACACAAAAAGTGTGGTGCCATATTACAATCCCATGATGGGAAATAATAATTGATTACTCTAATACTTGACACTGGCAAATACACAAAAAGTGTGGCGCCATAATAGTAAAAAAAAACTCGAGTTACTGATTCTATGCTTAGAACTCAGAAGTTTAAACTAGATGGAGCTTAGCCCAAATTCTGCATACATTCCCATAAATAATATAGAATTAACTAGTGCAAAGGGGATGTAAAATAATTTATCGATATCGATACTGGTCTATGAATCTATGAAATTTTTTCGTATTTTATGTTGATTGCACTGAACGGATGCAGCCAGTCACAAGAATGTAGATTTTTTTACACTAAGTAGCATGCAGCACGGGGTTAAACGTATTTCATGTTTGCGTTTAACACCACACTGCGCGCTGCACAAAATTCAAGCCAAAAATTCTGCATTCTAGAGATTGGCTGCGTCCGCTCGATAAGGAATTCATTATTTCATTTTGCTAATAGTCCTCTGGGCGGAAGCAACTAGTCGCGCTAACCAGACTGTCCTCGGTGACTAATATTAGTCGTAAGATGTAATGGACTTCTTTATTTCACAAAAAGGAAAAAGACCCAAGTACAACAAAACTGAATGATTGAATATGAATACGTAGACGTTATATTGATACAATTATTTTCAGGACAAACATAACAAAAGCCATAACAGGATAAAAAAAAATCCCATTTGCATAGAAATAAAAATAAATAAAATTGCATATTCATTCATTGCATTGATAAAAATAATCGTCCGTTATTCTGGCGGACAAGGCGAGCTGACGAAAACGGGGCACTATCAACCATTTCTTAAAACTTTTTAATGTATGTTAAATATTGAAGTTCTCAGAATAAAATGTAAGCCTGTCGAAAATATGAACACTAATTTATTTATTTTTCAAACTTATGACAATTCTACCTCAAGACTTCTTGAAATATCTGGCGGTCGAAATAGTTTGTGGCTTGCTTAGGGTAATGCACTTTGATATAAAGGAAGATGTAAAACATGTTGGTTGATGTTACCTTAAATTAAAATCCGTATGAATGTATCGATAAAATGAAATATGACTAGATCATTATGTTTATTTTTCTAGGTTTATTATGTTTATTTTTCTAGGTTTAGTAGTAAGCTTCGGGTGTCTGGAAGCGTACTACTAAATCTATACGAATACTGGACCAATGTAGTTTAATGTTTTTCAATTACTTATTTCCTTTTGCAGTCGATTCGATAAAAAGAAGAAGTAGATTAAATGGGTACACGAGTTGCTTAGTTGTATCGTCGTCACCATAGTTATAATGTTTAAACATACTAATGCCTTCTATATCTATTGCAGTAATAAGATTGAGAAAGGAATGTTCAGGTGGTTTGGTGTAGAGAGGATGGGTGAACGGACATAGACGAATCGAGTAAGTATACGTGGCGAGTACGAAAATAATAATAAAAAGAAGGGATAGAATGGTCTGACCCTTTAATAGACTGAAATAAAAAACAATTGTATTCATTTAAATTTTAATTATTCCAGACAATCACTTTAATTAGCTTACTCTTCTGTTTAGTTTATTTAGTGCAGTCTTACTTGACCTTTCTGCCGTAATTACTTTATTTTCAACAGACATCGCCAATACGATGATATTTTTTCCATTCCCAATTAATGTGTGCAATTACATGAAACTATTTATGTCTTCTTTCAACTTCGCAGGGAAAACTGGTATAAAACAATAAATAGAATATAGTATAATATGTATAATAGTCTCTTTTCTTATTCCCTATGATAATTCATAATTCTTTGAATGCACAAATAGGTATCGATAAAACTATAGCTTAGCTAGCTTTTTAGCACTATTATTGTTCTGCAACACAATTTTAAAAATAGCTAAATTCATTTAACTTGCAAGTGTAATGTTTATAAAACTTGTGTCTTCCAAGACAGTTACCTATAACTATCTAAATTCGTTTGAAAATCATATCTTTATAAGTATCTTTAATAATTTATAAGTTTAAAACAATGCAAAGTAACAAAAATATCCACAGTATATCAACTTACTACTGTACTGTACGTTATATAATTAAAAATATAATTGTGAAATACACATACCGCACTTTGACCATCGACTGGGCATCGTTGGTGCAATTCAATTATTATAAAAAAGTGCTTCACAGTGAGAATGTGATAGGGCGACCAATGCACGAAGAAGAAAGTGAAGAATATGACTCAGAAGAAAATAATATTGAATTTTGTTTAAAATAATTATATTAGGTACCTGTTATTTTTATTTTTGTAAAATAAAACTAGATTTCCTTATTTTGTTTGTATTATTTTTAATTTTATTCAGATACACAATTTGACCGTCGATAGTATACTGTGATTTTGCCACTACCACATCCCTAATTCTAATCGTATTTTTTCAAGTCCAGATAAATCCAGATAATATTAAATCATAATATAAAATATATAAATCCACACTGAGTTTTTTCAAAGATAGATAAATTGAATCCCTTCATATCAAAAATGAAGGTAAATCCAATCTAAAAATTAAATTTTTGAAAGAATGAACGGTTTTATACTGTATTTATTAAACAGGATCGTTTTCTTCAATACGGTTGCCATAATAAAAAAATACTGCCTTTAAATTTATGGAATTAAGCCTAGAATTCTATTAACACTTTTTTCTAAATATATCTAACGTAGAATGGATTTATCCGAGTTTGAAGTTAAAACTTACAGAACGACAGAAAATTTATACAATATAAATGACATTAAGTAAGAATGAAACAGAAAGGCAATAACAAGTCTTCACGTTTAGTCAGTGAAGAAAAAAGATAACATGCATAATATAATTTTCTCTTATTGCTACTAAATATTTTGGTGTTGGGTTTTGTACTTTGTAATAAGTACCTGTATAATTAAGAACTTATTTCTAGAAGTTTTAACTACAATTATTATAACTTCTACGCATTCGTTCCTAAATATACACAGTAGGTAGCTAATCAAATCAACTTACACACACATATTACAGTAGCTATATCTATTCTTCTCTACTATTATAACATTGTAAAAAAGCTGTGTCTGTACATTGAAGATATTAAAAAAAAAATAAGTGGGTATATAAAGGTCTCCGAATCCGAAAATGTGATTTTTAAAATTCTTGTCTGTTTGTCTGTTTGTTACGGGATGGAGCAAAAACTACTGAATAGATTTTAATTTTATTATCACTGTTAGAAAGTATATGCTCCAACTTAAAAACTGGTGAACTTCTTATCTCAATAAATTAAATGAATCCTGAGATACAGCTTGACCTCCCTGATATATAGAGGCCCATACAAAAAAAGAGGTCATCAATGTTGGTTTTGCATTTTTACTTCTGATATAGCTTCACGTGAGCGAATCCGCGGGTAGAGGCTAGTAATGTATATTGCGACTGCTACATTGCTTTATCTCTTTGAAAGAAAACAAGGTCTAAGTAAGGTTCTAACTGCCACACTGCGTACTAAAGAGATCAAAATCGTATAGTTTACATAAATTATTGAAGTTGTTATAAGTGACTATAGCAAATGGGACATGTTTAAGGGGTTAAAGCGAGTCTTATTTTGTAGATTCGCGATCCGCGAGTAGTTTGACTATATAGTAAGCTTGATACTAGAGTATGCTTAGGAAATTATTGCAGTATCTAAGCATTTGTTAAGTCTGATTGAAGTTCTCGATACTTAAGTCTGTCATTTCAATAGGAATAATTGTTGACGAGGGGAATCCGGATTTTATCGAAAACTTAAAAATAATACCTAAATAAATATAAATAATTTACGCCTTTTTTCAGATGCTATTAATCCTTTGCGGGGTGTAAAAGAAAGGAGAACCGACTCTGTGTATAAAAATTAGGACGGCGCTACAGTAGCCACAGGGTAAATTTCAAAGAAAGCGCCAAATTATATTAGAATAGGATAGCAAAATAAACAAGGACAGAACAACTTCCACTTCGTTATAGCACACTTTTCAAAATAAGAAAGAAAGATACACGTGATAATGTTTTTATCCTGCAAAATTTGCTAACCAAAAAATTATACCACACCTTTTGCCTATGCTAGCGCCATTTCGGAGGGTGTCTATACTATTATTTACCAAAGAGTATATTATTATAGTTGTACATTATTTACTACCTAAAGATGGACAGTGAACTTTGTGAACAGGATAGCGACGTGACCACATTTGAGTCGGTTCTCCTTTCTTCTTCCTTCTTTCAACACTACGGGCGGCGGAATGCCGCTAGCAGGTGCAGCGGACGGTGCTAGGTGCATTGGAATGGCTTAAAATTATTGGCGATATCCTCTCGGCCACAGGCCACGAATAGCTCTCACTGGGCGTGTATTGTAAAGATGCTGAAAACTGATTAAATAAATATTTGGGGATCATTAGCGCAGGGGTACAGCTTCCGCCCTTTGACTATATAGATAGATAGTCAAAGCTTCCGCCTTATCACTGTGATCTGAATGCCATTGAAAACACATGCAGATTTGCCAAGCACAAAAAAGGCTTTGTTTTATTATATTTATCTACTTACATTAGAATAGCAGCTTAGTTCGTATTTATAGCAAACAAACAAACAAACAAACTCTTCAGCTTTATATATTAGTATAGATTAATTAAGTATAGAGTAGGTAATATAGAATTATAGATTAGTATAGATAATCACTGGCACCAGAATATTCTGATGCTGGATCCTGTTCAAAAAGCGTTCAATTTTTGGAAGTCAATTGTTAGATTATATTTAGGTAGATAAATAATTAATTTTAATGCTTTATTAAATTTGTCATCAAAACATTGAGATACCGTTAACATACAAAAGAAGTAACATAGGTAGGTAGGTAGGTACCTATAGCCGAATTGAAAACAGAGACCATCATTCAAAGTTGGTTAAAAAGTAAGCACCTATGAACCTATCAAAAACTTTTAGTTATGGTCCTTAGATTGGGTCGCCAAACGAGCTAATAGGCACTTTCGAAAATGTGTTAGATCTCGGTGGAAACCACGTCCAATTTAGAGCAGTAATTTTTTACGTGATGCACGTATTAACATAGGGGGGTTGTACAAAATAATTCCCCAAAGGGAAAATGGCTGTAAAATTAGTGTAAAGAGCTTTTTCTTAAAGTCGTGAAAGTCTAGTAAAGGATCATTTTGTACACCCCTGTATCTAAAATGATCCCCAGGGTAACGGTTAAATTAACTCGAAGATGATTTATCTATTTTCCAAACCTACCAAATGAAGGATTTTTTTTAACAACTTTACGGTTGAGTATGGTTACAGGTGACAGGGCAAAGTGATCCCAGAACCATTTAATAGCCTACCTAAAAATATTTTTTTGATGAGTATGATGTTATTTTATGCGTAATCAGAACTTTATGTGCTCTATAGAAGCTTGATCGTAAAATATTAGAGCGCGGAGATTAATCTGGAAAACTTTTTGAGAAATAATTTTTTAGTCTCAATATTTCGTTTATGTACCTATTATTTAGGTAGGTACGCCATTTCAAATACACATATGTACATACACCACTATAAACCACTCAGCATTTTTTTGAATAAGTAATACAATTGTAACAAAAATAATATTGCGACTATTAATCGTCGCAATATTATTTTTGTTGAACTTAAATCTTGAAGTAGATACTTGAAGTAGATAGAAAATAGTAGAGGACAACATAAGACGTACCTCTATTTGAGATAAAAAATGCGATGTTCAAGTATTTACACTATTGCCAATTAACCACCGTTATCCTTTGCCCCACTCTCCCTGGCCGTTAGTTATTTAGTTCTAATCACTCTTTACACCTTATTATTTAACTATATAATCTTAAGTGCGTATCGAGACATATTTTTTTCATCTAAGAAGACCGAGAGATTGTAAAAATCAAAACAAAGTGAACAATACCGTGTAGCATTTTTTATACCATTTTTCCTTTTTTTATTTTAATAAATATTATATTAAAATTGTATATAAAGCTTAACTAATTGGTATTCGTACAGGTTCACCTTTTTAATGCAGGTACTATGTAACTGTAACACTGTTAAAGTCTGTAGTTTATATACTTAATACAAAAGTTACAGCAAAAAATCCTCTGATAATAAATGGACTACCTACTCTTCAAAATGCTTTGTTTAAACTTTTTGCGTGTTAGTGAAAATACTGTGGAAATAGACGTACAGAACGTTGTTATTATAACACAGATGTGGGGCGAAAGTGTAGGTAGATTCGACGTGGGTAGGGACAAGGGAAGGTTGTCTGTTGTCTGTTAGAAAAGCGTAGCATCGTAGCCGCGCTACGTCGTAGCAACACAGCGACCTTTTTTTCTGGTTTAGCTTAGTTTAATTTGATACGACTCGGTTCGCGTGATGATAAGATAGAGAGTAGATTATTTGTAGGTACTCGTACTATGTTTATACTATACTGGTTTCTGACACTTACGGGAATTTGAAATAAAACTACTTTTTATGTGTTTATACATTCTTATGTGTATCTTTTGTCACATTTCGATATGACGCGGCGACACGTTTGGCGATCGTATTCTGTGACACGTGTTGTGTGTTCGATCCACGCATTTAGCAAATATTTGTAGGATCTACAGGTAGCTGTTTCGGGTCTGGGCGTTTGTGTATGTGAGAATTTCTGTTTGTAATCGCACCCATGATACAGAAGAAAATCCTAGTGTAGGTCAAAGTTTTTTTAATGTAGATACTCAAATATAATAGATTGCCTGATAATATTCTGTAATCAGATTTACAACATTATTTTAATTATATGTGAAATCTGAATATAGGTTGTTCAGAATAAGTAACTGAATCGATTCGAACTATTCTCGAATCTATGTACAAAATTATTTGTACACTACGTTATATTTTGTCTCAAAAATATTTAAAAAAGGTTACAAGTAGGACACCGAGCGACACTGATACTTTCCGACACACCCCGTCGCCTTCCCCGGGCGGCGGATGTCCATGAGGATATCCACACGCACAAAAAAAATGGTCATAGCGGCACTAGGTGCAGGCGCTCAGCGGGGCGGGGGTAATAAGACGTGGTGACCATGTTTTGTGACAATGTTTTTGTACGGACAACCAGGTAGCATAACAAGCTTATAACTTTGTGAATTATACGTGATATAGTTTTGAAATTTTGTACATAGATTCGGGTTTCACGTATACTAATATTATAACATGAGTACATTATAATATTAGTAGATATATAATATACTAGCTTCTGCCCGCGACTTCGTCCGCGTAGCGTGATGATATATAGCCTATAGCCTTCCTCGATAAATGAGCTATCTAACACTGCCTCATTGCCTTGGCTAACTGCCTCATTAGCCAAGTGGTCCTAAGCGCGACTGCTACGCTAGAGGTCCTGGGTTCGATTCCCAGGTCGAGCAAAGTGTTATTGGGTTTTTCTATGAAATTCCCAGTAGCAGCTCGGAGTTAGGAATTTGTGCCCGGTTAATGGCAATAGGCTCGCCCCCTATTACATGGGACCTAAACATACCGGCGAACTGTGGGTGTACATAAGTACTCCTCTGCCTAACCCTTGGGGGAATACAGGCGTGATGGTATGTATGTATGTAATATGTACATATATAAAATTTTTGACAGAGTTTTTTGTTCTACTAGGAATAAAGAAAATTAAGTGTCCAAATTCGCTTAGTATACAATTGCGTGAAATTAAAAATTTTGGTACGCTCTTTCTATTGTGTCAAGAAGTTCAGTGACACCCAACGTAAGTCAAGGCCAGGGTGCAATGTGTAACATGTTTATATCTAGGGTAGCTGAGTGCAGCTTCTCCCTTACGCCCCTTCCCCTTACACAACTACTTACACCTGAGGCGAAACTGACGGCAACAGGTACACACTTTTATTGGGAGTTACAATTATGTCGAATTAGATTTAGAGTATTTATTAGGTGTTTTTGATTTGTTTCGTCTTTACAGTTAAAGTAGTATAAGTATAGGCTATTTATTTTTCAAAAATAAAAAGATGACCGACGAAACCCAAAAAAGGGACCGTAAACAAAATAAATTTATAAGCGACGTGAGCGAAGCTATATCAGGAGTAAAAATAGAAAACCATGATTGATGACCTCTTTTTTGTATGGGCCTCTATACATCAGCGAGGTCAAGCTGTATCTCAGGATTCATTTAATTAATTGAGATAAGAAGTTCACCAGTTTTTAAGTTGGAGCTTATACTTTCTAACAGTGATAATAAAATTAAAATCTATTCAGTAGTTTTTGCTCCAACCCATAACAAAGAGACAAACAGGCAAGAATTTTTAAAATCACATTTTCGGATTCGGAGACCTTTACCTATATACCATAAAACCCACGTGTTTTTTTAAATATCTTCGATGTACAGACACAGCTTTTTTACAATTTTATAATAGTAGAGATTCTATTCTTCTAAGTTTATGCAATTAGCTTGCTTAATTATTTAAGTCCCATTAAACTATACTTTTGTTCTAAACAAATTGTGATAATTGCTGGCAATCATAAGTAAATTTTTTGCCTTGATATCTTTAAAGAATGGTTCAGCTGCAAAATAACTTATATATCGGATTGGATAAAATACAGACGAAAATATGAGAAAATAAATAGGCAGAACTAACTAGATATTATTTGTAAACAATCCTAGTTTTACCAATTTGGGAATGTTTATACGAACCAGACCGTAACACATGGATTACCTATCTATATCAGAATAGTCAAAACAAACATTACCCACACTCACCTAACTACGTATATTTTTTCATTGCAGGTCGACATTTATTTGTGGACCTACACAATTCTATTTTTCAGGTTACCGTGCCTGAAAAGAAAAATAAGGATCCAACGCAAAAGGCGCACTTTTTCATTTATAATGGAGCAAGTAATAAGTTTGTACGGAAACCTCGGTGTGCTAGTTTGACTCGCACATGACCGGTTTTTTGTTGATTAGGTAATTTTACCAAAAATGTGCTCCGTTTATACGTTCTTACAGTAACTGATAATATTTAATAATGTGACGTTAATCACCATTGCAGTCCTTGATCAGCGATTTAAATCATAGTGCTTGCTTATGGGTTTCTGATCGATGTGTGAATTTTCCTATATCCAGCAGTGAACTGCGATATTGCTTGTAATCACCGGTTTAAACAAAAAAATTGCCTCAATAGCCAAGTGGTCCTGACCGCGACTGCTACGCTAGAGGTCCTGGGTTCGATTCCCAGGTCGAGCAAAGTGTTATTGGGTTTTTCTATGAAATTCCCAGTAGCAGCTCGAAGTTAGGAATTTGTGCCCGTTTAATGGCAATAGGCTCGCCCCCTATTACATGGGACCTAAACATACCGGCGAACTGTGGGTGTACATTAGTACGCATCTGCCTAACCCTTCGGGGAATACAGGCGTGATGATATGTTATGTTAAGTTAAACAAAAAAAAAACACGATACAATATGTTTATTGATACTTAATGATACCTACATGCCCAAAAGTGACAGGTAGTAAAAAAAACTTTTTTGTATGTGACCAATCGAAACAGAACAGGCGTATTCATTCTTGATATACTTAGCCTGGCTTATATCCTTCACACAGATGGCCATTAAAGTTTCTATTAAAATAAACTACTCATTCAGAAATGGGTCTCGCAACTAGTAAGTACTACGTATCTACGTTGGCTTTCGTGAAAATACGTACCTAGTAATTAAGTATTAAGTTTAATGGACCTATATGTTATAAGTAGGTATATCACCAATTCTTAGAAATTGAGTCTTTTCCCTCGATTTCCAAGAACAGGCGATAGTTGTACTACTATCATTCAATCGCGTTATGGCCCCGGGGCAGAAGAACGATAGATTTCGTATTGTGTCTGTAATTTGTGGTAAATACACACATCAAAAAAAGTTTGCGATCACTAGCTTAAGCTGATATAATTTTTTTACGTTGAACTATATCAAAAAAATGTCTTTGTTGTGTGTTTTCTTTAAATATAAATACCATTTTAAAGAAAACACACAGCAAAGAATTTTCGCAAACTTTTTTGATATGTGTATGTGGTAGGTACTCGAATCAGCTTCTTGTGTAAGTACGTAAATTTCTGTTCAGTTTCAGTGATCTGAATATTTCCAATAAATCACTTTGCAGTTTAAAATTTTTAATAGAATAGCTAATATCTCTGTGACAGATAGGTACCCGTGCCCAGCAGTGGGAGATTATGTAATATGGGTTGATAGTGGTAAAAAATATTGTGATATTTCGTGATGCGTAACCAGTGATAATTCATTATTTATATAAATTCATTATTTATATAATTATACACCAGCTATACCTAGGTACATAATGTTCTTCTGTACGTGTGTTTTTCTCCGAACTCCTAAACGGCTGAACTTGTATAATTCACTGTTTTACATAATCGCTAGCCGCTTTACAAAATACTTAGCTCTGTTATGCAAATTAGCTGTGTAGGTAATTATCACGTGAATTTTAAACTTCATTGTTTAATATGTTTTCTTTTTGAATATTTAATGTTTTTATTTTATTTGGTGATGTGATTGGGATAGATAGCTATAATAAAATGCCTTTTTCTGATTGGATATAAAGTATGGCACAATATTTACAGAAACAGTCGCAACTGATTACTTCAATTTATTTCAAACTTAATTTGGAAACCTCAATTTTTATAATGTAAGTACCTAAGTATAGTATAAGTAGGCACTAACTGTGCCCAAAGCATGCGTTGCAATGCCAGATTTTCTTTTTATTTTCCACTGAAAACTTGTTAAAGATCGAAAGTTTAAGCAAAAGGTATAGCAGCTTTCTGTCTGAAGTAGAGCGCAAACACACCCAGAACGCGGCGACGACGTCCTGTTTATATCTAAGGGCACCAAAGAGTTGAATGGAAGCCTATTTTTGTAAAATACTTTATGCATAAAAGAAGAATATTAGGGAGGCAAGCGACGTGTCTCGCCGAACTTCGAAGTGATTGCTATGCGGCTCCTCCTTCCCGTGCCATTGGCGTTGGGCGGCACAGCTCGGCCAATGAGGCCGCGCTTAGCCCCACTCGCAACCATTTCATATTACTAAAGATTACGTTTTCCTTGATTAAGAAAAATGCCCATTTTTCAACAATTACTCCACAAATACACGGTAATCATTACACCAAGTAGAGCGTGCAATTGCTGAATTCGTAGAGAGTAGGGTAGTGAGAATTTTCCGAGTTTATCAGGAGAGTGTGATTTTGTAACTCAACACGTTAGGATAATTAGCTACATATTCAGGTAAACGCTAAAGTGTGAGGACGCCTACACGGCGGCGGGCGTCGAGCTTTACATTGATGTGTTCGAAGTGCGAGATTCATTGGGGTATTTGAGTCAGTTCGCTGCTCGGCCACGGCGCGCGTCACTCGCATCGCGCTCCGTTTGCGTCAACCGTCCGTCGACCGAAAGCGAAACTGCGCCCGCCCGCCCTGAGTGCGTCTATGCTAATTTCCAATCTTTTCAATTATTGTTTAAAAGTTAAAAGACTACATGTGGTTAACGAAAAATTAAAACAAAAAAGTTGAAAGTGAAGAAATAAACTTTAGAACTATTTTTCTAGTGATTTAACAAGGATGTTTACGATTCTACAGATGTTATTATTATTATAAGAAGACTTTTGGATTTCAAGACGGCAGTAGCGAATTTAGTTCTTCCTGAAATAGAAAAAGTGGGTGAGTAATAGAATTAGAGTCATACATTTGAAGAATATACAATTATACATACCTATCAAACACATTTTTATATACAAAAACCATTTTAAAATGGTTTCATTCATATTACCTTGCATAGTAAACATTAAATTACTCTCTAGATGATTAATGTAACGTATTGTATTTCTTTTATCTTAAGCGTCACATATCTAATAAATAGGTACCTGTTTGGATTAAATATTTATAATTTATTTTTTTTTAGTTTTCAGAGTACATGTCACCTAATTCCAAAATCAATTACTTGCTGCAACTAAATTTATTATGTACATAGGGGTAACATTCAATCATTTAGGTACAATATTAGACACATAGGTACAAACTGGTTTCAGTTTGTACGGCGCAGTGTCTTGATTAAAATTAACACACATACCCAATTTAATCAGGACCTTCCAAACTTAAAACATTTGAATGTTAGTAGGTATGATAATATTACAACGATTTTAAACGAATAAATTCAACGTGAAATAATGAATGTTGTGACTAATAGGTATTAAACAATATAAGAAAAGACGACTTTCTGTGAAAGTCGACCTATAGATGAACCCAGTATTATTACTTATCTAAGGATTAATTATGGTCAGCATGAGAGAAAATAATAGATAGATAATTGTGCCTACTTGCATAGGTACTATCAAGTTAGAACAGATGTTCTAACTTTACACGACATAATAATTTTCGACAGTTACGCCGATGTCAACTTACGAATAAATTAAAACTACCCACATGTGTGACAGAGACGATAATAATAAAATTATAGTAGCATGATCTAGCAAAAACTTTTAACAAACTAACTTTTTGTGATTTTTTTGCATTTTTCATGCTAATTTTATAAAGTTATTTAGTGAAGGAAAAATTCGACTCGCAGGCAGGATTCGAACCTGCGTCTTCTGGCTAGGTACGCCAGACGCTATGACCACTAAGCCACCGCGAGTCCCACCTGCCATGTCGAAGACATGCCTTTAAGACGTAAGTTCAGAATGTGAAGGCAAATTTCGACATGGCAGGTGGGACTCGCGGTGGCTTAGTGGTCATAGCGTCTGGCGTACCTAGCCAGAAGACGCAGGTTCGAATCCTGCCTGCGAGTCGAAATTTTCCTTCACTAAATAACTTTTAACAAACTTTTATAAACACTTAGGTACTTACAATGGATTTTGTTTGACTAAAAATCTTGCAGGAAAGTTTTTTTCTAGAAAAATGGTATAATTTAGAAATATCTTTAATTAATAGGGTAGGTACGTAGACATTTTGATAGAATAATTGATTCTATAATAAAAAATAAGACTTTGTACTGTTGTTGTTGTGCTAACCCCAAATAAATTGGGACAAAGGCAGGAAGATGATGATGATGTTGAATTAATTCTAGAATAGCAACAGGATGGTGCTTCTTTTCCTTTTATTCGGATATTTCCTTTATGAAGAAACCTAATTATTATGATTACCTACTATTTGTACTTTGAAATATCTGAGTTTAGATCTAGTGTTTTCATTTCAATAATAAAAAACTTGTAGAGAAACCTCAAATCCATTGACAAACCCTATGTTTTGTTTAAAAAAGATTGACATAATCTCTACCATAAGGTAGTGAGATTATGTTTTTTAATTGAAATGAAAATGCTGTTTTAAAAACGGAAACATAAGGGTTTCCCTAGCTGAGAAGTAACAATCTCTCTAACAAATTTCTGCTTAAATTTATTTTCCAGAAAAACATTGCAGATTATTTTTGATAAATAAATTATTTGTATATACCTTAGCGAACTTACTGCTAGAGTACCTAGACTAATTCATAAGTACTTACCTAATATTATACGGTAAACACATAAACCAATTCCTTCATTCCTTCAATCAGTCGACGGTCAATACACTCTTCAATAAATTGGAAATTATTGTACAATAGGTACCTACAAATATAAAATACTACCTTAGATTAATGTTGTTTCAGTCATATTTTACTATACAATTAAATTACATTTTGAAAGACCTTGCTTTGTAAAGTTCTATACCTTCAAAGTACCTAGGTATCTATATTAAGTATTATTAAATTATCTTGTCGAAGCTAAGCTTTTGTTGTCTACAGTGGCCCGAAGTACCGATGGATCGGGTCTCGATGGAGGCTGCGAAGACGACGTCTCGCGGCTGACTCCGGGCCTGCATCCAGAAACAACCTTCGACATGAACGATCTGCCGTCGAACACCTATACGTTGGACACACGCAGAATGCAATTATACTCGCACCCACACGTACATCCCACGGTGAGTCAATGCCTTTGTTTCAGGTACCTCCGGTTGACATAAACCAGACACAAAAGGAACGTCATGTCGAGAATTTTCGATATTCTCGATAACAGGACAAAAACCTTAAATCAGAAAAAGGCATAGCTGTTTGCCTGTGTACCCACAGAACGAATGAAGTACCTAGGCAAATGGAGTAACTCTTATGACGTCTTTAATTGGATGTCTTGACGTGTATCGGTGAAATGTAAACATCAAAAGGTCAAAAGTTCAATGTTAATCTGTTTCCTTCTTGGAAAACATTTTGCTTAGCGCCAGGAAACAAAATAACGTCCAACGTGTCGAATAAAATTACGATAAGAAAGGTCCAAACTAATATGAATCGTATAAAATGAGGCAAAACAAATCCGCCTTTAAACCATAAAAACGTCAACAACAAAAACAAAAATATAACGTTGAAAAGATGAAATGCATTGCAAGGCGCGAAAATAAGAATAATTTGAGGGTATAGCACCGGCCGGCCGGGCGTAGGGTTTCCACTCTGAAAGAGGCCATTCGACTCGCCTTCGTTCCTCTACCAGTTCACACGGGCAAATTCAATATTATGTTATTTTTTCTGATACTGTAATTTCTATTCAGTTAAATCTTTAACAAAAAGTAACACAAAGTTCACGAATTAAGTAAAGTAATACGGGAATTAATTGTAAACTATGATAACTAATAATTACAATAACATTAATCATTTAACAGTTATAAACTCGTTTAGGTGAATTGGTTTTCATAAAACGAACTATACTAATTAAATAAATAAACAATGAAACACAGTTAATTTGTAAATAAATCATTTGTCGGGTAGTTGATTTATTTCAATAATATAATTACTCTCATAATAGTGTTGTCCAGTGTTGATTATGACGTTAAGCCGCCGAGTACCCCGTCCCCACTATCACAACACTGAACTCGTGTTATCAAAGATTGTGTTCGTCACCATTCGTTACATCACCGACCTTGTTTGTTTGACTTTTTCTTACCATTTTATCACAACTAAAATTAATTTATTTCTTACACTGTTTTCTACCAAAAATAGGTAGGTAGGTATATCATACCTGAGACGCCTTTTTGTTAAGGTAGGTAAGTATTACATTTTCCACTGGTGAGTTGTTAACTCTACCAATTAGGTACTTGCGTTGGTTTTGGCTGTACTTAGCATTTTATATTATTATAATAAGTTAACAATTCCTGGCCTACTTAATAATCTTATCATACCTAAGTATTACAACAAAGGGGTGGTAATGATCAATTATAGCTTTGAGGCCTTGATTAATGGAGAAGAAATAAATGATGTTTAAAACGTTAATATGAATAATGCCACAATTTTATGAAAATTAAAGTAGTTCAGTTACGACCGAAGCAGAGTTTTATCAAAATGTCCCTGACATAAGTTCATCGCGAACTGAACAACAGATTGTCAATAAGATTCAGTAGGTATCATAATTATACTCGTTGGGTTTTAGTGCTTGTAAAAATATATTAAGAAAATTATAGCTCTAGTTTAGATCAGCAACAGCAGACAAGGTAATTTTATAAATGCTTGTGAATAAGTATCTGTTGTTTCTTCAATCGTTCAATAAATATTTGGATGACGGGTCACGTTAATATTATCAGACCCTTTTTATTAAGTAATGAAGAAAACATAATGATAAGAAATGATGTAAATAGTTATAAATAAATATAGGTATACGATTGTTGTCTCAACTATAGCAAAATTCAATCCTGGCTTGGCATGTCAGAATCAATAGGAATATTTTAATATTCCCTACACTACTATTTTTACTATAAGTTGTCATATTCAGTATATAATCATCTTTTTTAAGTTAAGGTTAATTACAATGGATTATACTTACTTAAATTTTATTACTACAATGAACGTTTATGAATAAACAAAGCTCCTTGAACAAGCAGAATTCTTAAAATATGAATTTGAAACTTACGAGTAGGTACTAACTTGAAAGAATAATGACCGTGGTTAGGTATATGTAACATATTTCATGAGTTGTGAAGTGAACATAAAGGCTGCGCCAGCGCAACCGGCGAGCGATGACGTTGATTCAGCTGCTTCGGCACGCGGCGACTCGAATGACTCCGCTGTAATTTGAGCGGAACCTGTGACAAATGTGAAAAGTATTACGTTTTTAAATTGCACCCGCGCGCTCTTGCCGCCGTCCAAAGTTCTCTCAATACGACCCATTCGTAACATGGACTAATAAATTAATTCCGCAATTGCATTTCATTCATGTTGTGGTTTATTGTTATATTAAATAACATAGCATACTATCATGCCTATATTTCCTGAATAGTTAGACAGAGGTGTACTAATGTACAATATGTAATAGGGGGCAAGTCTGTTGCCATTAAACTTAGCACAAATTCTGAACGGCTACTGAGAATTTTATAGAAAAATCTAATAACACTGGTCGACCTGGGAATGGAACCCAAGACGTCTAGTGAAACAGTCGCGCGTACATAATAACCTCTAGTTAATTTTTCCTCGTGTGGAGACGGCTTCGAATTCTAACTGCCTTTCAGATAGGCATCTCGTAAGAGGTGAGAAAGTATTTGACTTGCTCGGTGGGTCTGGGTTCTGGCTGGCTGGCGACCACCCTTACGTCGGAGTATATCGTAAAGCAACTTCGTGTGTGTTTTGACTTTTGGCGTATAAAGAAGTAGTTGTCTCTCGGTTGCTACAGTCCGCAGGGCCAGCCACCATAAAAAAAACTTATAGGTTGGTTGAAGGACCTACGTCGATGATGATGATACTAAAACTATAACTATTTTCGGACAAGTGCAAAAAGCTAATAGTGGTTTAAATATCTGAAGGTCAACTTGGAATACGAAGTGATCACGAGATGAGAAGACTGATTTGATCCCAAGGAAGAAATATTTTTATACAATGGTATACATGGGTAATATTTTTGTTATTTTTTTTTTACTTTCTGTGTCGCAACTGACCCCAATTAAATAAAGCGTAATAGTAAATAAATGATGCCAATGTTATACCGGTGACGAAATGAAGATTGACCGTTTAACCGCTGAGCTGTCATTATTATGAATTTTGCTAATACAACGGAAACCACTGTTCCTTATGAACGTGTGAATCAGTCTAACATACTATTGGCACTTTCCACAGTTTGTTCAATAGAACATTTTGCGTACCTTTAAATATCTTAGAAACTAATATTGAAATATTAATTGTATGTAGAAGCCTCTAGGTAATATGACTCCAGAGGTATCTACGCCTAAAGAGATAGAAAACCTAATTATCCTTTTGTAAATATAAATAAATAATAATCTGCATTGAGCCTCTGGGCCCGTAGACAGTTGCTTTTTTAAAGCCTTAACGTAAATCCATTAGATATTAATCTTACTACTAACGGCAAGTTTCTATAACATAGCTGGAGACTAGAGTTGCTGTAGATTTGCTAACATAGAGATAGGTATATAAAAATCCTATTGTAGTAAGAAAATCTAATGAAGTAATGACAGATTTGTTATAAAAACTTTACTGGCCATAAAAGACCGAAACTTGCATTCATATTATTACAATATGTTCGTGTAAGACTATGAACACTTCCTCCTATGTTTCTAAGATTGCTATGCTAGCGGACCTGGGTTCAATTTCCAGGACGAGCAAAACTGTTATTACTTATAATTTTCGTATGGTGTGTTGTGATATGTTATGTCATGTAGAATTGTAGATAGATGCGCATTATTTTTCTTAAAAAAGAACGTTGCCACCAATTTCCTGTATTGTAGGCGCCTTTAAAACACAAATCTCACACGTTCTCCCTTTATACAATCTTACGGCACTTAAACCCGGGACAACAATCTGAAGGCCATAATTATGTGTCGAACGCGCAACCCCTAGCTCAACAACCGATTGCTTGACCAATTTAACAATTGCGCCGCAAGTGTTCAGTGAGTCTAGCTGAAACATAGACTAGCTACCTAGACATAGGTTGGGTTTCAGCTCAACCTCAAACAGACCGATTCGAAATAACCATAGAGCGTACTCGTCCTACGGGTGGATTTATTAAATGTTATTTCAGAAACGGAGTTGTCCATTACCAATCGGCAGTCATATTGATCAATCTAAGAGTTACATACATACATACACTCACGCCCTTCTCCCACGTAGGTAGGCAGAAACTATAGACTGCCACTTGCTACGATTCTTGCATGCCTCGTTTGCTTCTGCGACATGCATACAATATCTTCTCATACATACGCGCAGGTTGCAAGTACTACGCACCTGACCCTTTTGAAGGACTTCGCCAATAAGATCGGTGAGAGTTAAGTTAAAGATAATACTTTTACCGAACATTTTTATCATCGCAAGCAAAGATCATATGTATTTAGTCATAATTCATCCTGAATTGAATAGAGAAAGTTATGATTTACTTAATTTAAATGGAAATAAGTACCTAGATATTCGATTATATTAATTAAACAGTGATTTTATTTAGACACTATGTCAAAATGAAATAGAAAAATACAGAATATTAGGTATCTACTGAGGTATTAACAATGAATACGATTTCTTTTTATTTCAAAAGAAATCTCTCCCAGTTCACCTGAGGATTGATTAAAAGACAATCGTTTATTCATGAATCAAACAAATAAATTATGAAAACAAGAATGCTCTTAGAAATTACTTTTATATAAGATGTGTACCTACCTATATTAAATTAAACAATATTCAATTCAATATTTAATTAATTATCTCATGCATTTACCGTGGTATTGGGACGATAGTGTCTACACGTGTCCGGGTTAAAGGACTAATATCGTATTTCAAGGAAAAGTGCGTGTCTACTAATGAGGTCGTGTAAGATCAATATTGAGATGATAATTATTAAGTAGGTACTATATTTTTTTTACTACAACAGTTAACACCAATGTTTACTGTTTACAGTAAATAGATTCATGTTTTAGGGCGTTTTTTTTAATAATCCTACAACTCAGCTGCATTGGAAATGTGCTTTTTTATTATTTTAGGCTGTATGTAATAGACCTAGAGAAAAATTATGTCTTTCTATAAAGGTCCTTTTATAGACAGTCACTGTCATGTCATTGGTTATGCCAGGGCGCTGGTTCTGTGCAATAATAGCACACAGACCCCTGCCCCGTCCCATAAGTAACTTGGGTTTTAGAGCGCTTTACCTACATAGTCTCATATTGGATCAGTTAATTTAACACGCTCCATAGTCCGTTAGTACACCTTCAGTTTGTACTTCTAAATGTTTAACTAGGTGTGGGTTAAAACTATAATTTAACGATTTTTAAATAATGATATACTTACCTAATACTTATATCTATACATACAGTTCTAGATTAGATATTTTTTTAAATTTCTGCTGTAATGTGTGATAACAAAAATGTTATTTAAAGAGTTGAGTCGTATATTAATCTCAACGCAGGCGTGCACACTGCACAGGTCACATTGTGTTAAGAAAACGCAGAGCTAGTCGAAGTGCACGTGCAACAGAATGTTCTGTGTTTGTGCATTTGTTCAGTGATCGTGGGTGGGCCTGTACTACTTTTTTACATATGTATATTTTACTCGAGCGTCAACTTTCATTCGAAACACACTTCCAACCGAGATTGGATCTTAAATAAGGGATGTAAAGAACTAAATGAGCTGATGATGGTAAAAAGTAGCTTATCGGAAATATTGCTAAGCCATACAGCTAATTCCGTCGTGTACAACATACAATGGACCTATTTCACGACCCAATTAACTTTGTAGCACTTTTAATTGTTTTATTTTGCTTGTATCGAATGTCTTTTGCAGATAGTTTTGCTGCCACACACTCACGATTTGAGCGGGGCCTAAAATTTAATAGTTACTACTGTACTACTGTACGAGTGTGTTACTCGTACTAGTTGTACGAGTAGGTACTACAAAATGAATATACATACACCGACAATTGTATATCTACTTTCTAATTTTAACATTTATAATTCACGCGAGGTTACCTACTATATATGTATAGATATTAGCCTTTTTAAAATCGAATTAAATTTATAAACGTTTGAAGTTGTTTAAAATAGAAAATTTAATTTTTAAAACTTATCATTTTGATAAACAATAAAAGTTACTCTATGTTAATATAAATAAATTCAATAATTTATTTTTTCTTGCAGTCTCCTTAGCATCTTGCTAAATCGAGCGTCTAAAATGTTTAAGGAACTATCTAAACATTTAAGACGCTGGATTTTCCACCTGTTATTTTCATTACATGTTTACGTCTCAGCCAGTTAGATTTTATTGATTTGCAGGAATCCTAAAAAATCTGAAACAGCTAAACTTTAAAGTCCATTATTACAATAAGCTTTTTTACTGTGTATACACGTTAAATAATTTTACAAAGGATTTTTAAGTTACGAAGAAGTTTTTATATTCGCTTAAATTTATCAAATATGAATTACTTACGGTACGCGTTTTAAAAAAAAAAAATCTACGTACATAAGTTATTTCTGATCTATCTGAAACGGAATATGAAGAATGAAACCATATACCTAAAGTAAGTTCTCGGAATAACGCTATCCCATAAAATAAAAATATACGGCCTACGCTTGCACGAGTAACGTATTAGGAAACTAATTATGGAATGATATAAGCTGGATTGGACACCCGTTTTTCTAAGAATTTTCTATCAAATCTTGGAAATCTTCATGAATTTCCAGAAAACTGTACAAATACGTAGGTCCGTTTAATCTACACATAAAACCCCCTTATACGAACGTAAATAAACAGTTATTTTCATTGATCATCTCGGTGTCGCCAACAGTAACACTATTTGACATTACTGTCTGTTATTTTAATGAAGGAAAATTTCGACCTTCAAGCAATAAGAAAAATAGGTACCTAAGGTGGTATCGTAAAACATTGAACAAACTGCAAAGTAAGTCATGTCGGTTGAGAAGCAAGGTAAGCTTTTCAATATTTGTCACTGACGTCACATTTAAGACGAGAGGCGTCGAGGTATCAAGTTAATAACAAATACGTAGGTCTATGGTCTCTTGGAGATGTAAAAAATCAAGGATCTAAGTCAACGCATTAAAAAAATATGACTATCAATGCATCATAATTATTACGATAGTCCCCAATAAATCAAAACTTATAGGAAATTTCATGATTCTAAGGCTTACATCGAAGAAGCAAAATCTTACAGCAAAATCTTAATTTTGTAGTTAAATCAAATAAATAAATATTTTTTGTTATGAATGATTTACATTGACCGTAGGAAATTATCAACTATAAAGTGAAGTTGGTCCTTCAATCCAAGTTTGGACTCATCTTTTCGTTAGAGCAATATTCGGTGCGTTGATACTTAGATTAAGAACTTCAGTAACGCATACAAACTTAGTGCACGAGTCAGACTCGCATCGATCCGGTTTTTTAGAGTATGTCTGCTAATTTGGCTAAAATCATACGTTACTAAAAAATTATAGCGAAGATAATGTACATTATACATTTAACGTAAAATTTGGTTCGAGAACTTTGTTTGGATAAAAAGCAATACCTACTCTATTGCATTCCACTTAGATCGTAAAAAACAATGAAAATAATTTTGAGAGTGGGAGAAGTTTTTTATGAAAATAATATCGATAAGAGGTACAGGTATAACCTACCTACATAATACAGATTAGATAGTAGATTTTCCTTAAACCTATAATGGCATCGTCGCTCAGCGATTGGTTTCTACTACACCTGTTGCGGATTCGATCGATACCCCTACGGAATAAATATTTGAATGAGCTACAGGTTGTTCCTGGTCTGGGTGTTTATATGCTTGAGAATTTTTAGACGGGGCGAAGTTTTTAAAGAAAAACATTGTCAGCATTTTCTATAAAGAAAATCTAACTTTATTAAAATGTTTATTCGATGTACCTAGGTAGGTTAGAATTTAGCATTTCTTTTCGACGTTGGTATATCAAAATTCAATATTTTATGCATACAAAAATATGTTAACCTGATATTAGATGTAATGGGGCACTTAGGTACGGTACTTAAGGTAGAGTGGAAGAAAAATATTTTTTTAGGTTAAAATAATCATGCTTCTCAACGTTTACAGAAATCATACTGAATCATAATAGCACATTATGATATAAGTGCGGTAAGTTGAAAATTACAGCCGAGGCGATATTACTATCCCGAGCCGTAGGCGAGGGCTACAAGAAAGCAGAGGCTGTAATTATCAAGGCGCACGTATGTCATACGACGTTTTATAACATATTTGCGAGGAAATACCTAATATAAACTATACAGCGAAAAGAAAAAGCGCGCGGAATAATTTTTACTTGTTCACAAATTAAATATCCTCAAACTCTTAGAATCATATCTCAGTGACAGAGGAAATATCCTCAAACTCTTAGAATCATATCTCAGTGACAGATTGCAGTGTACAGAAATCTCTAGAATAAACCCAACAAGTAAAATAGTATCTATATACACATCTGAATGTAGACGCGTTAAATATGGTGTGCCTCAGGGCAGTGTATTGGGACCGTTACTGTTTTTAATATACATCAATGATCTTCCAAAAACGATAACACACAAAATGGTTCTCTTTGCTGATGATAGCACAGCAATTATTGAGTGCACTAATCCTAATGACTACCAAAATGAAATCACTAGCTCTGTAGGTAAAATTATAAAGTGGCTTGATAAGAATAATTTAAGAATAAATTTAAGTAAGACTAAAATTATGCATTTCTATCAACGTCGTGTAAACCCAACGATTTCCGTTACATATAACAACTGTTCGATAGAAGAAGTCACTAGTAGTAAGTTTTTAGGTATAACTATCGACAATAAACTCACCTGGAAACTCCATGTAGAAGATATATGCAAACGCATAAGTAAATCTGCATACGCATTATTCCAATTATCAAAAAAAGTGAATATTGAAACATTATTGACAGCGTCACGGTTTAGTAGGCTCAATTCTCCGTTATGGTGTTGTTTTTTGGGGTCAATCAACTAATAGAGATACCGTGTTCAGGATGCAAAAGCGTTGCATTAGATCTATGTGCGGTCTACAATCCACAGTCAGTTGTATACCTTACTTTAAATCATTAAAACTGTTAACATTTCCGGCACTATACATTTTAGAAACTGCACTCTTTGTAAAAAGAAACCCCCACATATTTATTAAACTGTCAGCGGTCAGAAGAACTCAATTGCGTGCTCAGTACAAAAATAAATTATGTAACATAAAATGTAAGACTGCTTTGATGTACAAAAGCTTTTTCGGAATTGCTCCTAGGATATATAATAAAATTCCTAATTCTATCAAATTAATGCCATTGTCAAAATTTAAAATAGCACTGCAGAAACTTCTCCTTGACAAATGCTACTATACAATAGACGAGTTTTTAAATGATAAAGAGATTTAATTAGTAATGCTGCATTTAAGTTTTGACATCTGTAGTTTTTAGGATAATTATTTTCTTTGCATATTTGTATGTCATAAGACAAAACATAGCGTACTATTTTATTTTAAGACCTATTGTATACCTATGTTTCACAAATAAACTTTATGATTTATGATTTAATTAGCGATGCGCGCGCATCAGCGCTTTTTTTAAGGCAAAGGCACAAAAAACAGCCAGTATTAATATTACAGTAAATTAATATTTTTGTGTTTTTGTTACATATAAATGGTTGTAATTTATTGTCAAAATTTAAGAATTAAATGTTTATTTATTAAATTTATCTCCCAAAGTTAATTTTATTCATAAAATGTTGACCATTTTACTGACATAAAAACTCTGCTAAGATTTAAAAAAGTACCATTCGTTTATTAGACGCAGCGTCTTGATAAACCGTGCGTTTGCCATTACATTACCGCACAAGTGCGTAATGAGATACATAGCGATATTGAAATTGGTGAAGTAAGAGACCCTTTACGAGCAAATGTGTTATAAAAAATCTTATTATATGCTTTCTTTTTTCTATTTGGGTAATAAGGTAAAAATACTACATACACGCAATATTTTCTGATGTTGTAGTCCCCTACTTAAGCGTGTTATTTTTAAATTAAGAAGGTTTTAATTTAATCATTTTATTATAGTTGACATACTGGCTGGATGGAAAATGTTAAAAATTATCGAAAGAAATGACCTCTTCTTTTGAATATAGAATTTTTTCATTTGTCATCATGGCTTTTGGCGTTTTCATGGCGTCGTAATCAATAACTATAAAATTTGAAAAATCCTACATTGTAATGAAATAATTATGATTTTGTGTAGACGATGTAAGGTTTAAATAATAATTTTACTACTTATAAAGGAAAGTTTATTTTCAAATGCTTCAAATATATTGAAGACCGGTAAATGCGCGGCATCAACAGCATATTATTTTGTTTAGTGTTGGTTCAAAAATATGTTTTGCTTTCGTTACATGGTTATAAAACCTTGGGTCCTGTGGTTTTGTGATCAGTCGTATGTGCTAATGGCTACCTACGTTGTTGGTATTTTTCTGCGTGAGTATTCGAGTGCTTTGGAATGTAGGTATTAATTCCAGTATGTTTTATTGCTAGATGGTATAGAAATAAAAAAGCATCTATGTGTTTTGCTCGATAGGTATAGTCCTGCGTTGAATCTTATAAATAATAAAATTGTTGCCTAAGATCATCTCTACATACAATTAGTCTTTGGTAGCAGATAAGAAGTTACGGTTGAAAATGGTTCAGTAATATTTAAAAGTCGTTGTCCTAGTATAGATTTCTGAGCAAGTCTGCACTTCCTAAAAAAATATATATCTTTGAAAATACTTTTTGAAATTTTTAGGATGCCTTGCAAAATAGTGAGATAAAATTGGATAACAGGTTTTAAACAACAATATTATTTATTACTACAATATTTTGAAGTTCTTGGAAAAAGGTGTGGATTTTATTTTTCTAATCTTGTGGGCGTTGTTTTTTTTACTAGAATTACCGTAGGTAGGTTAATACCTACCTACGGTAATTCTAGTCTACTCTAATGAGTAAGATCCGAGAGCGATCTGACATAACTTATTTTCACATAGATGAAACCATAGGTTTTCAGTAGCGTCTCATGTTCTTTGAATATCTGCGTGCTTGTAGAGCTCGGCTTGTGCCACCTGGGCAGGTACCAATCTTTCAATAAAAGTTTTGGAAAAAAATTATGTGATTAAGTATGTCACTTTTTGTTGACTCTATTGGCGATTAACATAGTAACTTGTGTTGTTCAATAAGTTATATTAATAACTAAATAAAAATATATGTTAATGACACCTTTATTAGTCTTCACATCATAATATGACACACTGGATCTCATATCTCCAGAGCCTGAATACATTGTTGGATAAATGTCAATTGCTCACCGAGAAAATAATCCAAAAAACTGTACCTGGAACTTTTATATTTCCTTTGGAAAAAAAAAACACACACTAAGCACTAGGTATACTATACAACGTTCGTACTGATAACGTGTTGATTAATCTCTACTATTATAAAATTGTAAAAAAGCTGTGTCTGTACATTGAAGATATTTAAAAAAAAACACGTGGGTTATGGTATATAAACGTCTCCGAATCCGAAAATGTGATTTTTAAAATTCTTGTCTGTTTGTTACGGGTTGGATCAAAAACTACTGAATAGATTTTAATTTTATTATCACTGTTAGAAAGTATATGCTCCAACTTAAAAACTGGTAAACTTCTTATCTCAATTAATTAAATGAATCCTGAGATACAGCATGACCTCCCTGATGTATAGAGGCCCATATAAAGAAGAGGTCATCAATGTTGGTTTTCCATTTGTGAGCGAAGCCGCGGGCAGAAGCTAGTAAGTTATATTATTAACGAATTAAAAATGTATGTTAGTGACATCTTTATTTGTCATAACATGACACACAATTATCATAATTATGAGAGTTTGTTCTATGTAGATAATTTAAAAAAGCTTAAGGCATCGAATACAGGCAGTATTACAACTTGTCTATGCTATAATTATAGGTAAATGTTATTAGGGAATGTTTCTATAACCTTTAGATTTGTCCAGTTTTCGGTAATAATGGAAGCGGCGGTAACTTGGTGTCGCCTAAGTGTGTCGGACTTGCGGTGCTGGTTGCTGGTTCGAAACGTAACGTCGTCACGGTAACGTCGGTAGTGCAACTTGCCACCAAGTTGCACTACCGACGTTACCCATTCGTTAGACAAGCATTTAGCTTAGCCCGAGGGGTAAAAGCTTAATTTGTACTAAGTTAGGTGCTTCAAATTCTCATTAGTTCTTGTTCTCTTAACATAGTGCCTTAGTAGCCTCACTATGTATGTAATTGATACAGATATCGATAAGGTATGTAGGTAGATAGTTGCTTGCAAAGCTTGTAAAAAAGAAATTGTGTACCTATTTATCAAATGCATAACCTGCGTGTCGTATTATTTTCGTGTGGAAAATCCTGAAACGATTAGCGTGCTGTGGGGGTAGCAGGGTATGACAGATTCGCACAGACTGAAAACAAAAACGTCGTGATATGTATGACCATGATAAGCTGTGGCCTCATAAAGCAGTCAGGACTTACGTCGCTGCTACTAATATTCTATTATCTGTGGTCGCTGCCTACTTAGAGGCGCACTAAGTATTTTATTACCCACGTTACGGTAAAATGGTAGCGAACGAAAATGATGGGTGCATATTATATCACCATCCTTCTACCCTCCTTCCTCCGTCCTTTTTCTCTAAGATCATCAAAAATCCATTTAATCCATTTAATGAAGACGGCTTTTCGATTTTTATAAAACATTCTTGTTATATGGATAGCATTTCGTTGCCTTTTCTATATTATACTCATAGAATTCACTTCGTCCTCCATGATGAATTGAAAGTCGGTAGAAATTTTTAACTCCTATACGAATTACGAGACCATGTTATCTTTAATATAATCAATAATCATATTCGCGTCTCTTTTGGTTTTCCTTTCATAAGTAAATAAGGTTGTTGTGTTCTTCGTTGATAAGTAAATCGTATTAAATGTTAGGTACTACGCTGTTTGCTCGGGCAAAGTTCGGTCGGGTACAGTAGGTTTCTCTTACACTTTGCATTATTCAAATATTCAATATTAATATTGCAAAAAAATGCTCTGACATTACACACTAGGTTATATTCTTCGGATTATCATGTGAATGTAAATTATTTCTACTAGACTATCGTTCGTTTAATTATAATTTTGTTTTTTATCAACACAACCTATCAAGTTCTAAATACTAAACTGACATCTAAAAATCCTCGTAAAAGGATGACAGGCATACCAATTGCTAATTGTTCACTGGATTCAACGCGTCTTTAAGTAGTTAAAATTGAAATGTTTTGCTCTAATAAATCAGAGTTGTAATGGCTAGTAAAATGACTATTCGGTTCATTAAGTGGGTTCTTACACTTACTACTTACATTTTACAAAATACGCTATATCTTATACATAATGAGTGACTATAACCTGAATGTATTCCATGAAATATTAAAAATAGTATCATTGTTAGTAGTTACTCTTATTAATGTAAAAGCTTCAAAGGAATTTTTTACACGTCTCTACTTCGTTTGTGTCCTGCTCCGACACGGCATGAACTCAAATTTGAAAATATAAGAAGGCAACGACTTCAATCTAACCTGATTCTTAGAAAATCAAGTTGATAAAATTTGGATCGATCTAAAAATGCTGGTCATATTTGTGCAGTCTTGCATCATCATTTCAAAGTATGGCCTATTTCAATCGTTAACTTCTGTTATAATTCTTTCTGCTACATTCGAAGACTCGAAGAAATAAAAAAAATTTATTCATAAGATGAGATGAAGTGTGTCCTGCGTCGATTGATTAATTAATGGTCTCAGTATCATATTGTATGCTTTATTTTGTGAGTGAGTTGAATATATCTTGTTCCATATGAGTAGACAAGAGTTGATTACTAAAGCATTCTTTAAATATAAGTAGGTATTTTCCTCAAATAGATGAATGCTAAAAAAACATTGATTTGACCTAGAGTAATTGGCTCATTAAGGGTTACGGTGTTAAAATACCAATAAAATTATGGCTGCTCAGCTATATTTTTATGTGTAGGAATAGGTATATGTATATATAGGATAACCTTAAATCAAAATAATTACCTATCATATTCTAAGATTTTTGATAAGATGGAATTCTAGTAATGCGCCTCGTTTTTGAGATTGTGGGCTTGGAAACGCCCATTAATTACTGTGCTATTTCCGTTTAATCCAACCCTGCGATCCACTGTGTCCTCTCGTCACTATCGTCGAAGCAAGCGGATATTTAATTGAAATAAATAAATGAGTTCTGTGAATCTTTCCCAATCTTTCATCGGATTTAATGGAGCAGTTAATGTCTAGGTACCAGTTTAGGTAACGTTGTAAATAAATAAATAATAATAAATAATCATTTATTTCTCCTCACATATACAGACAAATATAGTTTACATTATTCAAAATACCATTCTTAACTCGTATGTGAAATGTAGATAATCAGTTAAGAGAAACATAAATAATAAGTAAAGGAAAATACTAAAATATACTCATACAATTTAATTTTCCTACACCAATTACTGTTCATAGCTGTGACACATTTGTCTTTTTAGAATAAAAAAATGACACTCTCCTAGTTGTGAAATATTTACAGGTGCGTTCAGAAATTTGTCTGTTTCATAGCTGTAGTATGAGGTCCGATATTTTTGGTCTGTTTTGAGACATAACTGTTTTGTATTCCAATACAAAACAGTTCTGTTTCAGAAAGTTGTCAGTTATTTAGTAAATTTTAAGAGGAATATTAAAATCTATCGTCAGTTTGACAGTGCGCTAAAATGCCAAGGAACCTGAGGTCGTAGAAGTCAACCAAATCTGCGATGTGCTACGACACGTGATAACCACACGGATTGATGAGCAGCGGGACACAGAAAATGATAATAGTAGTATTGGCATGTCAGAATAGCGTTGAGTGACTGAAAATGAAGTGCACATACGCTTAGAATGGTACGAGTTCGTGTACCTACATCAACAACAGCGAGCACGACACAATAAAAGTTTGAACTTTTTGGACACATTTAATTCTGAGGCGGTACGAAGTTTGCCGGGCCAGCTAGTATGTAGATAAATAATTGTGGATTTCCCAAACACAATTCAATCAATTTGCGATCCGGTATTATTAGGTGAAAATACTAGGTGATATCCAGCCAAGTTGTTTTTTAGTAAAACAGTGGACACGTCATGTCCTTTTGATATTATTATTGTCTGTAATGTAAAAGTTGGATCGATATAATTTTCGCTGCAATTAACCTCTCTCGTTACAATTTAAAATGTTGTTGTTTTGTTTTCTCCATACCTCAAAACAAGCGCAATAGTTTTAAGATCAAGTAATTATTAGATTATATAGGATAAAAAGCCATTGGCCTGGCAAAAAATTTCATTCCTTGACCAATATTTCTTTATATAGTAACAAGAAAAATGGCCTGCCAGTGGAGATCTCGCATTTATGTTCCAATTCTAATTTTTTGGTACAGGAATTTTTCTCGGGTGTCACGATGCAGCAAATAAATATTGGTCGTGAATTGGAGAAATGAATCGATCTCGCTCTTATATAGATGATTCCGAAATTTTATCTCTTTCACCCTAATAGCCGGCTGACAAACATGTATCAGCGGTTAATAGGTGCGCTCACGCAGCTGTTGCGAACAAATCAGCTCGGATATAGCTGACACTGTCAAAAAGCTAACGCCTTGGCGCATATTACAGGCGACGTGCGACACAAAAATATGTAACTGTCAATATGTAGTGGTTTAATATATTAATTGGTATATTTACTGTATATTAAAAATTTACAAGAATTTGTTGTTAAGCTATAAATTGGTAACATGGTATAAAAATATAGACGAGAATTATATTTTCCTATGTACCTAACAAGTTGCTTAGATTTAATTGAAAGTAAATCTAAACGTGGAAGACTACACCCGGAAATACCTGAGTAATGTTACTGAAGTATTTAAAAAAACTAACTTTTATTTAACAGCCTTAACGCGTTTCAATCAAAATCTCTAATTTCGATGGTTAAATTACTGATTTTTTGGCCTGAATTTGCCTTTGTTTTACTATTTATTAGTATTCACGTTTCAAGTGGTTGTGTTTTCGAAAATACTGATACGATTCACAAATGGTGGTCACGCTATTTACTCATGACTTGTACCGGCACGTAACAAGCAAAGACATTACGAGGAGGGTCGACTCGTTCATTCAAGATCGGTGAAAGCAATCCTACGTATTTAAAAATAGATATCGTACAATATTTATTGGCCTTCTTTTTGGGATTCGATTTAATATTAAAATTAGAAAAATTTAGTAAGCACGTGTTTATTCGATGTATGCTGATTTCTTCGTGGTCATTGGTATTTTAAAGGATATCTCTTTAGGGCTAGAACCTAATATTAAATAAAACCATGCGGCATAATATGTATACTTTTTTATTAAATAGGTAGTAGGTATATTTTGTTATTTGTGTTCACATATATCGAGGAGTAATTTTTACCTCGTAATATCAACAAATTAATTGTTACACTATGTTTACAAGATAACTAGATGCAAAATATGACCAGGGCAAAATTAGTACCTACATATCTATCTATTCAAGAATAATTTTACAGTTTATAAATATTTTTAGATTATATTTTTTTGAGAGTATATGTAAACTAAAATGTTTTTTTCTATTAGGAGCTGTCAATACATGCGGTGTCCACACACGAGTTGCTGAAGCCCAAAGATGAACCCTCATATTCATTGGCTGCTTCGACGAACCTTTGCTCGGTCAGCTTACACCATTCAGGTCAGTAAAAATCTAATCTATTTCGACAATTAAAACTTACACTTACATAAGTAAGACAGAATTACTTATGTACGTTGTACACTGTGTAACAAAACTCCTCTCTAGGAAAATCGAGACGGTAAAACATACTATCACATTCCTACCTGGGCATTATAAAATAAAATGAGCACTCAGTTATTTGATTGAACTCATCATTTTTCCTCGTTCATTCATACATGCATTATATATTTATATATATTTTTATTTTATGTAACCTATATCTATAGTCTTGCTAGAGTATGCAATCCCATTTTCTTTGAATCTGTCAACATAAAATCTAATTGTCGTGCTCTTTCTTTCTTTCGTTAGATATATCGCAATATCATTTGTTTAATAAAAAAAATTAAGAACTGGTATTGAAAGAACGAATTTCCTTAACAAGATTTTGAAAAAACGGTCTTGGTTAATTTCGAATTCAATATCCCTTCACTTTATTGATGTGTGAAGGTACAGTATGTAAGTTGTTGTTAACAAACTTCCCAAACTAAGATTTTTTTGTCAAATGCCATACATCCATATTATCCACATCATAGATAAAAAGCAATTGAGTCGGACTAACATGGAAAGTGGGTATCAGTGAATTATCTTTTAATGACAGCATAGAATGTTGATAATAGAATATGTATTTAAATCATCCATTGAAAGTTGTATATTTGCGACCCATTCTCAAACAACAAGTCCAAGCTTCATATAATTTGGACACTTCCGTTTTTATTACATTAATTAGAGTAAAACAAAGGGATTGTGATTTGATACCTTGCCTTAAGGCTACACACCCGATATCCATGCGGCAGCAAACGAGTCGGAAATGATATTATTTTAATTGGTAGTGTTACTAGGCAATTATCTTTAATGAAGGGATATTATATATATTATGAGTAAACAGCGTAGGTACACTACGTTCATGATTCTTAAGATTCAAAAAAGAGGGAAATATCTGTTTGTGGTCCACTCGCGTAAATGGTCGTTACGGACATTCTGGAGAAGGCTAGAACTATATATTGAATACTACTTATAAATAATTATTTTCTCAGTTTTCGTTCCTCAGATAACTGCTAGACCGTCTACCACTCACTCCCTAGACTTCAAGGCTACTGTAAAACAAATTGTATAGAATTTTATTTCAATCGCGACTTTAATTAACACTATCAATGTCATATGTCTGAAAGATAAGGTTAAGTTTGATATCGGAAACCCTTAGTTTGCTGACATATTTTAGACGTATCCATTATAAATGATATTTATATCTGTAAATACATCTTCTGAAGATACTTTCACAAGTCGATATTTTTAATTTTAATATTGCCATTAAGTGGTCAAAAATCCGAATTCCGAGTTGCTACTGAATACTTCATAAGAAATCTGCTTGACATGCTTGCTTGCTTGCGAACACCTAACCCATGAAGCATTTTTTATTATAATTACTGCACGAACTTACTTTGTACGTACTTGTAGGTACGTGTAGACTAACCGGCTTCGGCTGTGACTTACGTTGTACGGTCGTACCACTTCAAACGTTTGCTGTGTTGGTACGAACTTAGGAATATTTAATTTACGACCCGGACCAGTATTGTTCATTCAGAACGGTCTCGGGTTGATTGGCGATATTAAAAGTGTCAAGCGCCCGCTGCCGGAAATTCATTGATAGATTTAATCGCCTTGCACTGAAATAACGTACGACGCAGTAGGATTTGATTTGAGGAGTAAATTGCTTAGTCATTAATGCCGTCCGGTCGACGCAGCTCTTTGCACTAAAAACGCGTGCTATTTTCAGGGAGTTAACAAAGATCCTTGAAGTTTGAAATTAAAATCGACTTGCGTCAGTATGCATCGCTTATAGCAAGCAGTAGGCATTATATAAAAATCTGTTGCGGGGGGTACCTAATGTTAACCAAAATCACACATTCCTATCATAATTTTCGCAATATTAAGCCTTACTAATTACTAATGTTGTTTTCACTTTCTATTTTTTTATGGCTAAACACTAAATCGACCACGTAGACCCTACGAATCAAATTTTCGCTTCTGTTGCAAAAACGCATCCGTTGCCGTAATGAGTTTATTAAAAAGAATCCGTTTATTTCGCTATATTATATTATAACAAAACATTAGGTACGAAATTAATAGTAGTCCTTGACTGATCAAAAATCTCTGTTGTCGGGTGTTTATGCCAAATAGATCAAGACTTGTATCTCTATTATAATTCATTATCAACGGTTGACCTAATAAGATAGTTTTCACAAAGCATCAGGACATTTCAAAGTAGATTTGCCACCCCACAAGATTAGATATATGCAAATTAGAAGTACGTATCGTTTAAATTTTGAGTAGTCAGTAATAAATAAACATCTCCTTTAAAATCACCTGGCACAACGTTGTAATACCAGGCCAATCAGAAAGATTTGCGACAAAAAGTTTAAGACACTAGCCACTTGTAATTATTTTGAAAACTTCGATTATTTAAAAGTAAAAATACCACTGTTCGATTTTCAAATTTCCCTCCGCATTTCTTTGAGAGCCAATTCAAATTTTCTTGTCCCATAAAAAAATGGACCTGCATCGAGAACATATTCGTGCAATGACTTTTTATGATTTCAAATGTGGCTTAAAACCTGATGAGTCGTTTGATCGACTTCGAATTGCTATTATGGATGAAGGACCTTCAAAAGCAACATTCTACCGCTGGTATAGCGAGTTCAAACGCGGTCGTCTTACTTTGGCGGATGAACAAAGGAGTGGTCGTCCTACGACGGCTGTCACCGAAGAACACACCGAAGAGATTCAGCATACTCTGCTGATTGGTTCAGGAAGTGTTCACAAGATTTAGCACGAGCACGTTCGCGCAAGGAGGATAGTTTCCTGCTGGGTACCGCACAACCTCACCGAAGCTCAGAAGCAGGCCCGTGTGGATTGGTGCCGTGATATGATACAAAAATTTGATGCAGGCTCGTCTCGGCGCGTTTACGACATTGTGACAGATGACGAATCCTGGATTTATCAATACGATCCAGAAACAAAGCGTCAGTCGACAGTTTGGCTGTTTCAAAATGAAACAACGCCTACGAAAGTGAAGCGTTCGAGCACAGGAAAAAATTTGATACCTTATTTCAGCATCGACGCCGAATGGTATAGCACAAAATGCCTGCCAGAATTTTTTTCTGCAATGAGCAACAAACGACCGAACACCGGGCTCCGCGGGATCCCGCGCACTCTGCGATCAAAACGAGGGACTTCCTGGACTCCACACCGGTCAGTCTTGGGACACCCTCCTTACAGTCCTGAATTGGCTCCTTAATAAGTAACGCATACACACTGCGCTTACCCCAAGTAAATTGGAACAAGCACAGAATGATGATAGATAGAAGCTGAAAAAAGAATTTTGTAAATGGCTGCTGTGTTAAATAGTTGTAGAAGACAAATATTTAAAAATAAGTAATTATTTAAATATATAAACCCTTTTTTCTAACAATGTGAAAGTTAATTGGAGCAACAAAAAATTGCATATTTATTGATAGCTGATAATGGATGCCATAACCATTGTACCTACCTGCAATCGATTTTTTGGTTGGCCATAGAAGTCTCATACTTTAGTTACATAATGACACGTCATACTTAAGTGTTCATGTTTATAATACGTCGGTAGGTACAAAATATGTTTACATTATAATCACAGCCCTCTGTTCCTTGCTTATACTCTATGAGATCATTGTGTTATAACTGGCATAAGCTCGTGTTAATATGTAGGTAGGTATCATGTACAATATTCAACGCCGTAACTACTCACATATAAGGATTGTGTCACTATTATAGCCAATACTCCAATAGATCCGATTAGATTGGCTTCTAATTTCACGTTTCAATATCAGGATTTGGTCTGACCAGAAACCAGACCAGTTAATCTAGCCAACAGAATTTTATTCAAATTTCAAATACTTTTCTTTATCCAACCGTGAAACCGTGAAAGAAAGGCTGATGATTTTTTTTCTCGGAGCGGCTGCAGCATCTGTTAATGGTTTCTTAGTATTTTAGCAAGTAATTGTTTGTTTGCAGTATAAAACCACGAAGAATTAAGCTAGCAATCTGGTCCGAAGTCTGGGTACTATTTTAGGGTTAAAATTGTAGGGCTAGAAGTGTTACACTAAGTATCTTTCTTCAAAACCTGTCCATTTTAAAAGAGGCGGTTCTATGTTAGTCTGTCTGTATTTTTTTTATATGTATGTTCATCGATATTTTCGTCAATTGTGGATCGATTTTAAGTTCTTTGTATGAAAGAGTGTATTCCCGACGTGATCCCATTGAATTTTGGAGGTTTCATCACAAAATTTAGAAGAAATAATATAATACGTACCGACTGAAAAATAGGCAAGCGCGCTCCATCTAGGTAGCAGTTTCGCTTAACATCAGGCGAACTGGCGATCTTCGAGGCGTTAAATTCAACTCGCCGCTGAAAATGTTGGAATAAAATAACAATAAAAAGTAGTTAAAGTTAAAGGCGGGTTTGCCTTCAAAAACTTTAAAATATTGGTAGGTATAGCAAAACAGTTTCGGAAGTCGGAGCGAAAGTAAAAGATCCGACGAAATCGAAGGTACCGACTCCTGAAACTGTTTTGCACTTAATATCTTTATTTTAGTGTTTTCGGGTTTGCCTTCAAAAACTTTAAAATATTGGTAGGTATAGCAAAACAGTTTCGGAAGTCGGAGCGAAAGTAAAAGATCCGACGAAATCGAAGGTACCGACTCCTGAAACTGTTTTGCACTTAATATCTTTATTTTAGTGTTTTTCTACTTGTTGTTAAATGTCATTTAGTGCCATTGGGCGACCATTCTGATACAATTGAGGCAGACTGGCGGTTTCAGTTTGATGAATGATGATGATGACAGCTGCCTTTTGACTTCCAAATATAAAGGTATTAAATAAGTGGAGCGTTTAAGGTAAATGTTACAGTTTCAATTGAGTTATTACCTAACAATCTTCAGGGGATTATAAACATAAAAATGTAGGTAGAAGTAATAAAAGCACAGTATAATTGTAGCGCAATATCAATTAGTTCAGGACCAGTTTTCCGCATTCATTACAAACACGTCTCGGAACATCGTTCTAAGTAACTATTAGCTGCGTGAGTACAGGTATCACCGAGTTGCATGTATATTTATATATCTATCTAATGTTTATTATTTTATAAACAGGCGTTAAAAGATTATCATAGTTTATATTTTTGTGCAATAAATATCGCCTAGTAATAGGTATAGCTATTACAATATTTTGTATTCAATTTAATATTATAACTTTGCATACATTTCAATCTTATGATTATTGAGCTGACCTACACCTACTAACCTGCTAACCCTACCTCTGATACAGAGACAAAACGTGGGGGATGCATTAGAACAATAATTATACAACTATATAGACATTAGCTATGGTACATTTTACACAAAAATGATATAACGTTATGCTGAGTTCCAAACGCGATGGGTTCCAAACCCTATTGGGACGCACCTAGAGTACGGTCGCTTAGTTTGTAAGTTTACTCCAGCCTGGCAGCTACTTTTGGCGCTTCGCCACGCTTACTAGCTACATAGGTAGTTAAAGCTCCCTTGAACCAACCGAAATTATATTAAAATAACTAAACTCTATGTACTTGAAGTTGAAATATTCATAAAAATAATAACATTTATACCAATACTATTGATTAGTAACATGAATAGTTAGTTGAATGGTTAAGTCCCTACTGTTTAATAAACTGGTAATATTGTGAGAGACGTTTTAAATGATTATTAATTAGGAATATCGTAAATATTGTTAAGTACAAACAAATTAATGCGGATAAAACAAAACTGTGCAAGCCAAACTGTAAAATGTGGCCAAGATCAATATTATTTCCACAGGATTCGTAAAAGTTACATACACTTAGACAATTATGCAGCCTAGCCAAGCAACCTTCTTGCTAGCATTTTTTTAAACACAGCATTAATCACTACATATTATAAAACAAAGTCGCTTCCCGCTGTCTGTCCCTATGTATGCTTAGATCTTTAAAACTACGCAACGGATTTTGATGCAGTTTTTTTTAATAGATAGATTGATTCAAGAGGAAGGTTTTAAGCTATTTAACATCACGCTACGACTCTTAGGGACGGGGCAGCGCGGGTGAAACCGCGGGCGGGTCGCTAGTTATCTATATTTGCTTAATGTATCAACAAGAGTTAGTAGAACGTAAAGTAAAATAATCTTACATGGTTAAGACTAGTCTTTACATCAATAAGTTAATTTATTTATAAAATCACTAGCTTCTGCCCTTGGCTTCGCCCCCATGGAATTCGGTCTGCCATCACATCCCACGGGAACGGGATAAAAATCATATCCTATGTCCGTCTCCTGGTTCTAAGCTACCTCTCCACCAATTTTCAGCTAAATCGGTTCAGCCGATCTTAAGTTATAAATGGAGTAACTAACACGACTTTCTTTTATATATATAGAAGATAAGTAATACTTAGGTAGATAATAACAATAAGCTTTCAATCAAGGCTCTCCTGTGAACTTAACTATTGGCAGCCCTATCCCCAGGCATTGATTGTGGTCGTAAAGTAACCCGCATCGAATCCAGTACAAATATGAGCGTGTACTTCTGGCTTTAATGTGTCGCGTTGAGCCACCTTTAACACAGTTTACACCTAAATCGATTTGACATCGAGAGAAATTGATTAGGCTTGTGCTGATAATTCATTTACGATTCAGGCTTTATCATTGCAATTCTTGCGTTTCAAGCTTCAAGAAAAGTACCTATTGAATAACAGATTTTTGTGAGTGTGTTGGCAATCATAAATTATAACTGTTATTGTCTGATATTTTTTTACAATACCAGTTATAAATTACAAAAATTACTTTTAAATTGAAATATATGTGTGGAGATCAATTAACAAATTAGTGATTTTTCCTGCTTTCTCATGATATTGTATGGTAAAAATATAAGTAGTCAACGTAGATTGTACCTACTACTAAAATAACATCGATTTGTGATTAACTCAAAGTATTGAGCTTATCTGAAAGAACGACATCGCTCGTATCTAGCGGCCGCGGGCGCACACCGATCTCTTCGAGACCCTGACGTCAGCTCGGGTCGCGTCCCCTTAACCTCAGCGCTCTTGTTGCAAACTGTTCATAATTCAATACAATTACAATAAAAATATGATAGGCGCCCGTGATTTTACAATAATTTTGTATGTAAAGACATATCAAGAAAAATATTTCACATTCAATGAGTAATATTTTTTCAATAAGTAACGCTTTTAAACGGCGTGAATACCTACGGCAATATAATTCATATTATTATTACGAGCACTTGTGTTGTTTGTTACAAAGTTATATAAAAGTAAATTGATAAGTAATTAAAATATAATGCGCGTAAGCAAAGTCGTAAGACATTCTATAATTAAGTACCTATAACTTTACCGCTCACACTGGGTGTTTTATAAGTGTTGTTTATGTAGTGTACCTAGTTACTTAAGAAGTGTTCATGGTGTTATCTAACTATAACACCGATCGCCCGTCATCGGGGTGTTACTGCGGCCCACAATGCGTGCGCGCACCTTACCTAGAACCTTACGTTATTAAACTTTATTGTTTGAGAGAACAATTACCTTTTGTACGAGTTGGGTATCGACGCCATTATCAGTAGACGCGTTAAGTAACGCCGGAGGCTCGAGTTCTACTATTTAGCGTAAGTCGCAAAAGGCGACGATTACCACCTTTTAATATGTCTTTGTTTGCTTTTCTTTGAAAACATAAGCTGAACTGAAAATAGTTTTTTTAAGTAATACCTAACTTATAAAGAACAAACCTAAATTATAGGTTGTGTTTTCCAGTACCAACGTTTATTTCGATGATTCCGAACCTTGTGGAGATGTCCCACTCCCAAACCAAAGTGGGATATAGGTATTATTTTTATTCACTATAGGTGGGTAGATAGAATTTGATTGCAAATTGCAAAACATCTTAAATATTAGCATTAACATTAGTGTTTTTAAAATTGTCGCAAAGATAACTCAATCGTACAAATTACCGAAATGTGTTTAGTTTACAAATGAAACTTGCGTTATTTACAAACAATGTCGAAATTTTTTTAACAATTCTAAACATCTTACAGGGATTAATGACTGTTTACGTTTATTTTTAATTTAACTCTGCTTCTTTTTTCATGGTAACCAGGTGTTTGATAATAATGGCCCGAAGGTTTTTCACCCCAGAGTCAGATGGGTGGCTAATTGAAGGAAAAGATTATGTTTCTTACCTCTTGCCTCCAGGTATATATGTCAAACGGACTAATAGTAGTAGGTATCTATGTTACATTTCTTTAGAACTTCGATAATACTTAAGTACTGTTTTTTTTTGAACAGAAGATTAATTACTTCCCTTAATTGTTATTATTATTAGAATTGATTATCTGCATAAATAGTTTTTGTCGCATGCCTTTTGCAAAACAATTGTAGAAAATTTGGTACCTATACCTACCTAGCTAGTTCATCCCCTCATAGTTTCCATACGATTATTATATTAATAGGTACCTACCTACATTTCACGCCTGTATTCCCCGAAAGGTTTGGCAGAGTTATACCCACAGTCCGCCGGTATGTTTAGGTCCCATGTAGTTGGCGGCGAACCGGGCAAAAATATTAAACTACGAGCTCCTACTGAGAAATTCATAGAAAAACCCAGTAAAACTTCCGTAGCAGTTGCGCTCAGGATCACTAAACTAACTCAATAATACGAAAAGATGTGTTAGGTGTACAAGACCTAACATAATAAAGGTAACTCATACTACCTCGCCTGTATCCCTCGTAGGTTAGGTCTTGTAGGTACGCCCACAGATCGTTCTTATGCAGTAAGTATGGTGGGTACCGAAATCCACTAGAAACACGCAAAAGGTACCTACTCAGTACTCATTCATTAAAATTATTTATTTTCTAAACCCTCAAACACTATTTAAAATACATTTTTAAGTGTATGTTCCATGTATGTACATCTCGTATGGTAGGTAGGTATGCTTTCTGTACCTACCAATGATGAGAGGTCACGATATAGTAAAAATGTAGATATAGCTCGAAATTAATCTTTCTAAGAAATTAATAACCACAAGATAACAATATCCTGCGTCATATTGTATACCTACACCTAGGTACCTATGAGTAAAATTATAGGTAGGTAATAAACTTATTATTTCATGTGTTTTGTACTACCTACTACCTAAACTGCATTAGTCTTAACTAGGTACTGCAGTAGGCTAATTTTGGACAGGAGTTTAATTAGGTAGGTAACCTAATTAAACTTCTGTCCAAAATTAATCACAAGATAAAATCTAACAACTAGGTACTATGGTAAAAGTAATTTGTACTTGTTCTATGTAAGTACTTACCTAATCCTTGAAATAAGGGTCCATATTTTACTAATATTGCTCGTAGTAGGTAGTAGAGCCAGCAATAGTGACGACATTCTGCTGTCATTGTTTTTGTTAGTTTCGCGAAGATATTGATATCATACGATTTTAACAAAAAGTGTTAACAAGGATAATTGAAAAAAAGGAATAATAATTTCAGCAGAACCGTTTGTTTTTTTTAGTTTTTAATTTTTGATACAAGTTATCCTAGCAAAGCGATAAATACTGCTCGCATACGCAATCCTATTATTAAAGTTATTTATTTCCTACTTACTAGTTAGTTTTAGATTTCATACAGAAATCTACAAACTTAAAATTTCAAAGTTAGTGTCCTTAGGAATTAACAAAGATAATGTGTAGAGAAATCAATATGAAAGGAAAATGAGAAAACGCTGGCGCAGAGCTAAGATGAATAGGTTGATATAGGTACTGGTAAATGCTTAATCATCATCCTCCTAGCTACCTAAGATTCCATTCCTTTTTCCAAGCAAGTTGGGGTCAGCTTCTAGTCAAACTGGTCAATCAGTCAGCTGGATATCAGTAGGTAGATATTTTATATGAATTGACTGCAATCAGACTTCCGCAACCCAAATTTGGGCAATATCGATATCCTAACGAATATTATAAACCTTCTAGGACCGACTTGTTTACGTTCATCGAGATACGCAGCGGTCTCGATGCGTTAAGAATGGTCACCCATACACACATTGACCGTGGCAAGCGCTGCTGAAGTTTACAAACCAGTTGAGCAGTTGGGTGCTCGCTCCGCCATACTCTTTATGATCATAAAATTACCGCTACACATTGCTTTTCCAAACAACATACCACGGTCGTTCATGGTCATGTTTAAAAACACTTTTTGTACAGTGGAAATGTTAACATCTGTCTAAAAACTCTATTCGTCTAATAAGATCAGTTCTTCGATTCTTCTTTAACTTCCAGGATTTTTAAGTTTCACAAAGTTGAAATACTGATGAAAAATCCTGCGACCCGTGAAGGTATTGTTCGGTATCGAGATCCGGTTATATTTATATAATCGTTATCGTTTTTACGATTAAAAATACCCCAAATACAATATTATAAAATTTAAACGGCAATACCTACTTACGGTGGCAGTGACATCCGTGACTGGGTGCCGAACATACTAAAGACGACGCGGTGGTGTTATCATATTTAAAAAAATTGCTAGATTTTGGGGTAATTTCGGTAGATTAGGCACGACAGTCGTGAATTTACTATCATGAATTTAAAGTTTCTTATTTTAATTGGAAGGTAATGGGATACCTGTGTATATGCCACTTTCGGATTTGACGGGTTTTTTTTAACAAAGTGTATATTGGTTTAGTATAACGATCACCAGTCTATGGCATTCAGTTCACTGATTTTTGTAGGAGTACAGTTGGGAGTTGCAAGTCGTGATTTTAAAGACAATGCTTATCCTCATAGCAATGACGTTACTGATACCAAACCGCTTAGCGTTATGAGCTGCATAGATCGTTCTCGAGCAAAGTCGTCCAACTGCCTCGTAGTATTTTTAAAACTCTTTATCTACATTGCATCCGTGTAGTTATCGTGCTCAGTGCAACTTTATGAATTACTAGCCGAACAATTTCGTCTGCGCCAAATCGGTTACCTGAAAATATTTTATTTAGAAAATAATTTACTACTAAAATCACTCAGGGATAATAAGTATTCCGTTCTAACAGTGAATTTTCAAAATCGTTTCAGTAGTACCTACCGGATATTGCCCCGAACACCCAAACTTTACCTCTATATAACATTAGTATAGATTTGAACTGAAACTGGTCTGAAAAGATGAATCTTTGCCATGGTTATGGAATTTGTAAAGTTTTTGTGACGTTGATTTACGTGTCTTTTCACTCAAAACAAGTTTTATTAAATTAATAATTCATAATGCAATCGGACTAGATAAAAGCAGCTCGAATTTTGACTTTGAGTAAAAAGAAAAAGCTAATGAACTCTTCCGTACCCTTAAATTAAAAGAGTAATTCCGCTTATTCGCTTGCTGCTTAATGCATTTCGTGCTACCTACTCTTTTTTCATTACATACTACGGGAACAGGATGGCCTTCTATATATTTTCCCATTTTAAGATTCCATGAATTTTGGTATATAAACAGACCTTGTAGAAGGCTAGATAGGCTAGCATTTGTCTCAAATAATCCATTGGGAAGCGAGTGGATTGAATGGATTTCTTATAAATGTATAACTTGTTTACATTTAATGAAAGTATATAAGAGAGGATGTTCGTATTGAAAGTAGGCTTTACCTTTAATGACATGTTTTAAGTAGAGATGAAACTATATTTGTACAAAACTCCTAGGTCAAGATATTTTTTATAATATGGTGTTAGACAACAGAAAAAGGCAAAAAGAAAAACAACATGTAAGTATCAATATTATGCAACGGGTGTGGCATGGCGATAAGTCATACGGACCTGCTTTGTTTACGTAAGATTCTCTACAATTAATTAGCAGCATTATTGTCTTAATTATACAAAACGATACCCAGACTGATACTGCCAAAGTTCAGAAAATTACAACAGTTTATTTTTATAAAGGATCTAGATACCTAGTAAAAGGACTTAGTTTTGTTAACAATCATGGTTTAAGGACAACCGTTTGCTGTTATTTGTGCAATATACGGGTTACCTGTGTAGCCAGAATATCTATATTACCTAAAAATTTGCTTACCTACGTTTTAATAAAATAAGAATTTATATTGATTCAATATTAGTTTGTATAGCCTGTTTAATTGCTTTGTATACGAGATGAGTCCCACAACTCGGTGAACATTCAGAAGCCAGTTATTCAACGGCATGGGTAATTCGCACTGCTCCCGAACTAACGTTTCACAATTGTTATTTGTTATTAATTTCACGAACGATACGCCGGCTTTTAATGTTTTATAAATACGACGCATTGTTCTATAAGCGACACAATACCTTGCGGTGTTCGCGGCTCGGCTCGAATCCGATATGCAACTACATCGGCGTGCGGCGTCTGTCTGACGCATTCTTCTACACACGTAAATTGTGGAAACATACCTTTTATACTTATAATTTGCCTCTATAGAACCTAATTTCAATCTACAGTATCTTCCAAAGTAGTGAAGGTACCTACAATTCTGTAATGCCAAAAATCTTATATCGTAATCACTGATGCTTAAAGGCTTAAGTAGTCTTTAACTTAGGAAATGTTTATAATCAGAAATATTTGGAGAAGTAGCTCGGTTACCATGGCCGCGGGTAGGTACCTATAAAAGCATGTTGCATGTTTAGCTACCTACAACGTTAAGCGACGAATTCCAAGAAACCCGTATCGGGAGGCACGTACGCGTAAGATTGGCTAAATCTCAAGTGTTAAATGTTACAACATAATAACAATAATGTATATTGTATGTATTCTAAACAGGAATTTAGTTACTCACTAGCATTCTAGATTTTGTAAATAGTAATTAGGGATTGTGCATAATGGATCGTATCTTTTTCATATTTTTGGATGCTTTTCTATCCAGACTGAAATCATTTAGCACGCGCTCCGCCATCGAGTAAAAATGAAATAGTTAGTTCTTCAAGTAAGATGTGGTTGGGTAATCAAGAGCAGACCCAAAACGAATGCATTCGTAATATTTAAAAAGAACAATTCGTAAATTCCTAGACATTTAGAGGACATAGGTTTCGTTCCTTGTTACACGTACTCGTAAGAAGCACGAAAAGAATAATTAGATAAAATTAAATATATTAAATATTATTCTTAACAATATGTTAACGAAGAAGTATTATTTAGGACTGATTGTGATTAGTTGCCAGTTACTTAACGGAACATTGTATCGTACATAATTAGTGTGACCAAAAATTTGTCAATCAATAGTCCTGAATAACTTAAACAATTTAGTTATCCTTACACTATATAGTACTACACACCACCACCATAGTATAATATAAATCTTTAGATTTTTTGTTTGTTTGTCCGTCTGTATGCTATTACTAGCATCACGAAATAACGTCTGCGAGAAATAAATAACGTTTGTAAGAAATAAGGACGATTTTGTTGTGCGAGTTCACAAAATCAAAATTTTGGTGTATGTTATTTTGTTCCTTCACATAGAAGCCGAGCAAAGTAAATCCTATTTGTGACGCGAGTGAAACGAGGCAGAAGTAATAACATAGAAATCGTGAATCGTCACAAGTAGAAATCGTGCTTAGTCCTAGTTTTCAATAAAATATAAATATGTGGTCTTTATAGGTGCATCACCGTACGATAGCCGAATATGTCTACAGGAGAGCAGCGCAGATGCAGCAAGCTCCCAAAGCGTCAAAGGAGAAGAAGAGTTATCTCGAGTCTACCAGACCCTTTCATTACCAACACTTCCAAGAGATGACAATAATTCTAGCAACAGGTTTGTTTAGGTTGAATCGCTCTTACAGTACACCTATTCTGTTTTTAATTTTCCCTTTTATTCACTCTCTTTTTAAACTATACTTGCTAGCGACATTGTAGGCTATCGTAGCGTTCTTATTTTATAAAAACATGGTGTCACTATTTTCTATTGAAATGTTGAGACTGGGTTCAACTGTCTTTTCTAATGAAAGTTAAATGGCTATTAGTTGAGGGCTTAGCGCAACTTTAGGCTGATTCTCATTCAGTCTTTATTTATTTCATAACATTCTTTAAATATAATGATAATAGATAATAAATGATGGTTTAATGATGGTGCATTGGACACGCGATCCGTTTCTGCTCTTGAACAAATATTGTGGACTAAATGGAGGGAATTACGTCCACCCACTTATTTACAAGAAAACCATCATGGGAGGCGAATTGGGCTTTATATCCGGTAGTGGGTGGAATGGGCTGTAGATGTTGGGGTAACGATTAATAAAGATTCTAATTTTTAACATTATCAATTGTTCTGTTGGCGATCTAGCAACACTGAAACAAAGAGTAAATCTAAGTCAACGACCCCAGCCAGCCCGGGCAACTCTGAAATGAAGCCGCAGTCTACCACACCGACGTCGCAGGCACTTACGAAGCCTCCGTACTCTTACGTGGCACTCATCACGATGGCTATACAAAACAGTCAAACGAAACGAGCCACACTAAGTGAAATTTACGCATACATCACCAAGGAATTTCCATTTTTCGAGAAGAATAAGAAAGGATGGCAAAATTCCATTCGGCATAATTTAAGTCTAAACGAGTGTTTTATTAAAGTGCCCAGAGAGGGTGGCGGTGAGCGTAAGGGGAATTATTGGACTCTTGGTAAGTTAATACGACACTATACACAACAACAAACACTTAACAGTATCTTAATGTGATCCAACATTAAAAACTGTTCTACTAAGATTGTTCTTCAAAAGAATTTGACTCTATCATCACTTGTGTATTTTCTGTTTGCATCGACGCAATGCGAATGACTGCTGACCGCTTAGCGATCATTAACCGTCATCTCATATTTCATACCTTAAAAAGCGAATTGCTAGCGACATTCCTGCTCCCATGTTTATAGACTCTTGGGTGGTGAGCGTAATATTGTTGTAGATCCTCAATGCGGAGAGATGTTCGAAAATGGAAACTTCAGGCGACGACGGAGAATGAAGAGGCCCTTTCGAGCAACCCCTTACTCTAAAACATTGTTTGGAGACGGATATCATGTGGCACACGTTGGACAGCACGTACCACCGCATATGCAGCCACTACCTCTTGGGGCCAGGAATTACTTCGGATCGGGCTCACCATACCATCCACCTTCGTACCCAAGATATGACACGTGAGTTTGTAAAGGTTACGAAATAATTTTTAGAGTTTATTGATTTGTAAAAATAATGTCATAACAAAACTAGATATGTTTTTAGTCAATTGGAATGGCCGCTGTTCTGTTTAATTTAGTGTTACCTAACTAAAAATTATCCGCATCGCTTGTTATAATTTAAACAGTCAAGTTAACACTATGACATTACTATTACATATTAATTATAACAAATATTTACGTTGCTCATACTATTGTTTACAAAACAAATGCTAATAATTTACTGATATGTTACTAAAGAATTTTATTTCCGATTTCCTTGACGGTCTTCATCAGTTAATTATCAGTGTCATAATAACATTGAATTATATTATTCAGGTGAATCTTACTATGACCTTAAAATAATATCTTAACCTGATTATAATAAACAATATGCAAACTATTCTAAACATTTGATAAGTCCACGATATCTAATTGGTTGAAAATTCGAACTTTTGAAAGTTTATCGAACGTGGCCGTCCTTCTGATAAACGGTGTATCTTATTATTTTATATACGTGATATCGTACATATTGCCCGATATAAATCGGTTACTTCGTACGGGCGCTATCTAATATAAGTATATGTATTACATATACGAGAGTAGGTAATCATAAGATAATGCTATAAAATAAGTCGTTGATTGACCCTGTGTAGAAAAAAAATAGTTTCTTGGGGGTTTAATGATCTATTAGGAACAAAAACTTAAAATCGCGAAGGCGAGGTACAAGCACATACCTACTACTTAAAAGCAGTTTTTTGAAACTAAGTGACATTTGTGGTGTCGAAAAATAGTCTGCCATCAGTCACCAGTTTCGTTAGCGTTTAGCGCGGCTTTAATTTTGTATAAAAGCTATATGTTTGATATCTTAAATAATATTAAAAGTACCTAATATACCTAATATTACCCTACCTCTAACTATTCTCATTAGAAAGTTGTAAACGATGTGCTAGTTAGTGAAACGTTAGAATGATCGAACATATCTTAGAATTCATAACTGATAAACTACTTAGCTTCCTTATCAGAAAGAGATCAATGTAGTCCAAAGTTGGTAACTGCAAATCTAGACTTATTAGACGACTAAATTGTTTTTAGTGTGTAGTTTAACTGTGCGCATATTTTGGGTAAAATGTCATCTATTTTCTTGATAAGTATTTGATAAATATCTGGTTCAACCTACCTTTCAACGGGGCCTCCTCCTTCGAGAATACGGGCATGGATGATGCTATGTCACACGTGTTGTTAAAAATCTGTGTTTCTTAACTTACACACTAAAAAAACGGTTTAATATTTACGTTTAAAAAGAAATAAAAATAATATATTGACGATTTTAAAATAAATCTGCGGCAGTGACCGGTTCTATATTTCCTTGCTGTTGATATTCAGATTTTTCATACTATATAGATAGTTCTATACAAAATTTTCGTGAAAATTATAGGTATAATTTGTTTTTGTGCAGTATTAACTGGGATAACATTTTTGTGTATAGTCATAACATTTTTGTGTATAGTCATAACTAATAGAAGCAATATTCGGCAAAAAAAGCAGACACTTAAAAATTTAGATCCCTAAGGGCCACTTGCACCAACTTCCTAAATATATTTAAATTGTATTTAAACACAAATTTACTATGAAAAATTGTGTTTAAATGCAATTTAAACATATTTAAACAGTTGGTGCAAGTGGGCCTAAGTCTATAAAAGTCGATTTTCAGCCCACCGTGCGACGATATTTGTATATAATTAAATAGTTTTCTATTACTTTGAACAAGGTTCTTACGGAGAGACAAATTAAGAAAATTGCGCAGAAAATTGGAAAATATTAAATTATTAAATGAAACAACGGAAATTATTTCCTGCTAACCATTTGCTGCAGGCACATTTGTGGTTGCTATTTTTTTATGTGCATCTGCCCAAATGCTTTATATAATAAGTTTAGATCTGCAGGGCGGGAAGGTTGCAATATAATATATAGTAATAATATACGGGTAACGGGTAACAGAACAAGCGCCAGACCTGAAAGTAGTTTGTTCAAAATCGACCACTCGAATCGATTACAGTGGTTTTTAATATTTGTGTTAATTTTGCCCGAAAACATAATTACAATACCTGAAGCTATGGCCCCCTGATGTATCAGTAGCTCGAGTCATGGAAAACTGAAATCTATTTGAACAAATGGTTTGTGTGTGTGCGTGCCAATACTTATCGTAGTCTTTGGGGGTACGACTATAGTACAACCTGGAGGAAACGATTTTAAGTAGGTATCATTATAATGCTTGCCTCCAATTTTTACATCGTGAGTTTATACGATGGAATTTAAACAATTATTAAATAAATTAAATTTTATTTTGGAAATGATCAAGACTGCTGTATTTTAGTTATTTTGCACTAAACTTTAGTTAGTAGTTTAGACGCAGTTCATATATTCCTATATCTTTATTATCATTATTTACATATAAATTACTTATAAGTATGTGATATGTAACGTATTTTGGTTATCTTAAATATCAGAATATAAGTGTTCTTAAATTAATTAGAATGCACTTTTTTAAATTTATGTCCATGGACAATACCAAATAATGGATCCGTATAATGGAAAACAATTTCATTATTGTATGGTACTGACATGCTATTGGTCGACGGCAGGTAATGGGGCGGAGTTTGTTCACTTTATCTCTGCCTGAACCACGATGACTGAGAGACTATTCAAGGTTTTAAAGATATTGCAGTAGGAAGTACCCAGGTAGTAGTCTGTGTAGGTACTTAGGTACTTAAATATATGCAAAGTTGACGCGTTCATGGTCAAGTGTAGTTAAATTAAGAGTTTCTGATACGGAAAAAGGCTTTTTTAGAATAAATGCCATAGATGCATCGGGTACCTACCTTTATAGACAATTAAAATGTTTCTACAAATATACCTACTATCAGTTAATATTGCTGGTTATAAAGAATATCTTATCTATCTATTGTAAAGATTGATATAGATAATTTGGTTAGTCTGCTCTCTCGCTTGCACCATGTTCTTAAATACCAATTTAAACTAAATCACCTAACTTTTAAGAGCTCAATCCCGACTTAATTAATGTTTGCTAAATCGCCAGATCCGGCGGTGTAACTCAATAAACTTAAGTATTTTGATATCATTTTTAACTTTTAGTTTAACCATTCAAACAATAAATTGTATCTTGTATGATAACGAAGAAATTGTAGATTTTTTAAATAATTACCTACTCCGTACTTTTATAGGAGTGTTGTGGAAAGAACAGACTTTGGGTTAATAGATAGGTATGTTGAGAGAAATTGATTTTCTTAAAAGATTCATCTAACAAGGATACTGCTGCTAGTTCATTGGGCAAAGTAGAGCACCAGATTAAGACTGCACAAAATAAGGTTATTCTTGCATTTTATAATATAACAAGTTTCCTAAAACTAAATGGAGCACACGTTGAAATTCTACCACCGTACTACAAGCATAAACAAATTGAATCTAGTACTTTTTCATCAATACCTAAGTAACTTGTTTGTGACCTAACATTTCAACGTAAAAATTACTAAACTAATATATCTTTTTATTAAGCTTAAAAAGTCTTGATGCAAGTCACAATTAAGGGCCTCTTGCACCAACTTCTTAAATATATTTAAATTGTATTTAAACATAATTTTTCATAGAAATTTCGTGTTTAAATAGAATTTAAACACATTTAAAAGTCTTAAGAAGTTTATTATTATTACGTATTAAGAAGTCCGACAAAAATCAGATTTATCCCAATTTATTTATAAATTTGATTTGTTTCTGTCGGTGCAATTATTAGCGATTGGCCTTTGCCTTGCGTGTTCGATTCCCCCGATGGCTCTAATATTTGTATGGCCAACTTTTACTGGTTCTGCGTCTGTTTTTATGAGATTTGTGAGTACATCCACGAAATATAAAAATTCCTAATCAACGAGAATCTATTTAGACTCGGTAAAGGACCTGCCCGTTCTAAAAGCAATGTTTAAAATTACAAGACGGTTCTATGTGTTTGCTGTTCCGTGTAACATATGTTAAGTGGTGTTTAAACGTTTCCAGTACATGGCTAACGCAGTCGCCGAGCGGCCTGGGGTACGCGGGCGCGTGCGGAAGTATGGGACGTAGTCCACCCGGGTGTTCGCCACACAGCGCGCTGCCCCACCAATCATCGCCCGTCGCCGTCAATCCTTTTGCCACACATCAAATTCAAGGACAGGTTAATAACCATTGCTTTTTGCCACCCAGTTTTAACACCCAAACTACTGTAGATCTAATAATTGGACGGAAATACGCAATACCGATCGTGGTAACGATATTTTTTTAAATATAATAGTTTTGACACTGTATTTTCTGAACTCGAATCGTTAGGTACCTACTTAATATATATATATTGTATTTAGTTATTATTTCATTTATTTATTATTGTTAACTACATTGTCATAGTAGTACTCTAGGGGTGTGTCTGGCATGAAATATTTGAACTGTTTTCATTTATGTGCTTGCGTTTGCGCTGTTTTGCCCCTTGGTAAGCAACAGTGCTGATGCCGATGGTCAGAGCTTAGGGGCCGTTCAAGTATTACGTAAGCACTATAGAGGGGCGGGGGGTCTTTGTATTGCTTATTTTTGATGACATGGGGGGTGGGGGGATCTAGATAGTGATTAAGTCAGCAGTAATTATTTACTTTGCCACACATATCGCAAATTCTCTATGCAGAAAACGAAATGCATTTTCGGGGATTCCTACAAATATTGAATACGTTTAGGTATATTTCTAGACTTATTATAACTGCTGCTCATAAATCAGTCAATTGTACCAATGTTTACGTAAGCATGGGGTGGAGGGGTAAGAGCTTTGCTTACTTTTGCTGACAAGGGGGAGGGGTGGGTTAATAATTGCAAAAAATCTGCTTACGTAATACTTGAACGGCCCCTTACCATCTAAAACTATAGAAAGTTCAGCATAAAGCCGAGCACTACCATTCTTGTGGAAATGGAAGTACTACTTAACGTTAACTACATAACTACGTACCAAGGGCCGGTTTCTTGATCCGTAATTAACTCAACCAATAGATAAAAAAACGAGCAAAGGTTAAAATTTCGGCATAATTCGTTTTTTGACCAATTATTAGCTTAACCAATGGTCGAATATCTATTAGTTTCAAAAGTTAACCTCCCAACGTTGGATAGTTAGCAATATGGAGGATAGTTAACCAACCAACAAACCAAGTTTGACTATAGTCAACAAAGTCTCTTTAACCATTAGTTAACGAGATACCCATGGTTCATCTAACAAATGGTTATACAGTTTACGTAGTCAAACTAATAAGTAATAGTTATTTTGATATTAAATACGCCTTTCTTCAATTATTTCGTTTAGTCAAGCCATATTTATTTATTAGACTGTATTCCCCAGGGCCGTGTTAAACTTATTCGAGGGAACTTGGACACTAGAATAGCTGGGCCCAATTTAATAACGATAATCGATATGGCATAATTTCTAAAATATGGCATTAATTCAACAATTTCATTGTTACTGTTACAACAGTTAACTCTCAGTACTATAGTTGGTGTCGGCACTACTACTGCCGCAGAGTGTGTTAAGTCCCTTCTGGATACGATACCGCGTCACTGGCAGCAAGTTTGGACACCACTGCAGACAAACTAAGTATTATCACCATACGGCGATTAATACTCTTAAAATCTTTTAAAATCTCGACTGAATCCTACTATGAATGTGATAACGTTAAAGTGACACGAGTTCTTAATAAGGTGAAATCGTTAGAAATCTTCTGCACGATGTCTGTGGGACTCGTATTGGTCCCCGATATCGTAGGGCTTGTTTACAATGGGCTATTCCCCCCCTACGGATGAAAACGACAACCTAGGTGCTTATGTACATACAAACAAAATCATTAGTTACCACTATTCTTTTTACATTAATTTTGAAGTCATAAATGCATACTGCGCTTAATAATGAAACAAAGATTATAGTAAACAGGTGTTGTAATGCTCCTATGAATTCCGATGGCGTGTTAAGAGGCTAATTTCATTTCAGTAATTAAATCGAGATTAAAATTTGAGTAGCGTATCAAAAAGCAGTAAAACTGTATGTTCGCAAATTGGCGCTATGAGTGTTCAATAAACGACTTTTCCGATTAAATAACTATGAATTCAGGATTGGACTTGAAATATGAATATATTAGTTATATATAAACCTAAATCGAAAATTTACCACTAAGGGGTACCTAATGAGTTTACAGCGGGCTTCGTAGTTGGACTAAAAATTACGTCATCAAAGAAATTAAAACAAACTTCTAAAACAATCTCTTTCAGCTCCAGAGCCCTCTGCAGCCGATGCAATCGATGTCCATGAATACCTACAATGCCATTGGAGTCGGTGCTTTAGGTAAATGTGTTTTAATTTCCATTGAAATACTCCTGATAAGTGTTGCTATAGCTAAACCGCTATCACTGGAAATCTAAAAACCAAATTATGTATTGGAAAACGAAACGAACTCAAGATAACGTTTTAGTCCAAAATGAAGCCTAGGTAAACCTCTACAAGAATTCCTTTTTCCTCATAAACTATGTTTTATCAATACAAAGGTTAGTGATTTGCGACATTTCCGAGTGATTCAAATATGATAAAAAAAATATGGGTGTCCAATAATGGACACGTATACGGATATATTTTTTCGTTTATTAATTTTATGAAGTCTACCTGTTCTGTCACAGATCGCTATAAGTAAAAGCTACGAAAAAATGAGCTTTGAACACAACCTTTACTTTTGTAATGAAACTTTATCGTCATTCATCCCCATTAAGTATGTCAAGATATCCCAAGACTGACGAAGATAAAACTCAAATTATTGAAGTGAAAGAAAGAAATAATTTTCATTGACACAGTTTAGGAACAAATTAGTACAAACGAAACAGGGTACATAAAATTATAAATATATATAACTATGAGTACTGAATCATTCATGTATTGAATTTGAATTGAATTTAGGTGGTTTAGTTATTGGAAGTTGCTAAAATGATAGAGAATGAGAAACTGTGAGAACTCAGGTGGTCTTAAAGCACTTGTCGAATACATTACAAATTGAACGTGCTATTGGTGCTTTTCGATTTTATGATACATATATTTATGTTTGCTTAATTCAAGATCGTTATTTACTTATTTACAGACGGGTCTCCGAGCCCTGGCCCTGGGTACGCTCCTTCAGCTGGCGGTTTCTCACCGAATAGACATCACGACATTGTCACGTCGTCAGACGCGGCTGTTACTCGATTTCCATTCTGGCCTGAAGGTAATTTGTTTAAAGAAAATATACATTAACTAGCTTCTGCCCGCGGCTTCGCCCCCGTGGAATTCGGTCTGTCATCACATCCCACGGGAACGGGATAAAAAGTATCCTATGTCCGTTTCCTGGTTCTAAGCTACCTCTCCACCAATTTTCAGCCAAATCGGTTCAGCCGTTCTTGAGTTATAAATGGAGTAACAAACACGACTTTCTTTTATATATATAGATTGAAGAAGATTATTATTTGTTATCCATTTTTAGGTAGCTGCCTGCTAATTTACATAAAATATTTTCTAAGTTGTAAGTTAATAAGTTCTAAGTTGTGGATTCCATCGCAATTAATTCTCTAGGCTTTAGTTTATGAATCTAATTAATGGCCGCATCGAATAAAACTGCAAGTGAACAATGTCAAATTTACAAGAAAAAATAGTATTTTTTTTATAACGAGACGCAGAATAACTTTGCTGCCGAGCGAAACACACAACTTTTCACCTCACTACAGCGAGGAATATAAAAGCAGGAAGCAAGAAAAACAGCAAATATTAAATGAGTGTTTATTTATTTTAAAAATTAAAAGTAAAATTATTACAATTGGTAATGGTGAGATTTTCATTTTTTTTGGGACATTAATTGTTGTGTTTGTGACTTGTGTATTAGGCAAATTTACGTACTCAATTTCATTTGTGAATGTTGGAGACACGGACGGAATGGCAGGCGATTCATTACAATTTTCTATCAAACTTTCTTTAGAAGTTGAAGGACACGTCTTTAGAAGTTGAAGGACACGTCCAAGGATCTTGTTTTAAAGTTAAACCTCCGACGATGCCCTTGCATTGTTTTGACTTGTTTTCTATAGTCTTCTATGTATCCTTCTGCCACAGTGCGCCAACTTATTTCATGTGCGCCAACAAAATATGGTTGGCGCACATAAAATAAGTATTTATGCATTTTCAGTAGAAAATTATTGAATAGAAAGGTTCTGATTTTAAAAAATCTTCATAGCGTACCCATCCTCTTTTAAATAAATGTTAGTAGAAAGATCTGCAATCGTACTTAATTCTTATTTCCACAGTTTTTTTTTTGTGTGCAGTACGCATATTGTTTGCAGTCATGCTTGTAGCCACCGTATTCCATGCTCCCGAGAGATGTTCCAGCGCAACCTGATAATCCGCCTATTGCCTCATTGTCTCCTCTACTATACCCGTGTATTACGTTTTTGTGGGCAATTCAAGCTCCTTACGGAAGGCCCGAGTAAAAATAAAAATAGCGTTTCCTGTTTCTATAAAGTTCTACTCTGTTGCCTTCCGGGTAACAAATATTTATGTGAGTGCAGTCAACGGCTCTTATGACTGCTGGGAAACTTCTTCTTCTTCTATTAACATGGGTCTTACCTTTGGATTCTTCATGGAAGTAATTTATTTCTAAAAATTATCTAGCAGTCTTTTGTAAACTCGACCGCTGCAGAAATCAGGTTACGGCTGCTCGTTCCGGTATCCGTATAGTCGTATGAGGTTTAGACGCTATGCGATCAATGAAAATAGCTCTGGTAAGATTAATAATATGAATATGCGTTTATTTATGCATTTTGACAAGAATGTATAAAATTCTATGACAGCGCGTGACATAATTCGTTCGAGATCGTCATGCCGCTATGTTGCTTTCTTGGTTCGCCAGGTGACATTGGCAGCAACAGTCTCTTTCGAAGAGCGAAATCGATGTTTAAACTGTTCTTCGGTAAGGCTAAGAAAAGTTAGATCGGTTTCCCACAATTCTCCGTCTGCGCCGTGGGCTTCGCTGAGGTTTGAATTTCCATAGTAGATAGTGGAACATCGCCACTAGACATTTTCAAATGATTCATGAGTTCAAACTTAATGATTATAGTTGTTTTTATCAATTGTAGCGAAAATAAAAAAAATACTATAACGACTGCCTCATTAGGCGAGTGGTCCTGAGCGCGACTGCTATGCTAGAGGTCTTGGGTTCGATATCCAGGTCGAGCAAAGTGTTACTGGGTTTTTCTATGAAATTCCCAGTAGCAGCTCGGAGTTAGGAATTTGTGCCCTGTTAATGGCAATAGGCTCGCCCCCTATTACATGGGACCTAAACATACCTCGAGCCTCCTGAGGTGTTGGTCGAGGCTCTTGGCGATAAGTCCATTGACCGTGACGACTATCGGTACAATGTTGGCCTAGTCCGCATCCCACATGGCGTCCGCCTCGTGGGCTAAGTCGAGATATTTTAACTGTTTCTCTTTCTCAGCCTTCACGAGGTTCTCGTCATGCGGGACGGTGACATTGAATACAATTATTTCGAAAATCAACAACAGCATTATTTTTATAAAAAAAGTCTTGACCAATGACTATCTCTTGATTTATATCCCTGATATTTATACATTTATTATTAAAAAGACACGAGTCCACCATAAAATTCAATAATGTCTCTCCAACTACATTTAGACACGCACCAGAAATTGATCTTCCGGAATTTGATCTTACAAAACGCCTCTCCGATGTGTCACTGCTACATTTTGCTTTCACCTTCGCTGCTAATCTCTCGGAGATACAGGAGATTGATGCACCTGTATCTATCAGAGCAATCAATGTCTGCCCGTTTATATCAATGTTAATAAAAGGGCTGAAGTGACCTAAACTTTCCTGTTCATCTGGGAGTTTTTGGTCTTCGGACGCAGTCATCTGCAACTCCTCATGCTTATTTATTGACCACGTCCTTGATAGTTTGGGTGCTGCGGGTACCTTCTCACGCTAAAATTATAAGGGGTATTAGCGTTTGTGTAGGTGAAACGAGACCGTGGTCTCAAATTATAACGGGGAGTGTGAAACTCCTCCCTATCCTTCCTTTCTGGGTATTGATGGCGCTGTCATCGACGAATTCGATGCTCTCGGCGGCGTTGGTGACCTTGGTGTGGTCGTATGGAACGGTTGTTCAAAGCGTACCTTTGATAATAGGCCGCGGGGCGGTTGGATTGGCAGATTTATCAAGGGTGTTTTATTGTCCTCGAATATATAAAAAATATATATATACTTATATAAAAAAAAATATGTCCCTTAACTGTAATATTGTTGCACGCAATTAATTTTTTGTGGCATATAGTTTGGTGCCTAATTTGACTTTATCGCACGGTAATAGCCCCTTTAGGAACGTTTTAATAAAGATGCTTTCATCTACAATATCAGTCTTCGCGGCTAAATCCGTCAACCTTTAATAATATGTGATCGAATCTTCCTTTACGTCTTGTTTGTTGCTATAAAATTTCTCTACATAATTAATTCCTGAAGGGAATTCGACTCTCAACTTCTCGCATACGGTTTTGTAATCAATCCCCTCGCGATACACGGACTTAAAAAACATCAAGGCTGGTCCTTGTAAATACGCCCCGACTATCAGAGCTAAATCACTTTCCGGCCATTTACTAATTGCGGCCACCAGCCTAAATTGCACCAGGAACTCATCTAAACATACATTGTCGGTGCCGAAGAAGAAAAACATTTCTTGCGCCATCTTTTACACTACAGAAGAAAAAACAATTGACTCGGTCCTGTTTTTCGTTTTTTTTTCTCTTCTTCCTTCCTCGGGTAGATCTTCAGGTTATACGGCTCCTTTCTTATTGCTGAAGTCGTCTGTGTGCTCCAACGACGTCCGGGCTTGCTTGCCGGCGGATTTTGTTTTATGTTTTCTGAAAATTATATAAAACCAAAATAATGTTTTTATTCTTGCAATACCCGGCGCCTCCACCACTTGTAGAAGTACCAGGACCTATTACTGTGAGGGTTAATGATACATACACTCACGCCCTTCTCCCAAAGGGTAGGCAGAAACTATAGACTGCCACTTACTACGATTCTTGCATGCCTCTTTTGCTTCTGCGACATTCATACATCTTCTCATACATAGGGTTCATGATTCTAATTAAAAATGCACAATCAGGGAAATCACGACTTTTGTATTAGTTCAAGGAAAAATCCTTAATCGAATGACATTTATAATAAAATTCTTTTCTAGACATATTTTAAAATCTACTTACTTTTTTCTTCAAATGTTCTAAGCTTTGTTCTAAGTGCCGGGGCGCGCAAAATAAATACTCCTTGTTCTAAACTCTTACAGTATTTATTAGTAAGTACTTTACGAGCCCGATCTGCACAATATCCTACTAGCTCCATCTTACGAAATAAACAGAAAATAGAATAAAAAAGAATGTGGCTTAAACGAACTCTGTTTCTTCCTTTCCATGTAATTTAGAAATTGGAACTTTTCTCACTTTTCAGTTTGCACAGTTTTCGATAGAGGGCGCTACAGGTTATTTAGCAACAGCCTCAAAGATTTTCCAAACTTTCTTGTTTATCTTCGAAGAAACTGAGACGGAGATAGTGTTTTTATTAGGTAGGTAGGCCTAATGTCGCCTACATAATCGTTGCACTACGTAAAGTAACATGGAATAATAAAAAATATAAGATATTTTTTTTTATTGATCTTTTAAATACACGTTTGTATGTCGAAGCTGTACATATTTTTTACCTATACGGTGTCAATATTTTGGTCTAACTCACGACCTCTGATATGAAACATCTTGTCCTCAGCAATCATGAATCCTGGTCTCTCTTTATAGTCCTGACATAATAATTATTATTATTATTAAAAGCCCGTGGTGTCCCACTGCAGGGCCTCCCCACTCTTCTTCCACTTATCTCTGTCGACTGCTGCCAGGGACCAGTCCCTCTGAAAAGAGTCCAGCTCATCCCGCCATCTCCGTCTGGGCCCGCCGCGTCCTGACATAATAGTACCTAGCAAATATGTGAGGTACAAGGCAGGTCAATTTAAGTATATTTATAAAACTGAAACTCCGTTCATACCTTTTCCCCTTTCCCCACGATATTGGGGTCGGCTTCCAATTGAACCAGATGAGGCTGAATATCAGTATTTTACGCGGAGCGACTGCCTTGCCTTTAGACCTTCACAACTCAAACGTCTTTCCCGACGACCGATGTTAATATAATAACAAAACTGAAACTATGATTACTTATGTATTAAGTATTATAATATGTGTAACAGGTTAGGGGATGAGCACGAAGACACTTATCATTTTTGTTTATTCATTTATTTACATATGGCACATCAACAATATAAACACCAACAGTTGGTTAGTAGCAAAACTGGACTGGAACATATTCTATAATGTTTAAATTAATTACAGATATGCACAACATTTAACATAAAAAGTGTATAAAAGCGTAATGGCTTGGAATTCCTAGTAAAAGTTGAAATTATGGTAAATGTTCTTCAATATCGTTTGTAATGTGCATTTTTCTATATCTCTCTGTCACAGTTAAGGATAAAAAAAGATGTTAAAATGTATTCCATACATATCAGTATCGAAACACGTATTGTAAACTAATTCTAACGAAGAATTGTTGCCGATTCCTGATTAACTTACCCTCATAACACTTTTGGCAACGATGGCATTAGTTAAAGATGTTCCCAATTTTTTTTACAAAATATTGCATAGGTACTCTAGGTATGGACGCTCTATTTTATGATTTTTAAAAGTCAGCGGTCGGTAGGTGGTTCTCTGTAGGTTGTTGAAGTTATAGAGACTAAGGCCACCGGAAATTTACTCCTGTAAACTGTGCCACCTGTTAGGATTCCGTCAATATACTTACGTACAAATCTAAATTTTGTTCGTTAGTAATGGGATTTATTGCGAGATGATAGGTTTGTTATGGTAAAAGTAAAAACAATAGATTTAGATGCAAGCGATGGGTATTTTTTATTTACCTATAAGATATTTCCTTCTCATTTCAGGTGGATCGCCAAGTCCAAATCCAAGTTATGTGCCATCGAGCAGTTACTCACCAACTCGCCGCCACGAGGCCGTAACATCATCAGATGCAACCAGTGCTCGCTTCTCATTCTGGCCCGATGGTGAATATTATTTGTCTAGATCACAAAATTAAAAAAAACTGCCTCATCAGCCAAGTGTCCTGTCCTGAGCGCGACTGCTACGCTAGAGGTCCTGGGTTCGATTCCCAGGTCGAGCAAAGTACCTATTATTGGGTTTTTCGATGAAATTCCCAGTATTAGCTCGGAGTTAGGAATTTGTGCCCGGTTAATGGCAATAGTCTCGCCCCCTATTACATGGGACCTAAACATACCGGCGAGCTGTGGGGTGTACATTAGTACGCCTCTGCCTAACCCTTCAGGCAATACAGGCGTGATGGTATGTTGTTATCACTAAATTTGTCGCAGTTAGGTAGCTAATGGTGTAAGTAAGGATAAGCTTGTAATCCTACTCTTGCTTAGCGTTCTGACGTGCAATAGGAGCTGGGTTATTGGAGGTGTTCAGGCTCAGAATATACCTTAGTAGCTAGTTAGTATTTTTTTAGAGCTTGGAATTAAATTTATTATATACCGAATAGAATTATTATTAGCCGTCTAGGTTCTGGTTAAGAAAAAATTTAATAAATATATTCCGTCATATCAGTTTCGATAATACCTAAATTCACATAATTGCTTAATTATTTAACGTACTTTTTCTCCAAAGCTTACTAGCAATGTTGTTTGCACATTACTAGTATTCTTGTTAAACCCTCGTGCTAAGCTAAATGCTTGTGTTACGAGTGTAATGGGTGGGTTTCGCTTTCGAGCCTCCAACCACATGATCGCAAGTCCGACGCCTTAGCCATTAGGCTACCGCTGCTTAAAATATTCTTACTACACATTATGACCGGGTTTTTCTTATTCTGGGCTGGATTATAATTTTAGATTATTTTAGATATATAATTGAATAATAGATTATAATTACTGGGCTGATATTATTATGTCTGTTCATTCGTCTGTTGATTCGAGCCAATTATCGGTTACGCCAGTGGCATTAGCTTCCAAGCTGATTGACAGTTCCAGATTGCATTTTTATACAATTTAAATCTAGTAAATAGTTTCAGAAAAAATATAAGTAGTTTTGGTTTTTTGTGTTCAATTATATTTTTCAGAGATAGGATTATAACAGATTTTCGAAAATCTTACTGGCGCACGGATGTTATATAACGTAGGTAGTTTAACTTAGGACACTGACAACACTCAAATACTGAAAATTAGTCAAGATATAGTAGTCTCTAGTATCTCACAGTGAGATAACGATTTATTAACATTAACTTACGTTTCTGAGGACGGCAGTAAGTGAAGTCCTTAGTTGAATTTAAAGCTTGATTAAGAATATCGAACTTTTTAAATTTTAAGCTCTTGATAATCAGAAAACGTAGGTTTATTCGATAAATTTAAACATTATTAAGTGATCATGTTTAGTTTCTTTTCACGTTAGTTTATTTGACCTTAAGTTTTGATGTTGATAACAAATTAAATTTTGGCGCACGGAATTACAATTTCAATCTACTATCTAGTTTATTGAGATATTTCACTTATTTATTAATACTGGCATCATCAACGTAATTGTACCTGTAAGTTCAAGACTAAGCATCTCGACTTATACTAGATTAACGGCCTATTTCAATACCATTTAATTTAATACATTTTTTTTAATTTATACAATATAATTATAGGCTCTATAGAAATAAAACTTATGGAGCACTGAGTAACAATATGTCTGCGTGCCGGTATGATTCGAATAGTATTTTATTAGTCGGCTATATTAAAATAGCCTGCGGATTACTTACATATAATTAAAATAAATACTTTCTTTATGAGGATGATCACTGCAAACTAATTCTTGAACGTTCAGCAGGTGTTTAAGGATCTTGTCCCAAAGTTTACTATTTTGTAGTGTGTAAATCGTCATTCAATGACTTCAGAATTGTTGAGTTTTGAAAGTTTTGCCTTAAAAAGCTGTTCTTTCGTCGCTTATGTCATCATCACTATTCCTATAATAGAAATCAATATCAGACCCAAAACAGATTGCGCTTAAAGCGCGCGAATCAACACAATTCTAATTTCAAATTATTTAATTCCCTACTGCCTCATCTGTGTCGCCATGAAGGTTTATTATCATAATTTTAACAAAAGTCAAATTAATTAAGCTGCCTTCTGCCAATCAAAATTAATATTATAGTAATCTGTTTTAAAAATAATCAAAACACGTCAATGAGTGTCAGTTTCTACCGTGGATTTAGAGTAGGTAGTAGGTAAGGGGTCCCACTTTCCGAGGTGAAGTATAAAAACTATTTATCGTCCGTCCATTACGGTATCAAATATTCAGTATCTTACTTATCTTGCAGTTATGATGTCAATGCTACAATCGACACCTTGATAATATTTAACTGATAATAATAGAGTTTTTAGACACAATGGTAGGAAAATAAATTTGATCTAAGTATAATATTTATAAATACACCAGTGTGGAGTCTACTACGACTCACGTGCAGTAAAAATATTAGGAAGTTCTTTAAAAAGTGTTACTAAACCATTATTTTTTTGACAGTTGGCGTAAAAGAAGAAGCCTCATCAAGCCTCGTGTCTAATGCAGCACCTTATTCGAAATGTTTTATGTAATGTTGCCAAAGTTGGAGGGGAACACAAGACTAGAATATCATAAGCACCGAGCGTGAATTTTATGGAATTATTGACTGTAATTGACTGTAATATAAAGTTCGTGTAGTTATCAATGTATAAAATTATGATTTAAACGTGCATTTAAATTTGTCGAACGTTGACATATTTTACTCAAAAATGCATGTAATGTGGTCATTATTTTGGCAACCTTGTTTGACCAAAGTCGACCTTGCCGTTTTGTTTCAAGGAGCGGCCGGCAAAGTTTTGCTGGCCGCTCTAACAGGCCGGCAATGTTTTGCCGGACGGTATTTTGTCGTTTCAACGTTTTAAAAAATCAAATCCAAAAAGATTTTATTTAAAACATAGCTGTTTGTATCTATAGAGATAGGTACAAAAATATTTTATTCCATATTAGGCTGTATAGTTCCAACTACCATTGCTCAAAAAAAAAACAAAGAAGTAACAAAAGCGCGGTACAGCGAAAATTTTGTATTTATTTAGTTACTTTTTTGCTAAAAATGAGCTTTCAAAGCGAAAATTCTTCCGATTCAATGTGTTTAAATGGTTTTTTCAATTTACTTGCTGGTTTTATTTAGATTAGGTACTTGCATTTTTGAGTAAAGCACTATACAAACCTTGGCCCACAATGACTGCTTCACTGGTCACGCTATGATTGCCTCGAGCCAGCCTAGCTACGCTCTAGGCCTTTCAGCTTGGTCATCATTGCAGCCCTTGCTGACCGCGCTGTGTCGGCCTGGAGCTGCGCTGTCGGCCATCATCAGCGCGACCAGCAAAGTAGTCATTATAGACCGCGGCAGTAATGTACTATAGGTATGTGGCGAAGGTAATAAACAATAAAATTAAATGAAAACTAGATTAAATGCACATTATTTAATATTTGGGCATTTCATTCGACGAGTTTGTGAAAAGTTGGTCGTGAAATATTTTCATTTATATACAATGTAAGTACCTATGTATTGACTTGACATGAACTTATATATTATGTGTAGTGTACAATTATTGTGAAATATATTTGTTAATAGGTGTTGTTTAGGAACCTTGTTTGCTGTCTTTAGAAATAATAGTAATTTTTAAGAAATTTGATTTCTCATTAAATACAAACACTGCTATTGGCTTTAAATGAAACACTGGATTAAGTAATTTAATAATATTTATAAAAACAAGTTTGGACACAGTTGGAATATTTTAATAATTATTATTCACACGATCCCTACCTTCATTCTACGGTTTGAAATATCAATATAATTTACTCGTACACAAATCAGTTAAAACTAAGTTTTTGTAATATCATCAGAATTATCTTATTTGATTATAATGCTACACCGGCGATCTTAATAAGTATCTAGTAAAATAAATAATATAAAAACATATACGCGGAATCAATGATAAATTCACAAATCTAGGTTAATAACGTGATATCATTCGAGAGGCACTCGATTGGGTTAATAAAACTCTATGATAAAAACGCATGACGCCTTATATGCTTGCTAGAACAGAGACGGCTATTATCACGCTCATCAGATATTTTCCCAGTTTGGACGTATAGCAAGATGAAACACATCTTGCTATACGTCCATCTATAGGCCAGCTAACTGATACATTACATATTAATAATTCATTAATATATCATGACTAATTGTAATATTACTACTAAAGTAACTAGTGTTTGATAGAAACTTTTCTACTTGTCGGTGCCTTTCGAAATCATGTTGAGCTTAGAGAGCAATCTGAGAATGTCTCCAGGAGCATACTCCATTAAATTTGAAAAAGTTAACAATCGTTTCTATTAATTAATTGGTAGGTATTTAAATTGGAAATTATAGGTACAATACTGTCCATCATAAATATCTCAAAATTAGTTAATTCAATATTAACAAATATAAAATGATTTTATAACTGTATGCACCTGTTTTCATACTTTATTCCTGAAAATCTAGAAAGATGTTATTTTAAATCTAATGTAACAAAAACTAAATTTAAGAAAATTCAATCATGGCAAATTCTAAGACGACTACAATTATTTGATAAAACCTCATAGACCTGAGAAAGTTATTCTCCTTAAGTGAAAAATCATTTTCTCTCCGAATTTCCGTGATACCAAAATAATTCGTAATTCAAACACAATTTAATCAAAGTCTGTTATTATTTGGATTCCAGTAAATCTAATCCTGCTCTACAAATTTGTCCAAAATACTTTACTGGAAATAAATGTAAGCTAAAGAAATTGTCGATAACTTTACCAAGTTAGGAACGATTTTCTGTTCATTTGTTTCCAGTGAAGTAGTAGTATACGAAATAGTGCGGTGGGAACCTAGATTAACAGTAGGTATCTAAATCTGAATAATAACACAATTGGATAAAATATTGTTTGATTTCGATTTATTTTGTATTACGTTTTTGTGGGTAATTCAAGCTCCGCCGGACCCTTAAAACGGTTACTGAAATAGGTACCTACAATAAAAGTAGTTCGACGTACGTAGTATCGTCATTACATCGTAATTATTAAAAAAAAAACAATGTTCAACTCTATTCGATGTCTTTCAAACGTAGGTTGCCTACCTACATGAATCTAGTTTTAAAGCCTCTTTCCATTGACACAAGTTTATTTTATGGTTCAAGAATACCATTTTCAGCTTACTCTTGCAATCTTTTCCTACCCTTTAACTTAGGACTTATTTCAAATGCTTAGAAAACCTCTTTATCACACTGAAATTAAATCCCGTATTTGTCAGTTTTATGTCAATATAGTGAGACGGTACTAGATAATATAACACTCTTATATCTCTTCGTTAATCAACGTTTTAAATTTAGGGGGAAATTGCTGTTTATGGTGTTAGAAAAACTTCATGGAAGCTTATGTATGTTGTGATAAAATTTGTTTGCAATTAACGCTAAGAAAATTGATTGTGCGATAAAAGCTTAATAATAGCGTAAACTGTATAAAACTTTTATATTTCACCCCGTAATTGAATTTAAATTCCAATATCAAACATGTATAAACCCTACTGTGGTAGTATCAAAAATAATATAAAATTTATACAATTTGGAATCCTTCGTAAAAGTTGTTCTATCCTTCTAATGTTAAAATCTCAGCCGTTTTAGTTTACACTAAGTTTATTTTGACGTCTCTTTGTGGATTCGTTTCAAACGAAGTGATTTACTACGTGGCTCTGGAGCACGGTTCAGCAACCCGGGTGATCTTTCCACGCTTAAGGAGTGGCCTCGTTCTCGCGCTGGTACAGGGTGGGTGAGCAGATTCATAGAGGTATTATAAGCAGAAATCATTGGTAGTTCACTATAACCTGATGCATCACATCCTCTACCAATCTCGCTTCTTAAGTCTGAAGCAGCCAATGACGTAACGTCATCAGAATCAGTTCCTTCATCTTCGGTTTCTAACACTCTGAAAGATTTTAACCTATTTATTACTTTTAACTTAAAAGTTTACAAATAAAACGAAATTCGCAATATCTTACGCTGCATGAGACTAGCAATATACAAAGATACAAAATAATAATCGCAAATGCATCTGTCTCTTATTTATAAAATGTGTAAGTAGGTATTTAGCTAAAGGTATTATACCCACCTTAATTCCATTTTGCTTATCCTTTGTTTCATTTTAGCCTGTTCTTCGCCGACGTCTGTAAGCAGCCCTTGTAAGCGATTATTCAACATATCAACGGTAGTTTCCAATTTATGCACAGTTTCCTCCATGCTTTGTTGAGTTGTTTGCGCATTTTCAAAAACAGCTTCATCAAGCAAGCCATCCTGTATTTTCAAAAGAATTGTGTATATTTGTAGGTAAATGTGTATATGTATAATATTTGAATAATACTTTGTGGTTATACTTATTTATGTTTGGATGTCACCGTTACTGTGACATTATTTACAAACCTTCCTTAATAACTGACAGCCACGTTCAGTGAGTGTTGCTCTTGCATCTGGATAATCAGCGAGGGCTTCCCAAAGATCTCTTTTTGCCAAACAAAATAGGTCGGAATAGCCCAAGGCTCGTACGTTGGCGGTCCTTCTATTACCGGTACGATTACCAGCAATTTCGAGGACACTCACTTCTCCAAAAACAGATCCCGCACTTAAAGTAGCTAACACTGTTTTGCCATCATCGGCAACCACTTGAAGTCTCCCACGCTTGACAATATACATTTCTTTCCCAACATCTCCCTTTCGGCAGATATAATCTCCCGGACTGAAAACTTGAAGCTTAAGTTTCAATACTAGGGCCTCTAGTAAACCCGGTTCACAGTCCTGAAATATTCTTACTTTACGCAAAGTATCCAAATGAACGCGAATAGCGATTTCTGCTTTAAGTTTGTCAGGTAAGGATGATAAAACATTCTCTTCATCTAATGCTCCGCTTTGTGCCCAAGTATAAGCAAACCAACGAATTACTCTCGCTTCAAGCTCACCGCTAACCTTTCGGAATGCCATGTATTGTTTAACACCGTCCATTTTATTTTGAAATTCTACTCTGGCGACATTCATGTTTGAAATCATTGATCCTATATTACCGACTATTGTGGCAAAAATTAAAACACCAGCCAAAAAGTCTGCTACTACGAATAGATATTCAGCATCAATTTCTGGCTGGGGCGTTTCTCCTATAGTGGTTAACGTTAGAGTGGACCAATAAAAACTGTAAATATATTGATGTGCCAATGTTTCGTTACGGCTCCCAGTTATATTGTATACCCAATTATCTGTCCCAAATCCAATTGCATAACTTATAGCAAAATACAAACAGGCATTCCAATGTATAAGAACAAGAATCGCCATGACAACCTGGAAGATAATGTAAAAACACAAAATTAGTTATTCGTTTAATTTAATCATGTTTAGCAATATTTTTAAAACAATAATTTTACCAACCTTGCAAATCCTAAACGCATTTGGATAACTAGTGGCAGTCTCAGTACGATCGAACCACTCCCACATTCGAGGTAGACGAAACAGTCTATTGAGTCGTACAATAACAGGGCACGGCAAACGTTTCTGGAACACAACCAATATTGACACATTGGTAATAACAAAGTTAAGGCATGTTTCAGTGGAATATTTTCCATTTTGCTGTTGGCTTTGTGATGCAGATTGCAGTTTTTTTAACGACTAGTTACTCATCTTCCTTCCTTGAATTATTTCAAAATCGTCCATTTCCCAGCTGTTAACGAGTTTAGAAAAACGTCACTAGGTATACATACCTAAGTAATGAAGATGAATTAATGATTTGCATAATTTTATTATGATCAACCAGTTGAGAGGTGCGTGCCTAAGATTGCCTTGACTGGCGTTTGATTTATTAAAAATAAAAGGCTTAGTAAAAATTAATTAATATAATTCGAATTCTGAAAAAAAATCGACTCGTTCCAATATATGTTAAAATAAGTATTTAAAGTTGTTTTATGGGAATTCAGACGGGATGCTTTGTTCCTTTCCCGGAAAACGAGTGTTAGTACAGGATTTTTATTGAGCCATGAGTTATGACATCACAATTCTCTTTAGTACACGAAACAAAATTGTTTGGTTTACATACTACTAGCGACCCTAGCGGATGCTACAGGCAACCGGTGTTGTCTAATTCAATGTGTGCGTATCTACGTACAGTGCGTATTATGCACACGCTCAAGCAAGGATTGATAAAACGACTTGCACACAACTATAACCAAACCAGAAATTAATCTCATACATAAAAGGAATATGATGCAGTATTTTAACTAGCAGAATAATAGCTTCCGTAGCGTTACGGTGAGGTGACTGGAATCGAAGCACAAGCGGCGTGTCGTGAGTTCAAATCACGGCAGAGGAATTTATTTTTGTCATATGTCATACTTTTTATATTTTAAAAAAGTAAATTGTGTAAACTCTTTTGGTTTAATTGACTTGTTTTTATTTGTGTTGTATTGATTTGTTTGTTATTGAAATAAAACAACAAAAATGGTATATTAAAACATTTAAATAACTAAATAACGGATCGATTAATATACACAATAGAAAAACAATTTTATAGAGCCTCGAGGCAGTTATTATTTATTTATTTATTATTACACACACTACTTACATATTATCGTTACAGGATAACCTCCACTACAATAATGGTTGAAAAATCAACTTACAGTTAATCGTTTCTTTAATGAAACGGTTACTATTTTATCAGTTATGAATACAAAGTTTTGTTTGATGGGTAAGTATGAGCGTAATATTTTGTTAGAGGTGATCAATTTAATCAAAAATAAAGACGTCAAGTAAGTAAATAAAAATTTACAAGTTAACTTTTCACATCATAATAAGACAAAGTTATTTTTGTTGGATAAGGATGGACGTAATATATTTTGTCAAAGTATTGAGTATAGGTATATCAATTTAATCATAGTAAAATAAAATGTGAAGTGAATCAACATGTTAGAGGAAGAAATTATGGCAATTTCTGACCTCAGGAACAATAACATCACTCACATTACAAAATGGCTACATATTAACTAAAGACTTTCATTATTTATGATACACACGTCGTTTAAAACAGTGTGATCACTTTTAAAATATAGTGTGAAAAATATAACATGTCATCATCATCATCATCATATCAGCCTATTGCCGTCCACTGCTGAACGGTATAACACGTCATGGCAATTAATAATGTGTCGGCAAACCATCGTTATCAATTACCTCTTGTAACCTTCTAGGCATGCTGGCTACCATACTAGCGCATATATTGCTACCCCGTAGCGACTCCCAAGTGGACGTAACTAGGTCATCTAAATTAGATTTTGATCTTGTATTCGATAAGTCCCAGTTTAGCACCATGTGACCCCATAGGTTTTCTATGGGGTTTAAATCTGGACTTTTAGCAGGCCAGTCAATAATAGTCATGTTTTCTTGGTTGTCAAATCTTCTGTGCTGGTTTGCTGCATCGTAAACCAGCTGCACGCAAGTGGTTTCGCACGGTTTGTAAGCACACATTATGAGCTGTTGCGGTTATTCGGGTGGGGAGGAATGGGTCCGCTCTGTGCCTAGATATGATGCCCCGGAGTCATTTGAAAAAATCGCCGATGGTTTTGGCCCACGTCGGCGATGGTCTACGTCACCGGAATCTGCAAATCGTCGAACCCATAACTGCACGGTTCTTCTCTGTAATAAAAAAGAAATGCTCAGAAACCAGTAAGTATATAAATGCTGATATGTGTAAATAAATATTAATCATAATTTAACATGTCATATTAATATAATTATAATACTCAAAACATTGATTCCAATGATATACCTATTATTTGTATCATCATTAGTAAACATAATTAATATTAGTTACTTAATTCGATTAATTGAATCTTGGCTCAAATCCTATGCCATAAATTTAATTTATTTATATATTGTGTTAAGTCAGTATTACTTATATAATAATATGACACTTTCCTAAATGAATTAATTATTATGTGTTTTAATATACTATATTAATTAATAATATAATTAATTATATTATATTATATAATTATACATATTATAATCAACCCATTATATGTCCCACTGCTGGGCACGGGTCTCCTCTCACAATGAGAAGGATTAGGCTATATATATACATATTATTATATATATATTATATTATTAATTAATAATATAATATATAATTTAACATTTACAGGCAAGAAGAGCATAGGTTCATAATGAAAATGTCCATAAATGTTACTCACCGATATCATTAATCGCCTCGCTATTTCACTGATATAAATGTTTTGCTCGTGTAATACAACAATTTCGGCCTTCTTAAACATCGTCTAGTATTCTATTATCTGTGACATCGTTAAATGTTGCATGATGAAGCAATAAAAAATAGGATAACACCGCACACAAATTATTACAGGAGTTGTAAGAAGCAATCTATGCTTAAACGATGGTCGTAATGGTTAATGCAAATAGACGACAAATGACGACGTTCAATTTTTAAAAATGAAAAATAATTGACAAATTGTGGGTAGCTTTGTCTACTAAGGACACAAAATAAAATGCTTAGTTAGTTTCGATGGCATATCTCAAACGTTGCAAAACTTCGATTGTCTTATGAACTGGATTAGTAACTTGTAAAAAAATCAAATAATATTATAAAAAGAATATAATTCGCAAGTGTGGTTTGATCATACGGCATTCGACTTACCAGTCAGAGACATTAGCAACGGTGCTAAAGCTGCTCTGGTAATATTGTTTGAAATAGTGCTATGCATTCAACCACACCAATTAGTAATAAGGACTATTATAGCGTGTTAGCCATGCCTAAGTATTGATGTAGGTGTGTGTGTAGTAGAACTCGCTCGCTTGGACGTTAGTATGCGTACTGATTTACATCGTCTTATTAGTTTACGCACACAATAACAACGGCAGTTATCCATGTGTTGATGTAAACTAATTAGGTGGTTTAACTGTACCTACCTACGATCTCTGTCCAGCATAAAATTAATTTTGTTTTTGTTGATGGGCTCTACTTAGGTATGGTGAATAGTTTCATGAGGCAATAAAAATAGTCTAGTAGCCAACTATTGTGTGGTGCGCATGCAGAACTAAATTAAATATTAAAGTATTTGAGTCGAATACTAACATGATCGCAGGTTCCAGGCCTCCACCAGTAATATGCTATATCGGTAGGTACCGATGATATCAGGTCATATCTCCATGAAACTGATTTTAAATAATGTCTCCTAAGCATTTTTGGATCCTTTACCATGAGACCTTGTTCAAGATATCCTGTCGACAAAAGAAAAATAATTAAATCTATAGGCTGGTTACACCCAATAATTTTTCAATTCGCACTTTTTAATAACATTATTTTAGGAGTGGATAACTGAAAGGTGTGATTTATCCAGAATCATTGCTAAGTATATTAGTACTAATGATGGCTCAAGTTTGGCTCAAAGATAGCTCAACAAACATTTTTAGGGTAAGTACCCATTGCGTATATTATCCGGTGAATAGGTACGCACAGCAGCAGAAGTTTATTGAAAATCATGTAGCCTGTCACTCCGAGCGATTTTCTAAGATGGAGTTATTCAAATCATGGCATTTAATCGTCAGTATATTCAGTAGGATCTTTTTCAAATATCTATTATATCTATGTAGAATTTAATGCCATAAAAAATACCTCCACACAAACTTAACAAAAAAGTCTCGGCGATACAGATGCCCGATTTCTTAAATAATAGAATAATCAATCGATCACAGTACGCGTGGATTCGTGTCACTACAAGCGCAGTGCAATATTTGAGCGGAAAAAGCAACAAGGCAGGGTCGAATGTTTGCTCACACGTTAGCTAAATTTGATGACGCAGGGCGCGGCACTGCGTGTGGGTGTCAAATTGTTGATTTGCGGGCTCACTCCAAAGTAATACTCGTAACTTACACTGCCTTGAATTGTATTGATTTAATAGTTGTAGATACCTTATATCAAATGAATAAACCCTAGCACTATAGACTAATTAATTGTTCTTCGATTAACTAAAGACAATTACAGCCAGAAATGATAACCTATTTCACTATCTAGGTTATCTAACGTTGGGATTTTTTACGGGAACCTGTGAATGAATCATCAACCTTGTCCTCGGAATACAAATAAACGTCAAAGTAACTTCATACCTACAAATGCTGTGTAAAATAGCTATGAGTATGGTGTACCTACGGAGGTTTCATCAAAGTTACGTATCAATAAATTGATAGAAATAATGGACAACTGCTGTGAAAATTTTGTGACAGCTAGAACTCACTACCTACTGCATAAATACGAGGCGCCAAAGTTCCGGTCTGCTCTGCACACATATAGGGTTGTCACTAAGCAATAAACATTTGCTGTCCAGTTTATACTGTTAGGTACTGATTTGGTATGAAATTTGGTATCAATGCGATTAAAACACCTTCGTCAAATTGCATTCTTGACATTTGCACAGTCATTCGCTTCGAATTCGCTTAGCAAAACAATACTATTTTAAGTAGGTAATTCTAAGCCTAGCTTTAAAATGTAAACAATAATGTAGGCTTAAGAAACTTATCACGTTGAAATCTATATGTTGTCTTTAGAAAAGATATAATCTCGTAAATCTTACGAATTCGAATAATTAACGTACCTTCATGAACGTGCACGACTGTATCGATGAGATAAATAGCATCGCACAGGTAGTCCAGCACAAACCATAGCGCCGTCAGTTTATCCAGTTCCCAGAAGACTGCTCGGCCAATGACGAAGACCACGTTGTATAGAATAGCTAATGACACGACGGCCAGCCACTGCACAGTTTTAGCATTAAATAAATTAATTGAATTTTTAAAATTAGTTGGATTTTTTATAACTTCTACCTTATCCTTCAGGGAATACATCGGGTGTTTATCAATTCCATCAGAATATCTGTACAGCGTACTTAGTGTACAGTGAAGATATTTAATCACTGTTGGTTTTTGATTAAATTATTTTTGGGATCCATTTTTAGTTTTAATAACATTAGGGGAGTTAGTTAGTTAAATGTTTTAAAGACACTTTTAGTAGACAATGTTTAAGATTTTTTAACATTAAGCATATCGTGCTGGCGTTTCCTCGGAACCACCTCTGAGGAAAAACACCGAATCAAACTCAGATCATCATGGCCTATTAAAATCCAGACAGCAGAAAACAATACCTACACTAAGCAATGGCTGAAATGGCATGGGGTTTTGAGAAAAGAGATAAGATTGACCAATTTTATCTGATTGACAGAGACCTAACTCCAACCTAAAGGGTATGAGGGTATTACTTTTCTGCTAAGTTGATCTGTGAAGTAACTAATGGGCTAATATTGTTACGTTCAGGTGTACTTGACTGCGTTATCCTTCCCCAATATAGGTAAACTTACACAACTAGATAACCTAATGCAGTAACGCGTCGAATACTCTGACTACGGATAATACTTGTCATCAGATGGACCATATGCTAGTTATCTACTAATGATGCAGACAAAAAACATCCGAAGGTTAGTTCGCTGGTTTTAAAGAGTAGAGTACGGGTTTGGTAGTTAGAGGTATTAGAAAAAGGCTAATTTTTATTAAGCATCGAATATTTGTCTTACGTGATAATGTCCCGGGAGTGTAGGATCAAATGCAAGTTTTAATCCACATAATAGTTTGGATCGTTTGGCTTGGTATAAGGGTTCTTCAGGGTCGGAGAAAGTCTGCGCAGCGAATTTGTCCAGGAACCAGTCTGGAGTCTTGGAGTGGCCTTCCCCGCTGATGCGGTACCGGAGATTTCTTGCCACTCTAGACAATTGTCTCTGCATCCAGTTGCTGCTAGAGTTTCCTTCGTTTGCCGCCTGTTAGAACAAAACAATACTCCTTTTACATACAATAAATAAATCTTGCTTAAAATTCGTTGTCGCTGTTTCTGGAAAATATACTACATTTTCCATAGCATCGAAATATCTCTACCTTGCACATTGAACCTACAGGTACAGTCGCCGTCAGATATATTGTAGCAGACAAGGTGACCAAAGACTTCAGAACAATTTAAAATGTCAATAAGTTCCATACACTACAAGTTACCATTAATATCTGAACATTCATTACCTCATTAATATCTGAGCAAATGCTTGTCAATAATTTCTATACATACCTATAACTCACCAAAAATATCTGGACACTTATAACGTCTAGTGTATCTACGCAGACAAACACTGAGTTTACCTAACTTGTGTTTTACATAGGATGAACCAAACATTATCAGTGATTTAATACGATGGAAAGGGAATAAAAATTGTATAGAAAATCATTTGTATAGGATGCAAGTGATGCAACTGATATGTTAATGTCAAACCATCGAAAGAAAATAGATCTTGGTTTTGTAATGAAATTAAAAATTATGGTACTAAATATTTTTTAATTGGGACAACATTAATAAAACATTAGTATTTTGTGTAACCTCCTTCTGCATTTAATACGTCCTGTAACCGTTTTCGCGTGGAACCAACAACCTTTTCACAAAAATGTATCCCTCTAAACATTTCCCAAACGTTATTTGCATGTCGTCTTAATGCTTCCTTTGTTCTACATTGATTCCCATCCCAATAATCCAAATATAGGTGTAGTAAGTAAGATACACTTGACGTTATAAGTGTTCAGATATTTTTGGTTAGTTATATGTATAAAAATTATTGACAAGCATTTGCTCAGATATTAATGAAGTAATGAATGTTCAGATATTAACGGTAACTTGTAGTGTATGGAACTTATTGACATTTTAAATTGTTCAGAAGTATTTGGTCAACTTGTCTGCTACAATATATCTGACGGCGACTGTGCACTGTACAGGGATTTAGACTGGATATTTTATATAGGATGAATGCGATGCCTTGTCTCTTCTTCAATGGTAACAGTAAAAAAAATAGCAATTATTACAGCATAAATGTGTGGGTTATCCTCAATATACTATTTCAGTTCAAAGGTTGTCCAAACCTTGATTAGTCCGTTGTATACGCAACCTTTGTCTATCTTCAATTACAATATAATTTATTAATAGCTTCCTTAATAAAGATACGACTTTCCTCATGACTTCTGTTGCTGGTTGTTTAATATTTGGAGTGAGTAGTTCGTATCGTTGGCTTACATCGCTATCGGTGTCGTTATACTCTAGGTAAGTGTCAGTCAGAGAGTGAACTATGAATATAAATCAGTCTTCATCAATGTGTATCATGTCCTTGAAACAGTTTCGGAAAATTATTTGTCTAGCTTCAACACAAATATTTATAAATTTATCTTCATAATATTCACCTAGCCTGCGGGTAAAGCAGCTGAGATAGACAGAATAAATAATTAAAAAGAGAACGTAAGAGGCAATGCATTACATTTAAAGATACATTGCACTACATTTCAATTTTTCATCTAAAATGGACAAATATTGTTTAAAATTAGTGGACCCCCCCGGAAATGGTTCTGCATCGAATTATTGAGTGAATACGTCTTTCGCATTTATTTTTCCTTCATTTATGCTGTACAATGCTTTTATAAAATTTACAACATTGTCAAGGTCTCATCAGTACCCATCTATTTTTTTTAATGTTAATTCAAGCGATCCGCCCCTGTTTCGCACGGGTGCCAGTGTTTCTCTTACTATATTATACATATAAACCTTCCTCTTGAATCACTCTATCTATTAAAAAAACCGCATCAAAATCCGTATCAAAATCCGTTGCTTAGTTTTAAAGATCTTAGCATACATAGGGACAGACAGAGAGCGGGAAGCGACTTTGTTCTATAGGTACCTACTATGTAGTGATTTGCTTTTCATACGTTTATTGATACACCTGTGGCAGGCGCGAGCGATCAACTGTTGATATCAATATCGTTAAAACATTAGTAATTTAACGTTTTTATCGATCAATACAGTATGGCAGCTTATAATTGTCATTTTCATCAAGCCGTGATATGACCATTGGACTGCGAAGTCTTAGGTCTCTAGTTCGAATCCAAGGCACGTTTTCTCGTGACTTTTCGCAATCATGGGCCTATTAATAAATAAATTATCACGGCAAAGGAAAACATTGTAAGGAAATACATACCTGGAGGTTTTCACGACGGCGTATCCGTGGCCAGCAGTGGGATAGAAAATGGGTTGATGATGCAATATCATCTTAACATCAAGACAATTTTATCGATTTTTATTGTAACTTGTCAAGTTTTCTACCATTGTATTGCTGCATAGTATTAACACGGTACTAACATTTTACCGCGACGACAAAATCGGTCGTAAAATTTGATCCATTGATAATTTATCGATCGGTAGGTATCGTCGTTTTTAACGATTTGATTCCACATCCGCACCCCTAAATTGACATAAAACATGTCGTTTCGAATTAAGTGCTTCCAATATTAAGCTAGTAATTAAAATGCAAACACTCGCAATTATGACATCAGAATCGAGCGATATGGATGTTTGTATCGGTTATAACAATGTACTTAGCCATTGAATTGACGCCTGGTGTTTAGTAACTGGCTCATTAAGTAGTGATGTGTCAGTGTCGGGTACCCATCGGCACGGGCGATCGAAATGTCCAATTTTTTTTTCATAATCAAATATTTAGTTAATCCATATAATACTCATTAAGATACACAAATGTCTGCCATATTTGCAGTTAAAAATATTACAAGTATTGTCCATCACAAAGCGTCTTAAAACTTGTTACTCTATTAATCAATTTAATTAAGGCCACCCGTAATTGGGTGACATTATCTACACGTACTTGATGAATAGCTACCTATTAAGTACTTGGTACTATGCGAAATGACTGAAGGACTAATTACTAATTATAAACTAAAGAATAATCTCATAATGTTTACCTTGTGAATGATATTATTGTATCAATAGGTATACGTACATTAATAGGTATATCAATAAGTATCTACATGAGTTCTATTATTCCATACAAACACGTTTCCATTATATATTATTTTGTTTCCATGTATGATCCATGTACCTATTTTATGCATTACATACGAAGAAGGGTTGACTAATGTATCTAAGATAAAACTACTTTCTCTATAAAAAAAATATAAAACGGTATTTTTTCCAGATTTAATATAAAGTTAATCTCCAAAACACACACACAGGCTGCTGTTAAAACATGATCTTGCCGAATGTAATGAATTTCATTAGTTGTTATCCAAATTATCAACATTAGGTATTCATAAAAGAGGAAGTTACACAGCAACAGAAGCAAACCCACATTTTTTTTTTCTTAAAGATAGAGACATGACAAGGATGGGTGAGGGAATGGTGACTGGTGAGAGGGCTTGGCCTTTGCACGGTGTTAATGGCATGTGGACGTCCTCCTTCTGGGCTCTTCATCCTCTTCTGAGTCGGAGTCCTCATGTTATCTTCTTCTGCTCATAGGATATGCCCAGTTGGCCCAGTTTGGTCTTGGTGTCCTCGGTGAGCTCGCCAATCTCCGCCGAGGCCATTTTCTTAATGTATTTGTCGATTAGTGCTACATGGCACGATTGGTGAAACTGCGAAATCAATAAATTCTCCCCCACCATTTTGTGTACTTTTGCGAAGGCGATTGCAGCGTAATATAGGTCGGGAAACTGCGCACGATTCTGTTCTTGGTGGGAGTTTACATCTCTAACTCGACTGTAGGGGAGGGGAGCTGGTCGTCCGTCTCGACTGCCGCTACCCATCTGGACCGGAGCTAGAGGGCCTGGTCGAGAACAGCCAGTATCTCTAGGTCGCGGCAGTGAGACTTGATGAACGTGTCCATGTACTGTACTGCTTTCAGCGTGGCGTATTGCCAGACCAGCTTTAAAAATGTGGAACGCTTCACGATTTTGAGTGTCATCCTTGCGCAGGGGTCTAGAGCCGATCTTCTCTGTATCCTTTCAGTTTTAGTACCTATATGTACTGCCGAAGCAAGTACGGTAATAACATTTCGTGTATGGACTAGGTGAATATAAAAAAATATTAAAGACTATCATGTTCTGGTATTTACAGACATTACTTACAAGTAAAATTACAATTATGTGATGATAATTCACCTAAAGTGCATTAATTCATTAATAGAGAAGTCCCTATTTAGAACTACATTTTCAAAATAGATAGGTACCTAAGCTTTCATTCTACGAGAGTTTTCACCTAGGTAATTCAAATATCTAAGGTATCCCTGTACTATAAGCTGCGGGTTGGACAGTGTCAAGTTCGTTCATTAAACACTGTAATATACCTTTGTATGGAAGTTAACTACGAATGCTAGACACGAACCCCTTTATTTGCGCGCACTAGCCATTAAATGTGACAATAATTACTGAATGTTCTTTCTTCGTCACTCTAGTCGACAATGGGAAATTTCTTTGTTTATGGTGGTTAAACATAAATGTTTACGAAAAAGCTAATTGAAATTAAACAATAATGTTCGACATGAAGATTCATTTGGATGAATAATCTTGAATAAGCTAAGCCGATACTTTTCATTTTAAAACTGTTCAGGAGTCGGCTGTGAAAAGAAAAAAATAACGCATTCAAACCTGTTTACCTATCTGTTTAAAAAAGTTCCACGCGCAGTTCCACGCATCACTAAGTACCTACTAAGGTTCAGGATACGTAAAATAAAATCATGAATTATTTGTGAACGTAGAAAATTGACCAGAATTGGTTTGGTTTGGTTTTGAATCTTATATAAAAAGATACATACATAATCAACCCATTATTCTGTCCCACTGCTGGGCACAGGTTTCCTCTCAAATTGAGAGCGATTAGTCTATAGTCCATCACGCTGTCCTAGTGCGGGTTGGCAGACTTCCGACGCCCGCCGTCGAAAAAATCTTTCAGGCATGCAAGTTTCCTCGCGATGTTGTTTATCACCTTTTAAGCGCGTGATAATGAACTAAAGACAAACTTATACGCACATGGCTTTATAAAGTCAGAGAACTTGGATTCGAACTTGAGACTTGGAAGCCCACAGGTCACACAATATAACTAGGCTATCACTGTCTAATAATAAAAATAATAATGATTCTATTATTTGAATATATTTATTATTCTCTCTAACGCCGTGGAACTAGCATACGAATATTATTAGACTTGACCGATGCTAGGCAAGTATAAGGGATAGCAAAAATATTTACTTACCGGACCCATGCTGTTTAGACCTATTTTTTGAATAGTATAAACAGGACTCATGATTTACTACAGGCGCACCCGACTGCCAGTCACAGGAGTTAATTCATTTCATCATCCATTCTTATTCACCACACCGATGTCTTCAAAACAAATAGAGTCATTAAGACTCGTCGACAAATAGTATAGATCGGTATCAAAGTAATTGTTAGAAGGTTGGGTCACGATACCCAGTACGAACTTCAATTAAAGGAATTTTGTTAACACAACTGATGGAGGGCGACTTATTTTCAATTAAGACCAACGCCACAGGTAGGTTATGTAAAAAAGAAGACTTATAGAGAATTTTATTCCGACACAAAAATATACTCGCGGTGGGTAGAGTCAAGCGTCCGTTGTGTCTACAATTTAAAAGGGAATGAGCATCAAGTCCGAAATTAATAGGTAGTCTGTGCGTGTCCAAGGCAGTACCATCGAAACAATAGGCCATGAGAAGCGCGCCACACCACGAGCCACTTCCCGATGTCACGTTTATGACGCGTTCACCGTAGCTTCCGTCGTAAATACTGATTGCTCGACCACCATCGCTAAACGTGATACTTCTAATTGCCCCTTTAAAAGTTAATGCATTAACTTGATCATGTTCCGATGCCTCATCACAATTACACTCGCTGTGTTTGCGAACTAAACGTTTTAAGTAAATTAAGTACATTTTCCAGCGAGTTTGTATTTTCTTTGTGAAGCTGTCGGAACGTTTACCTTCAATTAAGCAGGCCAATCACCATCCATCATCTAAGTTATATCACTCAGGTAATTAATGAATTAGACTTTTTTATCTGGCAAGTACGATTAAATGCAAGATTTACTAAAAACAACTAGTCAGGCTCCTCTTGTAAACTACATACCTATTTTGAAAAACCTTTTCGTGGAACCAAATATAATAAGTACCTTTATGCAAAGGTATGATATGAGAGTATTGTACGCTATAAGCTATATTTGCACTGCTAAACCATGGAGCGTGCCATGCTAGGAATACATCTCGTAGATTAAATATCAAATGCTGAGATTAGATGTCGAACAAAGGTAGATGTAGGGATAATCGCGAGACTTAAACGGAGATGGGCAAGGCACTTGTTAATCCCAGACGATCAGGTGGACCAAATCAGTTACCGGATGATACGCGTGCCATGCTAGGAATACATCTCGTAGATTAAATATCAAATGCTGAGATTAGATGTCGAACAAAGGTAGATGTAGGGATAATCGCGAGACTTAAACGGAGATGGGCAAGGCACTTGTTAATCCCAGACGATCAGGTGGACCAAATCAGTTACCGGATGATACGCGCGCCATGCTAGGAATACATCTCGTAGATTAAATATCAAATGCTGAGATTAGATATCGAACAAAGGTAGAAGATGTAGCGATAATGGCGAGACTTAAACGGAGATGGGCAAGGCACTAGTTAATACTAGACGATCAGGTGGACCAAAGCAGTTACCGTATGATAGCCGAGGGAAGTCAAACGAACTTTGGGCAGACCACCAGCCCGATAGTTGGATAATATTGTGAGGGCTGCGGGCATCAGTGTGTGCGACTTGCAAAATATCACTGCCATTCAATTACCAGTCGAAACTTACAGGACGCATATAATCAGTAATCATGATTTATTCTTATAATTTGTTTATCCTCTATTGGTATAAGTAATTTAGTTTTACTCAAAAGTAGAATAATATCAATTTAGGTTCACTACGACCTTAAAATAGAGTAATTGATTTACTCAACATAACGTGATTTTTTAGAATCTACATATTTTACTTCTAAACAGAGATTTTTTATGTCAAAGAATTTGGTTTTAACTATTTTAACTTGCCTCTTCAAAGGGTTCTATAGCATCCTCTAGTCGTTCTTTACATTGGGCTCGCATGTGAATCGGGCTGAGTGTTTTTGGAGAATGTGAACTTTCCGATCGTGAATTATATCGTCTACCACGCATTTTGTGGCGGTTATTTGACCCTGAAGGTCCAGGATGTGGCCCTGATGAACTCGTCAATGTGAAGGCCTTGCCATCGCGGTGCCTGCAAAAAATGATTAAGGTACAATTAAATCGCAGTTTTCGATTAAATACGTGTATTTTGTTGGGCACATGGTAAAGAACAATTGCAAGTTTAAAATTAAATTTTGTTATTTATTTTACGTGCAAAAATAAGTTTTTAAAATCCATAAAAGGCTAAGGGCGCAGTTTCACCAACTCCTAGTCAGTTCTCGATAAATGCTCGGCAGTTAATCTGTCGGTTCGCTATTCGAATAAATTCCATTCCGTTACATTTTTTTATTAATTATTTATCCGGGTAGATATTTATGGTGAAATGCAATCTCAAAATAATTTATTGTGTGGGGTCTGGAGAATTATAATAATATCATTATGTATCATGTAAGTATAGGTATCAGGTAGGTACCTTAACCAAAGTGACTGAGTGACTTTTTGAGATAATAGTATTAAGCCAAATTAGCTTTCTAACTAAGCAATAGATAAACTTAATTTGGAAAAACATCCAAAAATAAAACATGTGAATTATTTTACTCATATCAGAAAACTAGGATTCAGGTTATTTGTTTATGGGGTAGTTATGGCCGCGGTTTTATGTATCATTGTTCGGATTATCCTCGTTCTTTTCTTTATGCTTTGAATCACTTGCAGTCAAAAATCTAAGTGCTTTGCATTGAGCAATTTACATACGGTACCTAATTTAATGGTACTGGGATAGCATTTTGTCCACTACCAAGCAGCGGGACCAGCTTTATCTGCCTGAATACTCGTAATGGATAAAGGATTGGTAGAGCTAGATAACATTTCAACGAATATGTCATCGAATAAACTACGAAAAATAAATTTTGAATACATAACTTACGAGTAATAATGGTCATCGAAGGTGTTAACTGTTGTGTTGCGCTTGTGCGTCGGGTGGCGGGCATCACCGCGAGCTGCCGCTTTCCGCTTTAGCATAGACTGATATGAGTCTCCGCGAGCCGCTGCTTTGATATACGCCCACATCTCAGAGGTGCTGGGGTGCACCCTCTCACATTGCATCAACCTAAAATACAATATTCGACTGCAGTGACTGATGCAATGTAAAATGACATTTTCTTAACTGGTAACAAAATTGTTTCTATTTCGTCCGTTATTTTTGGAAGCTATAATATACAAGTTCGTCTTTAATCTGGGTGTATTTTTTTGTTTATTGTTAATCAATCATGGACCTATTTAAGAATAAGTACTTTTTATTTTTAAGGCATAGCTTAAAGGATTAATTAGCATTTAATATTTTGTGAAGATTTGATCATCATCAAATCTTCATTCATGTATTCCATCGAATACAACATAAAAATATCATATGCTCGACGGATACGTCCGAATCGTCATTAGATTACTGTATTGGTGAAATAATTTACATCAGACAGAAAAAATCAGTAGGTAAGTATACAATTTGCAAATTATACTCAGTTCGAAACATAAATAGCATCCAATCACCCCTGTATTTCCCGCGGGGTGAGGCAGAGGGGTACTAATATACACGTTAACATTGAAAACATGCGGCAAATCGAAATGGGAGCATCTTTTAAAATGCAATTTCAATTTTCTAAAGTGCCCAACAAATAATCTTATTTTTATCTCAGATGATGCAAACTTAGCCATTGTCTTCAGGTAGGCATGAATAACGGTATTTAACTGAAAAAAATACAAATAAATAATTTCAATCAATTGTCATAATATTCGCGCGGTACGCCCAATCTATCCATCATGCAGATAAGAAGTTACTACGTGAAGTATATTAGCACGCTTTGCACTTATCATTTACCTATATTTTCTATTCACGGAAAAAAAATCATTCTTAAAAGTAGCAGTAGAGGAGCACTGGATGTTGCCAATCTTCCTTTAGGAACATTTTCACTTCCCAAACCGACAGAAGGGATATTGGTCAAATATAGACTTTGGAATAAAAAATGGCTACTTGATTATTTTATTTTCTAGTATTCGTTTCCTGTAGATTTGTGTTGTTAGTTTATTTTTCGTAAGCCTTTTCCCATTGTCCTGTATTGATTGTATTTTACGAAATAACAAACTGGAAATCATACTAGCTTATAGTCATTCAGATTGTCATATTTTATAACGAACTTTAGTAAAACATAACTATTTAAGTAGTTTTAGGCGTTGTCAAAGAATTACATGTCCAAGTAAAATTGAACGACTTAAAACGCCTATTAGTATTCTTGATTCGTCTACTTGTAATGGTGAGGGCCTATCTGGAGCTGCGGGTATTGATTATTGCGTAAAGCGCTATTTTATTGTGTTGCATTTTATGGGAGTGTCACTCATCAATAGTAGCGTATTTATTCAATCTTCTTTATAGAAAGCGTTTTTAAATGTTCAGCTGGCCTATGCTGTTGGTATTTATTATTAAGTCTGTAAAATACATAACAAATAAAACAGATAGTTGCGTCTGATAGTAGTACTGTGGCGTCAATTTATTATATTCCAGCAAAGACCCACTGTGTTCACAGATCGTTCGTAGAAATTTCGAGAAATCGTGACAGGCTTAGGTGGCTACTCACCGTATAAAAATCTCACCAATAGGTGAGTTTCCACTTTTTTATATCGTTGGTGGTATATTCACCCATTGGGTTAGGTTAACGTGGGTGAGTATACTACTTCATAATTTAGAGGTGGTCAACTCAACCTACATAAATTTTAACCTGTCTAAAAGGTATTTTTTTTGCTATAGGATGCCTATGTTTTACCCGTGTGTGTATCTAACTGATCAAAAAGACAAATAAAAATATTCATATTATATTTGCAAGTAGGTAGATACTTAGGCAGGTAATTAGAATTACATAATATTTGATAAAAATAATTATGAAGTTAAACACTTTCTATAAATGAAATGTGATTAAGTACTGTATAAGACAAAAAGTAACAATTCAAATCAAAAACAAAAAAAAACCATAAAAAATAACGGAAAAAATAACAGATTCTCTTGATCTTGATGTAACAATCCTTAGGTATTGAAATGAAACTACTTTTTACGGATTTTATCGCGGTATATTGATATTATTTTGTTCTGTTGAACTATGTCGTTGCCTGGCCTTCGTCGTTTGAACTATGTCCAGCTCCACATTTGATCTTTTTCATTTCACCCTTGGCCATTTTCATACACATTTCAGAACTCGGTGTTCCCTTTTAGTCACTCAGTATTCCCTCTCAGTCACTCAGAGTGTTTCCTCTCAGTCACTCAGTGTTCCCTCTCAGTCACTCAGTGTTCCCTCTGTCACTCAGTGTTCCCTCTCAGTCACTCAGTGTTCCCTCTCAGTCACTCAGTGTTCCCTCTCAAACACTCAGTGTTCCCCCTCAGTCACTCAGTGTTTCCTCTCAGTCACTCAGTGTTTCCTCTCAGTCACCCAGTGTTTCCTCTCAGTCACTCAGTGTTTCCTCTCAGTCACTCAGTGTTTCCTCTCAGTCATTCAGTGTTTCCTCTCAGTCACTCAGTGTTTCCTATCAGTCACTCAGTGTTTCCTATCAGTCACTCATTTTGATTCCAAGCATGAAACGTTCTATGGCTATGTGCAACCCACACGGCTTCTTGAAAATTGACTTATATCTGTCGCCATTGCCATAAGTCATGGTGGGTGAAATACCAAACGCCAAACGCATCTGTGATATCTATTATTGCTGATGTTCTCTCCCAAAAGAAACATGTCTAAGACAAACGTACTTAGGTACAAGCTAAAATAAACTACCAGGGAATTCGTTAATTGATCGGAATTGGTTAAATTACAGCAATGGTCAGTTTGTGTTTCAAACATTATAGAGTACTTCGGTGGTCAGAAATCCAGAATGGACCTTTTCTAGCTAGGCCAACACTGTATCTCAATAAACGAGACATCTGGTGAAAAAATAAATTGTCCGAAATTAGTGGTAACTAGTTAGGTTAGGCTAGGTACCTACACCTATTTGAGAGTAAAATGCTCTCTCATATTAATCCTGTAGAGGCACTCCTATATGACAGTAAACTCGTCCGATACCCTATGACGGCAATGATGCTTATTCTTTCAATCTATTAGATGAATAAAAGAATTTCTATGAATTATCGAGAAAAACCCATTTTGTCTTAAATTTTACGATAAATGTGGACTTTAATACCTAGGTATGTAAGTTTAAAAGAAAGTCATGACTTCTCCGTCACGTTTTACGGTACATGAAAATTAAAACTTTTAATTGTTTGCTGATTGTGTTTATCTTTACTGTCTTACAGATTCGATTTGACGCCCCTAGTTTAGCCGCGGGGCCTGGTGGCTATATTAATGGTTTGTTTATTTTAAGTGATTAATTAACATAAATATGCTTAGTACTCAAATATTTTTAATTAGGTAAGATTGGCCAGTTGTCTTAATCGGCCGAGCACTTTCCAAAGCTTCATTTTCCAAATGATACGGTATATCCCATGATCGTTGCGCACGTCTCGATCAGCTGCCTGAACTCATATTCAGAGCAGGCGAAAGCCTTTATAAGTCTTACTAGATTGTATTGTAGGGGTCACCTAAGGTCACAAAATATTTGACTAATCAGTAGGTAACTAATTTCAAAGACTTTCACACAAAGTTCCCCAGAAGGTGATATTCATTTCCCACTTAAAGTTGTATTTCCAAAAATCCTCTCTTTCTCACTTTTTAATCTTTTAATGATGTTTGTTATCTTCAGCTGCATTCTATCAAAATCATTGCTTTAAAAACACAATCTTAACATTTCTTAATGTTATGAGATATTTCTTATAGGTAAGTAGATTACTTTCTAGCAACCTAGCAAGAAGAGTATATTAAGTATATGAATATATTAACTGTCTCATTAGCCAAGTGGTCCTGAGTGAGACTGATGGCAATAGGCTCGCCCCCTGTTATATGGGACCTAAACATACCGGTGAACTGTGGGTGTACATTAGTACGCCTCTGCCTAACCCTTCGGGGAATACAAGCGTGATGGTATGAATGTCGTCTGTAGTGAATGTATCGTAGTTTTCCTACGAGTCTCGTGTTGAGGAAGTATTTCGCTTTGAGTGCAACCAATTTAAAGCAACCTATAAAATGGACAATAATTTATTATATGACAAACATTCGCGCATATTTTACCCAAAGGGTTTATATTCTGTCCCAATTCTATACATACAAAATATAGATACTATGTAAAAGGTAGGTACGGTCATTTTTAGAATTACTGAAAAGTAGGGGCCGTACACTGTGTTCATTTTTTTTTGAATTTCATGTTTTTTAAAAACTAAAGAATTTCTATAGATACAAAATTTTTTGCTCTACCCATAAGAGCTATAATAAACAAATTAGCTGAGCTAGTGACCCGAGTGCAAGCTACATACAGTTAGTTGTCCGTGTGAAAAACAGTTCGTCCTGAGATTGACACCGGCGGCTCGAAGAGTCTGACCTTACGACTTGTTTATGGTCATAGCAAAGCATACGCTCACGGGAAACTGTACGCGTTTAAACTGGAACTGAAAATTGTTGGGAACGAGGGGTATGCGTGGTATGAAACCTAATTCACCAGCTCCACAGCCCGTCTGAATTTCGGCTTTTTAATATTATTTTGAAGCGAGACCACTTTAAGCCGGGTTCCGTTGCATAGCTTTGGAGGGGTTAAGTTCCGAAGCAACATAATCGGTATACCTTTTTTCAGAACGATGTTACGCGCGGGGAGTCCGCGTGCCGAAAGACAGTTTTCCGCGTGCAGAAAGAGAGTTGAGAAATTCTACAGGATATGTGGTAGCTTCGGTTGGATCTAAAACTATGTTTATGGACTGGTATAGCATCTCGTCTCCTTAAATTTTTTCTAATATTCTATTATTTATGGCAGCTGCTTGATCATTTTTGAGAGTCAGTATTGCTCGTTCATACAGCCAAGAATTATTCTGACGTATTATTTGAGATATATCTCCATAAACGTAATGGATAAGTTCCTCCACCAAAGGAACAATCTTACACAGGTTCTCTGGTAGAGTTACTGACCCATTCGTTTCGGGAAATGAACCTTCACCGATTTTTAACAAAACGTCAGAAAATTCTTGCGCACGGGGGTGGCCTCCTAAGTGAGCCCTCATGTTCCGCGTCAAACCGAATTTCTGTACCTGGGGCCAGAGCACGGAGCATTTGAGACATGCTCTCACCTCGTCAGCTCTAGTTCCTCGGGTTATACCGAGTAGAGTCTGACGGAAATCCCCACAAAATAAAACAGTAACCCTTCCCATGATGTGATCGTTTCGCCAGATGTCTTGCAGAGTGGGATTGACTGCTTCCACGGCCTTCTTGTGCGCCATTGTATACTCGTCCCAAACGATTAGGCTGCACTCTACAAGAATCTTTGTTTTGTCACTATTTCGTGATACGGCACAAACTGGGGTTTCATTTATATCCAGGTCCAAGGGTATCTTAAACATGGTGTGGGCAGTTTGACCTCCAGGGAGTAAAGTAGCAGCAATCCCTGAAGGAGCCACAGCTAGGGCTATCTTTCCTTGTCTTCTCACTTCAGCTAGTAGTAGTCTAGTCAAAGAGGTTTTACCTGTACCGCCAGGGGTGTCCAGGAAAAAAGTTTCACCGTCCTGTTGATTGACACTTCTTATATTTTGTTATATATAGACTTTTGTTCATCAGTAAGGGATCCGATATTATTGTTCACAATTTCAGCCATCGCAGAATGACTGGAATTCTTCTCCGCAGCATACTCTCGACTAATTCGTCGACCTTCAGTGGTTTCCTGCGGGTCTGGAAGACCGTAATGACTCAAAGGGTGGCCACTTATTTAAGTAACAATGTAACTGCGAAAGGAAGTCTTCTAATAAATGCCGCTGATATTTCTCCCATAGTTGCACAGGATGGGAAAGTCCACAGAACACTATCATAACTGCAAACAAATGCCGCAGTCGACTGGGAGTTTCACTGACTATGGCATCTTGAAGAGTATCGACCCAATTTCGGTCGTCATTTAGCAGACGCAGCGCAATGCAAGCTCCATGAAACGTAGAATGGTCAACGCCATTAAGTCTTCAAATATATGTATGAAGTGGCTCCGCGGACTGTGTGCAGTAAAAGGCGCAAGTAATAGCACTCACTATTACTTGGATGCACCGTGTACACTCGTCCGAGTGCGTGCTCGTGATATACACCTGGGTACCCCTCCACCGGTTGACCCCGTCGGCGTCTATTAAATACTCCTCTTTGCTTATTGCATGTGTAGTACGATCATGCCGAACAGCCGTCTTTCATGCAAGGTGATTTTGGTGTTGAATGGGCCACATGGGCCATAAATCATGTTAGTTTTAATAATCCTGTGTAGAATAGGATCTATGTCTGGATTCAGTATTTCCGCACAAATAACTCGATCAATTTCGTTCGGCCTAATCTTCTCTTCAAGCCATAAAACGTCGTGCGAATGAGGAAGCCCACGCTTTTGCCATTCGATTGAATACATATAGCAGCAGACTGCACCGAATATCTTTTCTTTCGTAAGAAGATCTATCAGGTGTTTTTGTTTTAAATGAAACACTCGAGAAATCAAGTCGTGCCTGTCGTAGGAAGCCTGGCCAGGCAGTAAGTTGTTTTCAATTTCGAGCCATTTTGGATTAGTTGTCATAGTTATACACAGATCTGCGCCCCAATACTTCCTAACATAGCAAAAGGCATCTTGAGTTTGCTCAGCCATGGACCACCAGTGAATGTGGAAGGAAGAATTACCATCCTACCCAAATTTTCGGCATCAGTATCTTGCTGTAAGGCATCTCTTAGATCGATGTAATTTGCCGCACGTAGCTGTCTCTGATTAGTACGGATATATACTAATCGTTCAGTTTCAATTTTTGGCATATACATTCACTAAAAATTTATTAAAAAGGGCCCGGAAGCGGTGTAATTGGATGTGTTCGCTATCGCGTAACTGGATTAAGAAATTAGAATAGGCATGATGACTGATTTTCAAAAACTGTTCTAAAATATTCTTATGTATATACTATTTCCGAAAAATAAATTATTTCTGCAAGAAAACATGGTATTTGATCCAAAAATCTGATTTTAATTCAATGTTTTTCAATTAGCGCGAAAACGGGCGCTGGTGTCATGGCGTCTGCTTATGACGTCACTCCAATGTTTTGGCATCGTACACAATAGGAGATTAAACAACTTATCAGATGATATTTTTGTTAATTTTTATTTAGACATGACTTCGCAAGTGTATAAGTGGTGTGCTGTTCCCCAGTGTGATAATACGTCAAAAAATACCCTGATAAATTATTTGTTTACGTGCCACACAACAAAACAATAAGATATAAGTGGCTTAATCTTGCACGGCGAGATTAAGCCACACAGTTTTGCAGCTTCCTTTTCTTTCCTTCCTTAATAAACTTTTCAAATACTCCCGTATTTAATTGCAAACTAGGTTTACTATTGGATAAATATTTTGTTGTAATATATTTCAATGTAGTCCAAACCCGAGATAGCTTTGATTTCATCCAGTAGCATTCAATGGATGTATCGGACGGTTTTTCACTCCTACGATGGACCCACATGAGAAATGCAATGGCATTTTTGCAGCCCCCTTGTGAGGCAACACGGTCATGGCATTCTACCGATACAACTTCTTCCTTTACTTCATCAACTATTAACAACGGCACTGCATGTAACTTCGCGAGGACCTTGTGTTCTGCGCAGATTTTTGATCAAACTATACACAGATTTCCATCCTGGAGGATCTAAAACAAAGTAATCGATAGGTAAGCATATTTTATAAAATAAAAACATTATTAAAACTAAACATATGAAGCTGTGCTTTTTAAAACTGATTTTATTTTTTTAACTATTGTAACGTATAGTTACAGTAATTTTAATATAGTTTTTATTTAATAATAAATAATACTTACATTGTAGTTTTAACATTTCTAAATTCTGCTGAACAGAAGTCTTTGTTTGATGCCAGGAACTGCCCCAGCATGCATTAACAAATCAACTCTGGGCAAATTAGAGCTGTTTGCCTTGGTAAACCCTTGTTCCATTACTTAATAAGTTCTTAACAAGTCGTAGAACAAAAAACTAAGTAATATACAATTAGGAAATACATAATAAACAATTTTTAAGCGCGGAGATCGTCGAAATTCGTACGAAATTTACGTGACGGTGACAGTTCAACAAAGATGTGACGTAATTGAATCTGATTGGTGTTCAACTGAACATGGCGGACTTGTGTATTTTGGAGTTTTATTTTATCAAATAAATTAATAATCCAGTCTTATAAATAAAAATAAATATTTTTTTCTAAACATATTAATTATATTTCAGTATATGAACATATTATTTTAGTAATTCTTGCTAACCGTCATCATGCCTATTGCATTGCAGAAGTCTTTTTATTAACATTCGGAGCACCCGTGCGTGGATCAACATAATTTATGGCAAAATTGTAGCCGTCTTCACCTCGACAAAACACTAAAGGATACTGCAATGAATCATAAGCGCGATGAGTTTCACTGATTCTCTGAAGTCGATCGTCATGAGTACGAACATAACGTCCCTCCGGTCACATTGCTGTTCGACTAACAGTACAGCAACTTCATTCGTGATTGGTGTATTATAGCGACCCGCATGAGATCCCCCGTTGGTCTTTTATCAGCAGTAATTACAAATTGTAATTACTGCGCTCCTCATTTGGGACGGATTCAAGTGCTGCTTTAAAGCTATTGACGTACGTGAACGTGACATTTCGTGGCAGATGTGGTCAGCGGACAGACGTGGCTCTCTTTCTTCACGCGTTTCTAGAGAACGTGAGATTTGGTGGTGTATGTGGTCAGCAGACAAACGTGATATTCTTACTTGATTTGACTCTAGAAATCGTGCGATTTGGTGACGGTTGCGGTCATCAACTAAACGCTGTTCTCGTTCGTACTTAATTCGTCTCTACAAATCGGGAAATCTCGTGGCGCCTGCGATCAGAGCCTAATCGGATCTCACGTTCTTCCAGCGTTTCCGCAGTTCGGGCTTCAGCGTGGCGAGACTGATCTGCACTCAATCGACTTTCACGTTGTACGCCACTCTACAGATCGTGACACGGCGTTACAGCGTCTATTAGCATTAAGACGCGATTCACGTTCATAAGAAGTCTCTTGAGATCGAGACGCAGTACTTCTAGACCGCTGCGATGCTAAACGCTCTTCTCGCTCCGATAGACTTTCTGTTAATCTTCTGCTCGTTTGGCTTGAGCAAAAGCCGACGATAGGTTGGACCGTTTTCGAGAAGGCATTATAAATTTTAAGTAATTAACACAGTAATGCCCAATTATTTTTTTCAATCAATCAATCAATCAATTTATTTAATTGCTATATTAAACAAATAATATTATATTAACCTCAAATATTATGATAGAGGAATATGTCCACAGAAAAGTAATGTCTTAGAAAAACCACAGAATATTAACGTGATGAGAATAAAGGTAAATATTAATTACTAAGACCCAGTTTCACCAATTTCTATGTAACAAGGCATTAACTAATCAGCATTTAAAATTAACAAAGCTGTTAAAATAGGATGTGTCCCACGACGAAAATGTAACAGTGCGTTACTAAATCAAGCATTTATTGAATGATACACAAAGCATTCACTCACATTCTAATACGACCAAAACAGTAAGTCATAGCAACGTATATCAATGATACTGATATGTCAAATATTGTAACTACTCGTATAATAATGTAATACGGCCGAATTTATTACATCGTTCTATTTGTCTAATTCAAAAGCAACCGGGGTATTTTTAATTTTGATAGATAAAACGTCAAGAATAAATTGTCAATAATCATTTTTGTGTTGTGTTGTGCGGATTTTTCTCATATTTTTAAATTATAATCTCTGTGAAAAGTACCTTCACCCATAGCCCTCACCAGAAGAAATATCTAATAAACATTCGCGCTGAATTTTTCTTCGAACGAGAAGTAAATTTTGGTATAGGTCATCATTGAAGACAAAGATGTTATGAAGAATAAAATATGATGCCACTGCTAATAAAAACGAAGATTGGAGCAAACCACAATCACTTCTTCGAGCTTTTTCAATGCCATGGTACCTACTCAGTGTCATGGAACAATTCAATCATGTGGGGATAATATACAATATAATATTCTCAACAGGTAGGAACTAATTTTGAGTTATCTATATGAACTAAATGTTTGTTACTATTTTATTTCAGTGTTTATTACTTATGTGAAATGTTTAAAGTATTGCACGTTTTTCAGATACGATTTCAAACTTCGATAAATGACGAATTGGTGCAAAGCAAAACTGAATTACTTATTGATGACAAATCACTAAAAAACATGGTGAGGCTGAGACAGCGATGACACAGTAGCTATAAGAAAAATCAAGAAAATGAAGAAGGAAATATCTACTCCAAATTAATTCGAAATAAAGTCGAAAATGGCTGGTTAATAACATAATTATGCAGTTTTATTTATTTCATATAGTAATTATATCTTTACCAAACTATAAAAATAATAAGTACAGTATGCATAGTATTTAAAACTATATAGTATCCTACACACCAATAGGCCTTAGGCAAAACTTCCTGTTTAGGCTAAGTGTTGAGCTTCTTAAAAGTTTGTGTGAGGGTGCTACTTACGAATTGTTCAATAAAATCACCATATGACAGCTGTTTTCTTTATTCTTCTTTTGGTCACATAATTAACGTACAAAATAAAGTGTTACCTATAAAACTGTTGTTATAATTTAACTAATACTGCATGATTTAATTCCGCAATAATATTCTTACAAAATCAACCAACCAACATGACGTTTCGACTCAACTCCCTTTTTTCCTACACACTTCACAATGATTCTATTCAAGAAATTTAAACAACACAAGAATCAACCATAAAGTTAAATCATAGAGTTTATTACCAGCCAGTTATAAAATTCCCAAAGACTAATTCTCCAACATCCCCTCTGAATTTTATGTTTATAGCAAACAGAACAACATACAGAAACAAACTTATAACTAACTCCCAACAACTCATTTAAAACCCAACTTAACTAAAAACTACCCATCAACTCATTTAAAACCCAACTTAACTAAAAACTACAAACAAACTTTTGAATTAATTAATCTAAACACCTTACATAACTAACTTACAACAAAATTTCAAATTAATTCCCAAACAGCCTTATCTCCTAATTAAACTTCAAACACAACACATAACTCTTCACATTAAAGAATGTCCTTTAATTATCACTCACTAAGCATTGTCTTAATCTCAAGAACTTTGTTCTGTCCAATGGTTTAGTTAAAATATCAGCCAAATTATTTTTTGTAGAACAGTAATTAATTTCCAGCAAATTTTTATCTATCTTCTCCTTAATAAAATGATATTTAACATCAATATGTTTGCTCCTTCTATTTAAAATTCCATTCTTAATTAATACAATAGCAGATTGATTGTCAACAAACAACTGTGTTTTCGGCAATTTACCCGTCAACTCGTGGATCAGAGACTGAATGTATAGCAAGTCTTTTATACATTCGGCAGCAGAAATGTATTCAGCCTCAGTACTCGAAAGAGCAGTCACTGACTGCTTGCGTGAGCACCAATGTATAGGGCCACCACAATAGAATATTACAAAGCCAGTCGTACTTTTTCTAGTATCAGGATCACCTGCGAAGTCTGCATCACAGTATGCTTTTAAAGTCATATCATTTCCACGAACATACTGTATACCACTACTTATTGAGTTTTTAACGTACCTAAAAATATTCTTAATATTACTGAAATCATTCAAATTCGGATTTTCTTGATGTCTACTACAATAACCTACATGAAACGATAAATCCAATCTTGTTTTATTAACCAAATATAATAAAGAACCAATTAATTGTCGATATTTATGTACATCATCAACTCCACCTTTCCCCTCTTGATGTACATCAACTAAAATATCGGGATGACAACTATCCTTTAAGTTTTCAAATTTAAACTTTTCCAAAATTTGTTTAATATAACTTTCTTGATAAATCTTAATAGAATTTCGTTCTACTTTAACATCAACTCCTATAAACTTTTCAGTTTTATCAAATTTACGCATGTCAAATTCAGTTTCTAATTTATTAATAATTTTATTTAAATCAATTTCGTTTTCACCAATTAAAATTCCATCATCAACATAAATAGCCAAATAAATTTCTTTATCTTTATTGACAAACACACATGGATCAGATTTCAATTGTAACAAACCTAATTTCTTCAAAAACTCCGTCAATCTTTTATTCCACATAAGTGGTGCTTGTTTTAATCCATAAAGACTTTTCTTTAATTTGCAAACTTTATTTTCTTTATCTTTAATGTCATATCCCAAAGGTATTTCCATGAAAATTTCTTCATCTAACTGTCCATATAAAAATGCTGTCTTTACATCAAATTGCTTTATTTTTAAACCTTGTTGTGCTGCAATAGCCAACAACAATCTAACACTAGTAGTATTAACCACTGGACTATATGTCTCTTTATAATCAACATTATGCTTCTGAAGAAAACCTCTTGCTACTAATCTCGCCTTATATCTTCCACCAGGCTTTATTGTAAATATCCATTTGTTTGAGATTATCTTTCTATTCTTTGCTTCACTCCTGTTTACTATTTCCCAAGTTTTATTTTTCTCCAATGAATCTTTCTCTTCCTTTAAGGCTTTACACCATAAATCTTTATCAAAACTATTAAAAACATCTGTATACGTTAAAAATGACGTCTCTAAATCATAATCCTTTAGCCATGCTGGCAATCTTCTCTCTCGATTCGGTAATATCCTCCGTCCAACATTAACTGCTTCTTCAACTGCATCCTCAAACTCATCACAAGTCTCAATTCCTGTATCATTTCTACCTTCACCTCTCAAAACATTATTATCTTCAACACCAACTCCAACTGCTGTGTCTTCAACACTAACTCCAATATCTTCAACACTATCTTCAAAATTATCAAAATTGTCTTCAGAATCTTCACCACTAACTTCAACTTCAACATTATCAAAACTATCTTCAAACACCTCATTATCTTCAATATCTCCTTCACCAATGTCAACACTCACCTCTTTAAATAAATTATCTAACTCACACTGTTTCACTTTACAATTACACAATTTTAAATATTTCGCAACATCACTCCTATTAATATTAAACACTACATCTCTCGAAAAAACACTTCTAAAATCAGAGGGATCCCATATCTTATAACCATTGTTCGTAAACCCTACTAAAAGCCCTTTGCTACTCCTGGAGTCAAGTTTCTTTAATTGAAAATTATTTTTATAATAAGCTAAAGATCCAAAAATGTTCAAATGTTTTAAGTTTGGTATTCTATTAAACCACATTTCAGCTGGTGTTTTATTATTAACTGTGTTTGCACTCCTGTTAATTAAATAGGCAGATGTTAAGACAGCTTCCCCCCATAAAATGTGTGGTAGCTGCATATCAAAAAGTAACGCTCTAGTTCTTTCCATTAAAGACCTATTTAATCTTTCAGCTTTACCGTTTAACTGTGGAGTGTAAGGAATTGTATAGTCAATATTGATGCCTTTACTATTGCAATAAATTTTAAATTGTTTATTATTGTATTCGCCACCATTATCGCATCTAAAAGTTTTAATTTTTGTTTGGAAATGATTTTCTGCCAAATTAATGTAATTGATTATTTTCGAAAATGCTTCGCTTTTATTTTTAATTAAAAATACTTTAATAAAATGTGTATAGTCATCCAAAAAGGTTATAAAATATTTGTAACCATCCCATGTTTCAGTTTCGATAGGACCACAAATATCACTATGTATAATTTCTAAAGGTTTACTGGCTTTTTGTCTAATAGTTTGGAACGGTTTTCTACATAATTTTGATTTAATGCAGACTTCGCAGTTGTCGGTCTCCTTTACTAGGCCTCTCTCAATTCCTTTAACAAGATTCTTAGTCTTGGCTATAGGTACATGACCTAATGCTCTATGCCAAAAGTCAGATTTAATGTGAAAGGTTTTTTCTGACCTTAAATTCATGAATGGCTTTGTCTTAAATTCTAGGTGGTACAAACCATCACACCTTAGTTCAGCAGCTGTTACGCATTCAGTCTTCGATCCACGAATGTCGCATCTATTTCTGAAAAAAATTAACTTATAGTTATCATCTGTTAATCTAGATACAGATATTAAGTTTTTCTTTAATTCAGGAACAAAAAGGACATCTTTCAATATAATATTGTGGGAATATATGTTGCCCATGATGTTAACAAAATAAAAATTTCCATCAGCTGTCATGATCTTATAACTTGTTTTTCTTTTATCTTTAAGGCACTCGTCCGAATTGACAATATGACTGCTGGTACCTGAATCAATAATGAATTCAATTTTTGTTTCTTCATTTTCCTTTGCAGTCCGCATATCTGTGTCCAGTTTTCAGACATTTGAAGCATGTTGTGCTCTGTTTATGCTCATCACTCGATATTGGAGTTCTAGTTCTGCAAAATCTTGCGATGTGTCCCTTCTTTCCACATTTAAAACATGTCTTTACATAAAAATTGTTTCCTTCTTGATTGATATCATTATTGTTGCTTGATGTTGTTGCTATTATTTCCTCTTCTTTGTTGTTGTTCCTTATTCTTGTTTCTAGACTTAACCTTGATATTAAATTAGTTAGTGTTTTGTCATTCAATGACGTTGCTTCCCAAGCAGTTCTGAAATGGTTCAATTTTTCTGGTAGACTTGTCAAAATTTTTGTCATAATCTGCTTGTTATCAAAATTGTAGCCCAAACTTCTTATTTTCGTTGCTATGTTTTCAATTTCTGTTATATCACACATTGGATCTTCTTTTTGAAATTTGTAATTATAAAACTCCTCCAATTGTTGGGATATCTGTACATCTTTGTGTCCCAGAAAAATGTCATCGAATTTTTTAATGATTTCTGTTGTCGTTTTACAATTTATAACATATGACATATATTTCTCACTTATTGAGCAAAAAATGATTAATTTTGCTTTCGCGTCCTTTTTCTCAAAATCTTTTTCATTATGTCCTCCATCATCCAAAATTGAATTTAGGTCTTTTGCTTTTAAAATTAATATTAACTTAATTTTCCAAAATGAATATTCCGATTCTTTTGTTAATTTTGACAATTTCACGTATTCTTCCGACATTTTTTTATTTTTGTATTAATTTCGGGCTTTTAGTTCAGCTTCCTTCTGATAGCAGAGCGCCCATATTTAGTTGTAGAGGGCCCATAACCTCTTAAAAGTTTGTGTGAGGGTGCTACTTACGAATTGTTCAATAAAATCACCATATGACAGCTGTTTTCTTTATTCTTCTTTTGGTCACATAATTAACGTACAAAATAAGTGTTACCTATAAAACTGTTGTTATAATTTAACTAATACTGCATGATTTAATTCCGCAATAATATTCTTACAAAATCAACCAACCAACATGACGTTTCGACTCAACTCCCTTTTTTCCTACACACTTCACAATGATTCTATTCAAGAAATTTAAACAACACAAGAATCAACCATAAAGTTAAATCATAGAGTTTATTACCAGCCAGTTATAAAATTCCCAAAGACTAATTCTCCAACAGAGCTAAGTTAGTAGGTCCTAAGCACGATCGCTATGCTACAGACTTATGACTTCGATTCCCAGGTCAAATAAAATGTTATTGCCTTATTGGTTTTTTCTATGAAATTCGTAGAAGCAGCTCAGAGTTTGGATTTGTGCCCGGTTGATGGCAAAAAGCTAGCTCTCTATTCATCCAAATTTTCTAAAACAAGCCAAAATAAAGTGATTCGGCTTAATTAGACCTTCATGAAAGGATTTCCTTTGTTCTTTCAAAACGATTTTGACAGTACACAAGTCATAGTAACAGTGTGTTAAAAATTTAACAGACCCGCAGAGCAGTGATTAGATTTAACAGCTGATTAAGCAATTTAACAAGCCATAAGCATGTGGTGGGACACTCACAAACCTTAACAGTGTGTTAAAATATTAACAGGCTGTTAAATTAACATAACATAGTATGGTGAAACTGGGTCTTAACATATTAACATATATACCATCACGCCTGTATTCCCCGAAGGGTTAGGCAGAGGCGTACTTATGTACCACCCACAGTTCGCCGGTATGTTTAGGTCCCATGTAATAGGGGGCGAGCCTATTGCCATTAATTACTACTACAAAACTAAATTAATAAATACTAAATTAATTACTAAATATAATAAATATTTACTGTTAATATGTCTTTTTTATACTAATTGGTGTTTGAGTTTTTATAAATAACGTACATATCTTCACGCCTGTGTTCCCCGAAAGGTAAGGCAGAGGTGTACTAATGTTACCTGCGGTTTCTAAAATTAAAACTATTTACTTACTATAATAACTCTGCTTATAGTTGGCGTATAGAGATGAAAAATGCACCAGATTTTAATGAAGATCCCCAGCAATAGGTACAGCTGTAAAAACTGGATCTAAGTTCGTGTAGTTGGTTTTGCGCGATGCACGTACATATATACTGACAGACCTAAAATATAATAATTGTAGTTTTGGCTTCTGTTGTCCATATAAAGACCCACTTATTGATTTTTCTTCAATATCAGCTATAATGTACATAAATCATTAACAAATTTTTTGGACGCCATGTCGGTTTTTAATATAAACTGTGCGTAATGTATTCTATACAATGGAGGTTTCACATCATAAAAAAGTTACTCTACTTATGCGAAAAAAAAAACAACTGAAATTTAAGTGAAAAATTTAAAATCGCAATGACAGCTGTACAGTAATCAGATTACCATTTAGGTAACGACGACTTCATATTAGTCTCTAGAGAAAAACATTGGCTAATTTTGTTCAAAGAAGTGAATAACATTTTATTAGCCACTGCTTTTTCCCTTCCCCTTCAAAAAAAATTGTTTTTCACCGCCCGGGGTCCGCTAAGTGAATCGTATGTAGGTATATCCTGTGATGCCCTGTTTTTATGGAGTTAGAATAACTGTACTTATTTTAACGAACTTATAATTTCCTGGTCTGTGAAAAATGTTTTCTGATTTATCAGTTTTATTTTGTTACTGTATCTTACTGTGTCTGTTATAATTTGATTGACTTGACTGTTATATTTTCTGACATTTGACATTTCTAGGACATTGGAAATTTATCTCAATGGTTGTTTTTTACCAAATCCAACGTTTCCAGTGAACGTGATAGAATGAACCGTGATAACTCGGCTTCTAGTTAGCTTATTAAGATAAAACAAAAACATGCACCAGATTTTAAGTTAGAACCCCAGCAATACAACTGTGAAAACTGCATTTAATTTCATGTAGTAGTTTTTGCGTGATGCGCGTACAAACATACAGACAGACAGACAAACATTTTCAAAATGTTTGTTTTGGCTTCTGTTGTTCTAATAAAGTTCCCCCATGTCAGTTTACTTCAATATCTATAATGTACAGACATCGGCCCGTTACAATTTTATTATAAGTAGGTATAGATTTAGGTTTGATAATAAAAGTTTCTAGTATCTATCGAGAGATTAACGTGAGCTTAGTTTAGAATATTAAAAGCCTTTTAAGTGAATGGAGCGACCGCATTTTAATGTATCTCCAATTACCGATGTACGTGTCCAACATGTCTAGGGAAGTTAATTATTTTATCATATTATTGTAAAAATATATTTTAATTCGCTAATGCTTTTTGATCTAAATTTACTATGACAGAAAATTTAATGATATTTTAGGTAATGATGCCACTTGTAGGAATGAGGAAATAAAGAAAAGGATATTTGGCAATATTTTTATGGAAGTTGGACCAAGTACTGTTTAAAATATAAGCACATAATGGCTCAATACGCATCAAAATCCACCCAAGGAGTCATGAGTAAAAGAGGCTCTTTGTTTACTGGCGAGAAATGAACTCAATAAATAATAATTTATATGACAATAAAAATGAAGATCTAGATCCGCTGCTTATAAAACTAAAATACCAAACCAATGTACCGAGTGTCTCTGAATACAAATATAAGCGTAAGTAAGCGTAAGATAGATATAGTAAGTTAGATACATAGTCTCATAAAATCTTATAGGTATAAAATTAAATATTTTTAAAACTAACGCTCGACGATGAACCTTAAATTATAAAGTGGATTCGAGAGAAATTAGAAAATAAGGGTGTTGATTGTGTTGACGTCTCTCGGCTCAGCTCAGACGACGATTGTCGATTGACGGGCAATACGATAAATTGCCTCGGCTTTTCGAGTGGCGTGTTGGCGCACTCGGATGAAGCTATTCCAAGTAAGTGTGGAGAAACCCTTAAGGTTCAACTTGCGTGGTTTACCGATTTTAGAAACAGTATTTTTTAATGGATGCGACAAGCCGTAGACAGGGCGAAATGGCGCACATTGGGGGAGGCCTACATCCAGCAGTGGACTAGTACCTATAGGCTGATGATGATGATGATGATTTTTTTAACAGAAGTATATATTTTTTTTGCTATTTTACTCATGGCTCACTACTTGCACGTGAATCTTATATTAACATTTAGTTATGTATATTACTTTTTAAAAATTCCTACACTACCGACAAAAACATTTACTAAATATCAGGCAATCTGCTATACCGTGCGTAGAAGGTATAGGTACCAAGCGAAGTAAGTAAAGATGGCAAACGAAGTAAACCGCCGACTTCCCGCGAGGGGAAGCTCTGGTCGATTAGGCTAATAAAGCGAAGGGCTGTCGAAGAAACAAAGTTTTCTGTCGGATCATCCCCCCACAAACGGATGTAAAGGTACTTGCTTCAATTAGGTATGCCATATTATTATTATTAGCACACATTGTATGCAAAGCATGTCAGATCACTAGTACATACCTACCTATGTACTTATACAGAATGACCTGATATTTAACAGATTTACATTCTTAAATTCCTGATAATTAAGTAAGTTGTTACCATTTCATATTTTAAAGTTCCATTTTTTTTAAACGAGATTTTTGATATTTTCTGCTAGGTTTTTTGTTACAAATTAATACGTACCTACGCACATAACACGATAAAAGTTGTTTATGTCAATAATTTTAATCTGTGGTTTATGAACACTTAGCAGTGCTTTGGAAAATAAATTTAATTCAGTTAAAACCTCCAGCTGAGGTAATTTCCATTAATTGTCGGTTCAATTCTTTCACCAGCGTGAGGGAGAAACACAGCTTCGAAGACTATTAACTAATTAAGCAAACGTATAGGTATAAGTATATACATGAATTATACCATCAGTATTAGAGTGTAAATTAATAGGTATAGTCGCAATAGCAAAAATGTTTATTCGGTGTACCTACTGGGAAATATAACGTGATCGACAAGGCAAAACCTATTAAATTATAATTATGGGCATAATGTTGGTATCACCCCTTTACATGTGAAACAGATATTAACCAAATACACTTAATTAATTTATTTTTGGTAATGTTATTAATATTTGCACACTGGGAAAAGTTTATGGTTATTGCATGTCAAGGTAAAGAGTTCTATTCCCGAGAGAGAGGACAGCTAAGTAGCTCATCATTACGGCTCCTATTGACCAGCTTAGGTAAGTTTTTGTTATGAGGTTAAAAAATATGCGTACAACTCTTTTTTCGACTTGATGGGTACTTTTAGTTCTATCTTATCCTGCTTAAAAATGGTTATTGCTATCTTTTTACTATCACATGCTTTTATTGGAGCATTAAAAAAGAGAAACTAATATGAGTTATTGGCCTTACCTCAGCGTAATGGTAATCCACAAATTTCACCTTAACACGAAATATTGTGTCACCGGTGGAATAATTTATCAAACGATATGTTAGTAAGTAATTAGGGAGCACAAGTCCGAATTTGCGTGTATCGCGGCGGGCGCCTGGGCGGGCGGCGCGACAGTGCCGGCTGGAGGGCGGGAACCATCTGGCCGCACCGCGGCGCCACCACGTTGCACGTCTCGCCTCTCTTGTTGTCGATGCGACGTCTTGAGACACTCATGTTTTTGTTTTTGATTATGTTATTTTATTGAAAACTACTTATCAGGGATTAAATTGGTTTCCCGTTATATTGGTTCTATTATTTAGTTCCCGAAGTTGCAAATCATCATCCGTGCAGCCGTTCTATCGTGAAAGAGTAACAAACATCCATACATACTCACAAACTTTCCCGTTTATAGTATGAAGATATATATACAGGGTTACAGGGAAAGTCGTACTGAATATTAAAGGAGGTTATTATTCAAGTCATTTCTGATGTATTTGATTCCGTAATATGCTGTCCGAAACTTAACCGTTATGGAGATATTGAACTTTAAAGATTTTGTGAAAATAATTCTTTATTTGTGTTATTGTATCTAATTTTTTGGGATTAGAGTAAATTTTCATGTATCTAATTAAAAGACATATCAATAAATAACAAATGGTTAACAAACACTGAACCTATTGAATTTTCAATAAGTATCTATCTTTAACTTTGTAGCACGTTTATGAAAATTGTTAAAATACGCAAATGAAGTAAAAAAACATACTTAGCTATTTTTATAATTCATGTTCAACATGGCCGCCCCTATTTCTAACATAAATCCTCATTCTTTTGGTTAAATTACTTTATACAACTGCAGTTCGCAGGTTTCGCCTCATTTCATCAACCGCATCAATTATCTTTTGTCTCAAAATATCGACATTTGCAATCGGCGTCATTTGGTCGTATACTAGGCTTTTCATATACATATATATATATATATATTATTATATTCCCCACACATAATAATCCATCGGCGTTAAATCGGGGCTCCTCGCCGGCCATGATATGGGTCCGCCTCTTCTAATCCATAGGTTTGGGTAATTCTCGTTCATCCATGCTCGAACACTTCTATAGTGCGCTGGGCAGCCATCATGTTGAAAGAACATTTCTCGTGGTTAGACTTAGTCAGAATAAGGCTATCAGTAAAAAAAAATTAAGTATGTGAAATTTGGATGTAGCTTAATGTATGTAAAAATATTTGTTGGTCAGTACTTTCAATAATTTTGAGATTTTGATCATCATAACAGAGGAAACGTTCATTCATAAAATAGTGGCATCGGTAATGGCCAAGACCGCCTGGAATAAATGTTGGAATGAATTCAGATGCGCCCATGATTTTGAAAGTTTTGTTCTTTGCTGAGGTTACAGGAACATTAGTGAGATAATTTTTTTCAGTGCCATTTAAATCGAACGATATTATATTAGAAAGCTCGTAATTGTAAATAAGTTGACCATCACAAGCGGCACAGTTCCTTTTATCTTCATCGATATTAATCGCTTCTTCTAAAATAGCTATTCCAAATATTTCAATAAAATTTAGATTTAAGGGCAAAAACTAATTAAAACAACGACTAAATTTGTTGGGCAGGACGTGTTTAAACACTTTTTTGTAAAAGTTGCACTGGAAATATATCTAAGAAGTACATGTTCGAATATATAAGTTATATTACATTGGCAGTCATAGGAAATATGGTTTCCTTTGTCATTTATTGGACAAAAATTTTGAGAAGCAATTTTTGCTCTCATTAAATAAATGTCATCGGCTGTAGATTTACTGTCGCATAGATTCTTTATATACTGTGGAATTAAATATTCGTTCAAAGTGGCCATAACGTCCCGAATATCCTTATTTTCGTTAAATCCTACACTCAAAAAGTACATCACAGAATCAAAAGCACAAGTATTTTTAAGAGTGACATATTTATCATCTACTAATACCGAACGGCACAAGTTACCATTTTTGATCAATTTAACATTATGATTTGTTTTCGCTTTATAAATTTTAGCTTCTCCTCTCCAATTTTCAATAAAAGAGGGTTGATCAGAAAATATAGAATCTGCATTAAAATATTCTGTAGAAATATTAGATTTAAGTTTTTTGGCGTTATTTTTATTTTGAATTACATTTATAATTAATTTTCTCTGTCTCGGGCGATTTTTGTGTGAGATGGCTTTATTTACTACATCTTCGCCTAGGTCAGCAAGTGCAGTTTTTATTGTTCTATCAAAGAAAATGGAGTAATTTTTAATGAACTCATCAATTCTATATTTTTGTACTTTTGTTTTAAAAACTAAGTGTTTCAAAGTTTTAAAGTAACTTTCTATACCTGACGATGATGGTGCTTTATTTTCTGAATCGAAATATGAACATGATAAATTTGACCACAATGGAAGTCTTAATATTATTCTTCTTAACGTTGGAAAGAATGGTGGAAAATAGTATACATTATCATTATATTTTAAGTTCTTGCTAGCTTGATTTTTTGCTTTTACAGTTTTGAGAATATCGTCAAACCAAAGTGAAAAAGTAAAATCATCATTATTATCATCAAATTTGTAAGTTTCATCAGATTTTTTTCCTTCTGAATCTAAGTGGTCAATTTCTACACCGCTTAACAATTTGTCAAGTCGTTATTTAGCTTGTTTGCAGTCATTGTCCATATCATTCGTATATTGACCAAGGCAAACATTAATAATATCATGGACGGTTTCCTTTACTGTTACATAATTTTCGCAGTGCTTTAGAAATACTAAACAGCGTAGGTAAAAATACTTTATCCGCGCATTAATATCAGACTTAAAACATGCTAAATTATGAAGTGACTTGTGTCAAGTCTGATAAAAGCTTTAGGTTTCTTTGAATTATTGCCTTCGAAAATGGAAAACAATTGTTTTATATAACTTTTTGTGGAATAAAATAACGCAAACGCCTTCACGCAAGCGGAAACTAATGCCGATGAATCATCCGTTATAATTTCGTGTGGTGGATTATTTACGAAAGTTAACCACTTTTTTAACCAAATCAAAATAGTTTCATCAGAATGTGAGTCTGTCACCATTTGAAAAATTGGCTCAGACTTCAACTTATCGTGTACCAGTAATAAGCCTTACGTATAAAAATAATCGTTTTGTGACAGCTGTGCCATCTGGAAGACATACTTTTTCGAAAAAGGAACCAGTAGCATCTATTGTTATAGTTATTCTATGAAATTTTGCGTGATACTCATTATAGTACTTAATTTGGCAGTCACTCCAGAAAAACAAATGAAAATCTGGAAATATTCTTAATTCACGAATAATATTCTTATTGTGACGATCACCACTTTGAGCCAACATTAATAAAGAAATAATTGGATTATTATGTGGCAAATGCTCCAATTTGGCATCCGACTTAATTTTTCTTAAGGCCGACATGGATGGCAATATGGGAGAAGTTTTGTAGTCTTTGCTGTCAATCAGTTTTGAAGCCAACTCATTATGTACCATGACGGCTGGCTTATAACGTAGTTCTAGCGTAGCCAATTGTTGCCTCCTATATGGCGTCAACTTGCTCTTAATTTTCGGGTTATGTTTGAATTTAACATCAAAATGACGAACGTTACACAGAAATTTTACAATTTTGTCAGTTATTTTTTGATTAGATAAATTAATTTCCGCACAACATTGGGTACATTTGCCGTGCAAAGTTATTTTATCATCTTCTATGTGGTTTTTCTTAAAGACCCATGTGCAGGGTATTTTTGAATGTTTCCATATTTTTTCTTTCAATATGTTGCTCCATTTGTATTTTGGCAACGTTTTATACTGTCTATAACTTGATGTACCACTCCGTTTCTTGTATCCACTTAATGGTTTAATTTTTTTCCATTCATATGTATCCAGATTAAATGAAAATGATTTCGAATTTTCTATACCTGAGCTAAAATTACTGTATTTATTTTCCGATGTCAAAGATGAGGGACTATTGCTTGCAGAAAAATTATTCGTTTTATGACACAAAGTATGTAGTGGCTTCATCAGACGATCTAATATCGGTTCCGAAAATGGTATTGCGATTACGTTTTAGTGATATGAATAAAGCCAATGGTGTCATTCTGTGCTCCAGTTCTTCAGATAAAATTGAAAAAATTTGGTCATTATATTTGATATTTGGATTTTTTAATTGATCAGCATATTTCATAAAAATATTCCATTGATTTGTAAAGCTAATTTTGGGTTTTCGACCTCTTGCCATTATACCACTGCAATAAAACATGTATTTTAGAGGAAGGATTTATAGGAGTTCCACTTGAAAGTAACCATCGATTCTTTCAAGAAAAGCACCTTAATCATCAGCCTATAGTAGTGCACTGGCTGGACATAGACCTCCCCTAACGTGCGCCATTTCCTCGGTTTGTCGCATCTAACTTCAGCCAGCAACCTTTCGCATTTCTGTTGAATAACGTCGTTGCAGATTTTATCCTTCAGGGAAACTCCGAGCATAGCATGGTCATATATGCGTCCATGGCACGCTGAGCGACTTTAAAATGGTGGACTAGCCGTACTGTTTATTTCAATATAGCCGTACTGTGTTTTCTCAGCACCGTAAGTCATCACGGGTAAGACGCACTGGTTGAAAATTTTCGGTATGTTATGGTAGTAAATAGTTAAAACTTAGCGGTATGATGAGAAGTCTTGTAGTAGTTTTTCAAATGCTACCTAGTCTAATGGGATCCTCCTCTTAGCTTCCTTTTCAAAGTTGCTTCAATATATAATATAACGTTTTTATGGGATGGCCAAACGGGCAGACAGATCACCTGATGATAAGCGATTACCGCCGCCCATGGACATCCGCAACACCAAAGGCGTCGCAAGTGCGTTACTCGCCTTTTAAAAGGGTTTGGGCCTCCGGTATCCTCACTCACTTGGCGAAACACAACGTAAGTGTTGTTTCACGCCGGTTTTCTGTGAGGCTGTGGTATCACTCCGGTCGAGCCAGCCCATCCATGACACATTATAATTTTTATAACGAAAATGATACGGACCTGTTCTGTACAAGACAAATTTGTTAAAGTTTAAATGTTAAAATTTCACTATACTTCAACTGGGACTTATTTTCTCTAGTATAAGATAAATACCTATAATATTATGTATTTCACGTGGATATCAACAGGATAAAGAACAATATTAACAACTGTCACACAAATATCACAATGTCTAATGTCAAAATAAAACAATGAACTAACGAAATTAGAAAAATAAAAACATAATAAATAAGTAGGTACTTTGTAAAAGGTTATATGCATCAATAAATAATATTTTATTTTATATTTAAAACAAGAAAAAGCGGCCAAGTGCAAGTCGGACTCGCCCATGAAGGGTTCCGTAGCAGCAAGTAACATAATAAAAAAGTTCTTGCTAGTTCGTTGTAACTTTGTCGATGTTTTAAGGTAAATTGCGGTTTACGATTTATGACGTATTCAAAAAAACTACTTACTAGATCTCTTTCAAACCAATTTCCGGTGGAAGTTTGCATGGTAATGTACATCATATATTTTTTTTTAGTTTTATCATTCTCTTATTTTAGAAGTTACAGGGGGGGGGACACATTTTACCACATTGAAAGTGTCTCTCGCGCAAACTATTTAGTTTAGAAAAAAATGATATTAGAAACCTCAGTATCATTTTTAAAGACCTATCCATAGATACCCCACACGTATAGGTTCGATGAAAAAAAATTTGAGTTTCAGTTTGTGAGTTTGTTTTTTCTATATTTTTGTGTGAAAATCTTAATTCGGTTCACAGAATACATCTACTTACCAAGTTTCAACAGTATAGTTCTTATGGTTTCGGAAAAAAAGGGGCTATGAGACGGACAGACAGACAGACATGACGAATTCATAACGGTTCAGTTTTTTGCCATTTGGCTACGGAACCCTAAAAAGGGCGTCAAAGAACTCCTCCCCGTCGCTATCAGCCTTTGACTATATATTCAAATCTATCGGCCGGTAGGTACAGGTTGAATGGCAATGCTGGTTCTTTTACCAAAGTATATGCCAGCCTTTGGTTCACGTGAAGCGTCGTTCAGGCGTTTGGCAATACCCCTAAAGAGGGAAAGTGCACTCGGACCCCACGACCCTAGCGTTTGCTTGTTTGTTCAGCTTGTCAACTGAGTTTTTTATATTTACGACTAGCATAAAAATATATTTAAATGCTATCCCTCTGATTAATAAAAATATAAAACGTCATAGATAACAACTCCTTAAAGCTGTAATATGTTTTGTCTTGTTTTGACACATGATATTCTGTGTCAGGGAGAAGAATACATTTTAATGAAGTATAATAGTAGTCTCTTTCATTGTGTGGTCACACTACTCCATCTATTTTCATAGAATTTAAAAATGTATATTATTTCAGCTAAAAGGACAGAAATGCACAGTTTAAGATGCCTATTATTTAGTAGAAATTTTGTACTAAAAGTTAAGTACACCAGATTGTCTGATTTCACTCCCACCTAGCAGCAAGAGCACGCACAAATGTTAGTGGATGTGAGGATTGAGGGACCACTTTTAGTCATAGGTATCTTCAAATTGCGTCGTTTTTTTTTTCTTTATTACAAATTGCTTTGAGACTCTTACTAAAACTTTATGTAAAAAAAGAAACAATTGATTTATTTGTTTCCGTAATATTTTCATCTTTCAATTGCGGCTGTGAGGGACCACAGTTAAGTCGTTATATATTCTTTATCTTTGATGCTTTGTGGCCTATTTTTTAGTAAATATCTTTACAAATTCTTTACTAAATATCTGCAGTTAAAATACCTTAAAATTTCATGTACTTTCCGAGATCTGACTGATGGTGTGTGAGGACTGAGGGACCACACTTTAAGGGCTGTAGTTTTTTATATATTTGTTTACAAATTCCCAGATTTGTTCTACAATTGTTTTAAGACTACTACTAAATCCTACTATTTCTATTTTTAGAAAATCAGTGTGGTCCCTCAGTTCACACGCACATAATTCATTTATCTTTTGTAAAAAGGTTCGCGGACATGATTTGCCGTTAAATTTGTAATTCTTTAAATCTTTTATAATTTGAGAACTGTCTGACTGTTTCAGTGTAAGATTTCCTAAAAGTGATTTTAAGTTGGAATGTTGTGACTGAGTTGTAGCAGGTAAAACGTTCTCTTCCGCAGGAAGAAACGATATCGATTCAAATTTGTTAGATAATAACTCGAATCTAGACTGTAAAGAGTCAAAAAGGACTTTGCTTTCAGGGCAAAGATCAATATCGACACGTTCAATTCTATAATATAGGTGGTTAACATAAGATTCAATCAACCGAGTGAGTCTGGTTTCCCCGTGGGTTAATTTATCTAGTTTTGTTTCTAGAAAATTTAGAGAAGAGTCTAACTGCGAGAGTTCATCGCCAACCGGAAAGGGAGAGATTCTCATCTCTCCCTTTCCGGTTAGATTCTCGGTAGAGATTCTCATCTCCTCTGATGGAGTGATAGCTTTCTTAATAAAAGAACAGTGTCTGCTGGTTCCTCATTTCTAATACGCACTTCATATTGAAGTTCAGGCTTATTTAAGAAATTGAAATTGATATGTCGAGACATTGTTAATAAATAAAAAGTTCAATCGTACCTTTTCCTTTCTATAAGAAATAATTAGTTAAGAAGTGAAGGAGAATATCCGAATAAAGAGTTTAGAGAAAGTTTAGAGAATAATAAAATTTAAGGCCAAAATACGTCCGAAATAGGGTCAGGGATACACTAGAGGAAGTGTAGTTTTAGAATTTAGAAAATTAGTTGAGCGCCAATCTGTCGTGAAGCGACAGATAAAAGTCTAATAACAGAAAATAATACAATTTATTTAAAAAAAGATGGGTGATGCGACGTGAGATGATTTTTTTTGCAGACTCGTAGTCGGCGGAGCACGATGACAACCCGCACGCAGCACGGTGTGCAGCCGGAGCACGTGGACAGGCGGAGCGCGCGGACAGGCGGAGCGCGTGGACAGCGTGCAGCACCACGCCTCGAAGAGACTCCGCTCAGTGGTCCCAGAGCTGGGTCGGCGGCGTAGGTTCACGAACTCTTCGATCGAATTTAGAAGAACCAAGATGTGCTCAAGGCTACTGGTGTACTACTCGTATCGGTAGGTACCAGAATCAAACTGTCTGGTTAAGGAACTGGCTCCCGTATTTATAGGCAGCTGCAGGAGTCGTTCCACAATGTTGAATGATTTTGAAAATGGTATACTTTAAAACCAAATATTTAGTAGCTAAAAGAAGTTTGTAATCGAAATTGGAATAAATACTTTATTCGGAACCTCCATGCACCCGGATTTTACTGAAAAGTAAAGACCGTTGCCATGGTTGCATTTAATAACTAAAATGTCAAAAGAAATAAAATGTGCAAAAATAAACAAGGGGTTTAGGCGGGAAATTGAAAAGTGCACATTGTCGATTTTATATTATTTTCAAAACTTGAATTTCTCCGAAGTTTGATGTGTAATTATGGTGGATAATTAATCATTAAGTGTTCGTGATTGTGTGAGAGTGTAGGCAAATGATATAAAATTGAAAATCGTGACTTTTTGGGTTCACTCCTAAACTCCATGAAAGCCTCAATAAAGTTTCTACCGTTTTATTGGGGCAACTGAACGACATTATACTTGACACTGGCGAACACAAAAAGTGTGGTGCCATAAAATCCCATGATGTGAAATATTACATAATATTGATTATTCTATTATTTGACACTGGCAAATACACAAAAAGTGTGGTGCCATAATAATAAAAAACAAAACAAACAAAATAGCTAAAAATACAAACCATGGCAGCAATATAAAAACATATTATGTCATAAGCTACAGTTTGAGACTAAAAAATCGTACGTTGATGATGCAAAGTGAAAATATTATAATAATTAAGGATAATGGTGTGATGAGAAGTGTATTATGCCTGAAGAACAAATAATTGTGAAGATAACTAAAGGCTAAAGGAATGAAACAGGTATATCACTACAATCTTCAATATCGGCATTGCGCATACATCTGCAGAAGTTTAGTCGCCTCAATGGATTCTTCAATTACTTGCACTGGCGTGTAATGGTCAGGGTATTGCCCAGAAGTGTGCATTACGAACCAAACTTTCCACTGGGAAATGCCAAGCTGTCGAGCGACAACGTTTGTTGACGTGGTTGGGTCGGCTACAAAGAGACGTCGTATTTCATTTTCTTCGTCGTCGTCATCAAGAATAGGTCGTCCCATATCAGCCCGTCGTACTAGAACAGAACCAGTTTCACGTAGTCTTCGATACACTCTGTCAAATACGCCAATATCGGGGATTCGGCGAGTAGGATACCGTAGCATGTATTCATTGCGTGCATGCAACGACACTCCTTCGCAAACTCCATAACACATTATGATGTTAGCATATTCCTCGTTGATAAATGTTGCCATGTTCACAATACAAATCAGAGTTCAGTCACAAGCCAAGTCACACAGTAATAAGATGAACCAGTCCAAAAATCCAAGCCAGGTCGCGTTTTACAGAAAATTATCGAAGAGCACGGCTAACACAAACCTATCACGGAAAATTCGCATAAAGACTAAACGTCACAATTCAAATTGACATACCTGAACTGCACGTCTCCCGAGCACAAGAAAATGCCTACCCGACCTTTTTTCATAGTTTAAAAGGTCCAGGTGTTCCAGTTTAAAAGTGTTGCGTAGTACACTTGGCCCTATTCAAATAACATTATTTTCAGATTTTGTGAGCATACCTAGTAGATGTTATTATACCTTTTTGAATAGCTAAAGAGACGTTGAAGTTTTTAAAATCATATGGAGAATAAGTTCCATACATTTTTTTTAATAAACGTGCTTCAATGTTAATGTCACTTAGTAAAAATTATTTAATTATAATCGTTGTCGAGCAGTTTCTTTCAGCAGTTAGTAGGTTCAGTTTTTGTTAATCATTTTTATTTATTGATATGCCTTCTAACTAGATACATCAAAAAAACGGACCCAAGAAGCTCAAGTCCCAAAAAATCCGATATAAGAGCCAAAAATAAAGGTTTTTTATACAAAATATTTTAAGTTAAATATCTCCATAACGGTTAAGTTTCGGACACCATATTATTACTCAATCACACTGTCCCGCCATACCTATTAGGGTAGAATGCCGTAAGGTCGCCCTCATATTTAACATGTTTTAACTCATCATTAGATTTAAATTTGGTGTAGGTTTCAATATAATGTACATTTTTATCGCAACTGCATTATGATTGTGTAGCACTCTACATAAATTATTTATTTGCTCGGGAATAATAATTTTAATAATAACTAAACTAACTAATAATAACTTTTCATAATAACTAAGTTATAAATAATAGGATTTATCAATGAGTAACCCACATCGTTATCCACGTGTTAAGTAAAATAGTTATAACATGGAACTACTTAACTAAGCACGAGTGAAGCTAGTGCTAGAGACATTTAATTTAAGTAATGACACTTATACAGCACAAAAAGTATTATATAAATCTAAATGTTAAAATCTATTTCTTTAATTTTCTGGAGCAGACAATTTCTAAACTTATTAGGAGACAGTGTGAACAAATCATATGCACGTACTTTACATACTTCGACGGACAAATCCTAAATCGCGGAATTGAAACCTTGCTTAGATACAAAACGGCCGACTTCAACCGTTTGGCCGTAGCCCGCCAGGGAAAACACCTGCCTGGTTGACACTAAGGCATAGAATCGTTGTAGTAGGATGACTGTCATACAGAAAAGTTCCAGAAAAAAGCACTGGTTTCCAGGGTTCCACTCTTTGCTGGATATAATTTAAGGCCAAAGTTAAATAAGCGTCTTCTTAAAGGTTATGTTGAGTTTATGTTCTCAAACATATTATCAGTTCCCTACGTCGGCTTTTTTTTCTTTTATTGTAACACCTATATTCTAAATTGATGTTTCCCCGCCCACGTAATGGATATCTTTATTTAAATTTCATGATAACATGATTGCAGGATTAGTCTTTTTAATTTTTGATAATATACGATTTTGTTGCAGTTATTTATTTAACGGTAGGTGCCTCTTACGGTAAGGACTTCGATGACATCCCGTCCGGTCTCCTGCCATCGTCGCGGGCCAGGCCATTCGGTTCTAAAATGGCCGGAACGGGGCGGCACGACGTTCTCTCATCGTATGATGTCATTAATACTGGCGTGTCGTGCCATGCGACCTGCGCTCCTGCTACAAGACAAGCCATGGTGTCCGAGGCTGTCAACAGCTTCACCACACTGACAGCGATGCGGAGCACAACAAGGAGCTCCCAGACGAAGGCAAACAGCGATCCGGAAAGCTGAATCATCCAACATAGTACCTATGTTAGAAGACGGAAGTGCTTGTAGCCACAGCCCTGACTCCCACATACCCACAACCAGCAAGCTTGCCTTGTCTGCAGTATTGATTGATGTTTTACTCATCCAAAATTGGAGACCCTAGGAGGCGAAGAGAAAATTTATAATTTTTAAAGGGGAACCATATTTTCAAATTTCTCGATAGTAGTCTGTCTGTCCGTGGTATCAGAATATGTATTTCGCACTTGGAAGGGTTGAGCTCTAGGCCAATAGATGTTTTTTTTTAATTAGGTCTTTTAAGACTTTATTTACGTCGCCAACTGAAGTGCCATCATCCAAATACCACACTTTAAATTTAGAATTTAGCTGTCAAATAATGGGTTGAATCGCTAAACTAAAGATCATTGGCCCGTGAGGGTCTCCTGTTGGCAGCCCACTGAGGAACTTAAAAGGTGGTCTTTATAAAGTAATTTTGAAAGATATCTATAACACTGCCAGAGAAAACTGAAAATGTTTGGAACTTCTTTTTTAATCTGTGCCAACAAGGAGACCCTGTTAACCGAATTTAAAGCATTTTTAAGTCATCTTTAAGTATGGCTTCTCCTTTCCCGCTATATAAATAGGTGGACAGGGCATGTACGGCCGCGTCACAGCCTCCTTTCGAGCCAAAACCGACTTGAAGTGGCTGTAATTTCGCAAAAATAATCTCGCTGTAAAGCTTACAGCAGATTTTGGCTGCCGTACGTCGGTTGGTATTTCCTACGGCAATGAGACGAATGCCGCCATCCCCTTTTACGCACGGCTTCGTGCACATTGTCGGAGAGCATGAGATTAGTCAAAACCGAGAGCTCCTTCAAAAGCGTCTCACCAGCCTCACCCGCGCTGGCACTCGTTAGGTCCTTTAAATGCTGGGGAGACAAGCCATCGAGGTCACCGGCGGAACCGCTTCGGAAGAAGCAAATAACTGCTATTTGCTCCAGACCAGATGTCGAGCTGTAATCATGTCAGTGTGTCAGAAACATGATCAAGGGGATCGGGAAAAGAAAGATTATCTCGTGGAGAAGGATGTTTGCTCTCCAAAGACGCAAGGGTTTCTGGAGAGCATGGTGCGACCACGTCACTGCTGAAAATTAACCTAGCCGCACCACTTATATCACCTTCACTTAGCTTGGATTCTACACGAGGGCAGATATCTTTTGAGGAATATTTCTGCGATGATAATTTCGGATCTAAATTTTGATTTGGAGAGTGGCAATTTTATTTGATTTGTGCCGTTAGTCATTTTGTGGTAGCCAATTTTTTTTAACGTTTATAAGATATATATAAGGGAAGGTGAGTAAATGCTCACAAGCACGCGGCGAGTTCTCCCTGGAGGCAAGGCGGACACATCGTGCTAAGTGCGATGCAACTAACGGTCTGGCTCCGCGGGGAACTCGCTTAAGAACAGGTAGGTACTGAATGCTTTAATTTTGAAAGCCTTTTCCAAAAAGGTGTAATAATGGGAGAAACGGGTGATGGTGGAATTGGCAAGGGGAATCGGGGGGCGGAAACAACATTACGGTGTTGATGGTTTTTCCCAAAATGGATTTAACAAAGCGTGCTTGATATCATCGCCGTCAGATTCCATACCATCGTCGGATATCTCCCCATTCTCCAAGGACTTTAGAAGATCTTCTATCCCTTTGTCTAAAAAGCGATAAAAGCATAAGCATAACAAACCAAAGCTACCACAAACCCTCGTAGAACATAATAATATTAAAAAAGAAGGAAAATAATCCATAAGAAAGAACCAGTGCGCGAATACGTAGGTCACACTATAAGTTTTGCTACTTGCACTATAACTTAAAAAAACAACATGTTATAACCAAAATTTTATGTTTATTGCTTTTCAAAATACTCTCCTTTACATTATAATTTCATGCGATCGAACCATTTTTTAAAACAGGAGGACCACAGGTCTGAAGGCATGTTTTCTCCGTGTTGATTGAACGCTATCACTGCCTCTTCGGAGTTGGTAAAAGTGAAACCTCTCATTAAATCTTCGATTTTGGGGAAAATACAGAAATCACAGGGTGCTAGGTCGGGGCTATGCGCAGGATGGGTGACGAGTTGTACTTTTTCGGAAGCTAAAAATGACTTTGTTTTGTTGGCCGTGTGTGAAGAAGCGTTGTCATGATGTAGGAGAACACGGCTTTTGGGTCGTCTTTCGCAAATTTTTTCGAACAACCTGGGTAAACAAATGGTAGAATACCACTCGGCATTAACACTCTTTTGATCTTCAAGTTGAATTGTACAGATGGGACCCGTAGCTGAGAAAAAAAACGATCATTTTTTTACCAATGTTTCTCGCCTGCCTTATTTTTGTTGGCCTGGGGCCGTATTATGACGTGTTATTGCCATCATTTTTAGGATGTGAGAATAGGATAGCGCTATTTAATCTGTAGAGCGGCATCCCTCCTCTCAATCGGAAAATGATGGCAATAACACGTCATAATACGGCCTCTGTTCTCATTTTCAAACACCCATTCACAAGATTGCTGTTTTTTTTCGGGTTCAAAACAATAAATCCACGTTTTGTCTCCTGTGACAATGTCATAAACAGCATTAGAATGTCCATGGTCGTAATTCAGAAGCTTCTGTGAGCACCATTCCACGCGAGCCCGCTTCTGCTCCGCTGTCAGTTCATGAGGGGGATCCAACGACAACGAAGTTTCCGAACTTTCAATTCTTCGTGTAAAATTTTCTGAATTTGGCTCATACCAAGCCCCAATAGTCCTCGAATTGTCTCATAGGTAATCCACGGGTTTTCTTCAATTAGCCGCTTAACAGTAGCCACATTATTTTCGTTGACGGCAGTTGAAGGCTCTTTTAACGCCCTTCACGAAATTCGTCATGTAAAGAAACTTGACCTCTATCAAAATACAGCAAACCATAAACCATCGCCTCACGGTGCTCAAACAAGGTACTTCTCTCCCAAAAGCATTACAACTTTTAAAATAAAAAAAAATCATCGCTCTAAAATCTTTTCGACTTAATTCCATTTTCGTTGCGTACGTAGAACTTTGATGTGTGATAAAAAACAATTGACAAATGATTTCCCGCTAATTGTTTCTTTTTACTACTAAGAAGGTTGCAACGTTTAAAAAAATATAACATTCGAAATTCAAATAGTTCCGATTAGCTAGAAGTGCAAAACTTTTAGTGTGCCCCATGTATAATAAAGGAATTCAAATGTATGATTTTATAACTTTTGATACATTGATATTATGCTCGTTTTCAAGAGAAAACTGCAAATAAAATACATATTTTCAGGCAAAAGATCGAAAATATTATAATACTACAACAAATTGAAAACTTGTTATTTCACCAAGTCAAACTTTCCCGCTAATCAAACATTGAATGAATACAGTCATCTTACGCCATAGATAAAAAATAAGTCGCTAAAATGGGTTTAAGTACGTTGTATCGTTTTTGATACAGTATGCATTTAAGGGTCCTATAACTAATAAGAGACATTTGTGCGCTTGAGTCAAGTAGAGCTTTTTTTGTTTACACAACAAAATATAGATGAATGGTCGGTTGTCAGAAGTATCGGAAGTTATCACTGGTGACAGTGTACGTGATTTATCGTGGCCCCGGTACACTACACACCCGACTTACACATTTTTTGGGTTGCACTTAGGGCAATCACGTGTAATAACACCTGGAATCAAAAATTTTAGAAATTTTGGTAATCTGGGCAGTTGCGATATGAATGTCCGTTTCTTTGACATTTGGGACATAACTAACCGAACGAAACCGATTATGTCTATGTAAAAAACTTTCAAAATGTGTCGCCGTATCGATGAGCGCGTCAAGATCGGTGAATTTGTATATTGACAAACATGGGAAATATCTATATAAATTGATTATGGTGGCTCTGCGGCAGAGTATGACACATACTCTGCCGCAGAGCCACCATAATCAATTCCAACCAATTATATCTTAAAATGATGTACTACATGGGTACATAATGTAATCCCATATCGATGTACCTATACCAGGTAAGGAAATAATGTGCATTGAGAGCCGCTCAGTACAGGTACTTAGGAATGATAAAAACTACTGTTTTTTAATAAATTATGTACTCATACTACATATACGTGTTGAAAAATATCATTATTATTTAGTGTTTAATATGGTTTTCAATTTTTCAAAATGTCCATACAAAACGCCTTGTTAATTTATGTTAGCAAAACATTTGCAGTTTTATTTGATTAGGCGCAAGTATACTTAGGTCATAGACTAAATCTACAATAAGGACTGACAGAAAAAACAAATATCGACCACGAAAAAAATATTGATAAAAACAAGTAAAAAGATCTGACATGCAGCGTTATGCTGCAATATGTATATTGCTGGACTCAAGTCACGTGATCTTTCAGAACTCTCCTGCAGTTACTGGGGAACTGCAGGAGAGTGCTACTTTAGGATTTTTCAATTACAAATAAAAAAAATGTACTTAGAAACTTAAAAAAGTCTAGGTGCCTAAAATATACTTTCGGCGTTTAAAAAATCGTATCGTATCTTATGTCAAAACGGAAAACTATAAGACCCTTTATTAAAGGGTTTGCTAAACAAGTTTAGAACGTCTACATTACGCGCACAGACCATTCATAATATTTTTAAATTTATCATACTTACCTATATTATTTATTTTGATATTGGTTTTGTCATGTGTTGTAACTCAGAATAAATGTTCTTCTTTCTATTATCTAACTGTATTTAATATTTCCTGGTGACATATATACATACTTATATAGATGTAAATGTATGTAGTATTTAATAAGTGATTACAAACATAATTTTATTACAATAAAAATCTTTACAATTATAAGGCACTACATTGTGAATAATAATGTCAAAAGAATACTGAATAACAATATCTAGGCGAATGTCTAAAAATATCACATTATACTTCTCTAAATCACATAATAACAAGTATTCTAGAAATATGTTTTGGAATGTTGCAACTTTTCCATTTTACCTACTTCCAACTATAATTTCTTTTTCAATATGCGGTATACAACGAAATAAAATCTGTCGTGCATTATTTTTATTACGACTGAATGCAAGCAACCTACGTAATTCGTTTCGTTACGACCATTTAAACTTAATTAAAATATATAATGAGAATGTTCTTTAACAATTGTGATATTTTGGGTTTTTGAGTTGTGATATCATTTGGCTTAAATAATTAAATCACATCAATGCTAAAATGATGGATGAATATTATTGGGAAGATGCTGTATTCTTAACAAATAATAATAAGTAATATGAAAACAGCACAGTTCTCCAAAGTTATCGTCTATTTTCTCTACTGTTTATCTGTTCGTACATACCTACATTATTAGAAGAAGATTATTGCAACTTCCTAAAATATTGACTTAGGCACCCAACCTACTTTTGTAATTATGTAATCGATATATCTATTACGGTTGATAACGTCTACCTACATGTTATTATGATTGATTTAATTGACGAACTTGACGGATGTCTCATTGCATTGACAGGTTAAAAATAAGTGAGGTATAAAATGAACACTATGTCCGCCTTTGTGCATAATGCTATGTGCAATTTGAAGCTCTTTGCTGGCGCCATGCGGCATGGAATCCTGCAGCCGAATCTGAATCCGAATCTCCTTCTTCATTAACACCCATTTGAGCCCGAGGCTGTACAAAGATAATATTAACATTAGCAAATTGTATTAATTCCTAGCAAAAAACACCCTTAAAAGGCGGTTTTTATTATACCTTACAATTTAAATATGTGGAACGTCCTTCAAATTAGTTTTTTATTTTTTACCTGGTCTGGTGTAGAGGGCGTGCTGCGGCTATGTGCCGCTCCGATACCCCGCCGACCGGTGGCGCCACGTCGCCGCACTTTGCTGCTATTTGGGGGAGGCATAAGTTTGTCATCTTTCTGTAAATTAAAACCTTTGCTGCACAAACAGAAAGCTTTGCTTTGTTTCACCACTTCTAGAAGACAAATACCACTGGATTTATTGTTCGCGTTTACAAACATTCCACAGTTTACTTTTATGACCAATAAAGTATAGTGAGTAACGTACGAAACAAGATAAAACACTTATAGACTTTCTTACTTGTATATTGTCGGCTGAGCCCCAACTCTTGAGTTGGTCACTGTCATCCGACCTCCTCTCTTCGCGGTCGCGAGCAGACTTTGGCACGTATGCCGAAGATCTGGTAGCGCCCACGCCTAAGAAGTTACTAAACGCCTCTGTGGTTTTTTTCACTCTTACGTTTAGCGAACCGATGCGGAGAAATCCTTCTTTTTCTGCGAATTCACGTTAATTTTAAATAAACATAATAGAAGAAAATTCTTAGTTAATATACTTTTACAGAACATATAATATATACACATTTTTTGTCGCTTAGGGATAACTTAGCACTAAGGCCGCGGTCACGACGGCGACTATAAGGTGTACGAGGGGGATTATACAACGGTACGAGCGGTGCCCGAAGGCGTCAGTCAAACTTTGTTGCTCCACATATAGGGTAGGTATAGTGTAGTATTATTATTTTAGTAGTATATTGCACATACTTAGGTATCGAAACAACTTGCATTACCTACCGCGATGTCATCGAAAGAAATCATTTTCCTTAATCGATATACGTTGGCACAAACGATACTTTCAGGCAGCTTGGATGTGACAGCTGAAATATTGAGCAGCAGAAATATTGATTTTAAGGATCTTCGTAAATACTTAGACCGGTTTTTAACTATACAATAAAGGCAGAGCAAATTTTTGATCACCTATAGGTCAACTACAACAACTACGCGGAGACATAAGTACAGCAGACACGTATATTCGCCTCTGGCTGCAGGCAGTCATATTGGACGTATATATTTCAAGACCTCCTAAAGGAGTGAAGATGTTTTCAAGTTAGGACTTCCAAGGCTACTATGTAGGATGTTCGTTATATATATTATGTTTAACCCCGCATTTCCACCAAATCAACGAAATCAACATCTCTTTCCATAATTTAGGCTACATAAATCTGCATCAGCATTAGTAGTGATATAAGAGAATGAAGTTTAAGCAAAACCATGGCGTGCTCTATTGTTTCACGGAAGAATTTCATTCGGTAAACCATTCCTGATGTTCTCGACCTAAGCGCTAATGCACATTAATAGGTGCCAATATTTTCCCTGTTTTCGTATAGAAATAGAAATAAAAATACACACACAGTACATACTAAACAAATGCGGGAGCTGTGACAAAATTCCAATTGTAGATGCATAACATAGGTACACTATAATTACTTGCTTTTTAAAGCGTTCATTAATTATACTTCAGGGTTAATTATGTACAGCTTTGATATCAAATTTCACATGTAAGACGAATTTAATATGAGACACAAAATTACAAAAAAGTAGGACAAACAACCTTAACTACAATGAGATACATTGACAAAAACCACAACCCGTATTAGCACTCACGTATCATAATATCACCAGGAACAAATAAAAATTAATAGATGAGTAATAGCGAGTTCCATGAGATTTTATTTTCGCTTCGAGGTCACCTACTGGTAATTTTTGATATTCTCGTCAAGTCTGGTGATAGAGAGAGTTGAACAAGACTGCAAAAGAACCCGTTTGTTCTTTAATTTCCGAAATGTTCTGCCTTCCGTCACTTTTTTAGCAGGTAGGTACCTAAAGGAATTTCATTTATTTTCGGTTTGTCAAAGATGAAATTCAGGAACAGACTCTCTCTCTTGCACGTGATATGGCACCCGTAAACTAGTCGCATACCCAACACTTCAATTAATTATGACAGTTTATTTTTGACTATGGACATTTATTTTGATACAGCAAAGTGAGAAGAAGCTTGTAAATGTGGTCTACTGCGGTGGTCGAGCCGCTCTGCCCGCTGCGTTCTCTCGATTGAAATACACTCATTTTCTATTTTTTAGACGAACTGTTAAATGGACTATTGTATTGCCTCATGGCTCACTACATAGCGACCCACCTAGTACCGAGGTAATTAATCGTTTGCATTCGCTGGGCATCAGTACGATTAGTACATGAGGTAACTCGTCGACTTTTACTTCAGTTCGTCTTTTTCTCGGTATTGGAAATAATAAAAGGAAAGTGTGTCCTCGTTGGAAAGAATAAAAGGAAATTGAGTTTTCGAGTCATGCTAAAATTTGTGGTTAAATAGTGTGTTCCATATTTTTTGTCGCACAACTTTCTTTACATTTTCTGGAAATAATTAATATAATTAATTAACCATTACAATCAATAACTTTTTCATATGATAAAATTACTTATCAAACCACTTTGCACACATTTTTTTGGTATTAAATCACATTGTTCTTGAAAAGAACTCACCAATTCCTCATCTGATGAAAATCGCCGTCCTCTTTTGCGTACATAGGGGAAGAGACCAGACACGAGGAGCTAAGTTTGGACTAATATGACGACCACTCGATTGTCTATGTTGCAATGGTTGGTCCTGGTCTTCGAAAACACGTACTTTCATCTGAGACTTCGTAGGTATATCGTAGTAAAAAAAGGAATTCACAATCACGTTTCACCTCCAGTCACAATTAAAATTCACCTTCTCAGCACCGCCAAACTAAATATTTTTAGCATTTTTTAGACCACTTTATACATTTCTGTCAATGCTCATCGCTAAGAGTGTGGGTATCTACTCATAAAGTGCAGAGGTTTCTTACTTTCCGAAACCATTCGACGTAATGTTGTCTTATGAATATGGAGAATCTTTTCTAATTGTCTGTATGTAATTCTACTTCTTTCTAAACCACGTAATTTTTTTCCAAAGTAACGACTTCTGCAGGCATCCTGTGAGGCATCGTCATCTCTGAACTGAAATCACAATCCCAGTGGAATACTTTCATCATTTGGCTAAACGGCGCAATAAGATACAATAATTGCACGGTAGTCACGTCGCGTAAGAGTCACCATATTGTAAAATTTTTGTCCAATATTTGCAACAAACTGGAAAATTATTCATAGAACCATAGCTTCTTGTACTTCACTTGAAATGATTATTATAAAGAGAAGCACTTAACTTGATAACATCATTTTTCTCAGTCGTCTATGCTCCAACGCTCGCTGACGATATCATATCGAACACAGGCAAACGTGTGCGGATAGTGTTCGTATAATAATAATTTATAGGCTTTCAACCGGTTAGTTTGTATGGACTGTCGGGGCAGTGCTTAAAGTGTGTTAAATCGTACACGTATTGTTGGTTCCTCTGAAGTTTCATTTATATCCTCTATTACTTCTTAAGTGGATTATCTAAAATTACCAGTAAATCTATATTCAGTGATCTGGTGAACTTTATCTGGTGTGCGATAGTTCTTAAAGTTGTCTCGAGTATGTAGGTCTAGTTGGTATAGGTGAATATTATGATTTATCTTATACAAAATGCAGGTAAAAACGACGCGGATCTTTCTCTTCAGAGCTCTATACAACTTTATTCTATTTGGATTCATAGATCGGTATTAAATTATTAGTTTGAACTCCGCTGAGAAAACATTTGAACACATTTGCATTAAGATACGCTTAATGCAAATGTTGAATAAACGTTAGAGAAAATTGACAAATCTATAATATTTATCTGTACCAGTTGGTAAGTTTGGACACTCCGAATTGCCAATGATTGATAATAATATTATGACGAGGAGATATTATGATTACATTTTAGAAAGGCTCAATTTACATCAAAATATAACGCAGAATTTTCGACTTTGTCCCAATTTATAATGTACAAATAAGTCGCTAGAATTCTCAAGGATGCGTTAATCATTTTTTGTTTCATGTCTTCTAGAATTCTCAAGGATGCGTTAATCATTTTTTGTTTCATGTCTTAGGTATTTTCACATTACGCAATGGAAGTCTAATAGAGTATTCACAACTTCGTTCTCTTACTTACACCGATAACATAAATTGAGCCAAAGTGTATGACACAATAACACAAGAAAGCACCATGAGGACGCAGACACAGTTTAGTGCATCTTACTTGACTGAGCATTTAAAACATCAGGTTTGAATCTTATGTCCGGAGAAGAGTTAACAGTCCAGCGGCGTATATCGTATGTGTCTGCCTCTGTAAAATATTTATGCTTAGAAACTTCGACTCAACTTATATTCAGTCCACTCATTTGTTCAAACTTAAAACTGAAAGGATTTATTATTGTGGGTAATAAAATTCACACAGTGATTGGAAAAATGAACCACCATATAAACTATTGTAGTACCTATATTCAACTAGATTACTTATAACGTTATGTGATAATTTTGACCGATTCTCCATTTTGAATGATTTGATATTTTTCATTGGGATTTTTTTTATTTCATTGCCGTCACACTTGCAGTGTCACGACATTTTTATTTGATGTTACATTTGGAATGTTCACAACATCATATTTTTAAGTGAAGTTTTTGACTAAATACAATAATATGAAATACTTAGCTCTCAATATAACTGTTATTTTTACCATAATTATATTGCTTTTATTTGTTCTATTTTCTTTGAAAGGTGTAGGTACTTCACATGATCACTTCTGTTTACTTTCGCACCGGTACCGGAATATTCTGCTAAAATAAAACAGTACCTTAGGTACATTTCTCTACCCATGAAAAAGTTAATCATAGAGCCGATCAACGAAAACAGAATTAATGTATCACGCCTATAATATTCCCCAAACGGTTAGGCAGGGGTGTACATATCCGCCGTTCGCCAGTCCCAATTTCATAGAAAAAATAAAAACTAGGCAATAGAGGCAGTTTTGAAATACATTATATTTCTTAAAATGTGTTCACAAAGCCTGTTATTTTTAATAATTCCAACATCATCTACCCAATTGTCTTTACTTTTACCATTGTATTTATTTTAGGCAATTTTTATTAATTTTCCGTTTCATTTGAGAGTAATGACAGGTTTGGCTATGGATAAGAGCTTAAATTATGATATAAATTATTTTTTTTAACCGATATGAACCGAATACACATTTAGATATTTATGATCCACGAATAAACGGTTTATTTAAAAAAAGTATTGATATTACCTATATTATCACAATATGTGTAGGTATTTATCGCGCTAGAGTAATGTCTGATAGAAACAACACATTCAAGTTAAGAAGGTCGCTCCAATGTTAGCTAAATCTCTTTCAAGGAAGTAAATTAAATAATTAAAGGCAGTTCACAATTTTAAAATAATCATTTTTTTAGAAGGTTCCATAACGTAAACATGTAATTTTATGAAGTGGGCGTCAGTATAGATTTTGATAATATGTATTGAATCCTTTCCCTCTTCGATATGATATGAATATGTTTATTGTTATTATTATCAAAATAATACAAATATCAGTAAACAAACTTTTGATTAGCTTACTTCTATATGAGCCAGGTGACAGCGACGTGTCCATGTGGACTAGATATTGTCGCGGTTTCCTGCCAGACCAATCGCGGACATTTGGATCTGCATCTGAAATATACAATCAATACAACATTTAACTCCTTTCTATAATTTTACCGTTCGGTTTCTAACAGTTCGGTTTTTTGGTTTTATTAAAATTAAATATAAGTAGTCTATTATTGAAATGATAATATTGGTAAACAGATACACTTATTTTTACTTTCTTACTTTAAGCTCATGTATTTTAAGAAGGAATCACTGACTCCCAAGTCACAGACTATAAACCTAGTTTCTAGGAGACCATTACTTTTGTAAGCAAATAATAAAAAATATAAATAATAATTACTATAATATAATAATATTAATAAGCATTACCATATTATTGTGAAATAAACGTATTATTATTATTATAAGTGAAATTATTTGATAAATAACCTGAGTATGTGCACGGTCATACCATACATACTACACTCGTTCAGTCAAGATTGGGCAATAGCTTTACCTTTGATTTTTTTTATTAAATTCACGATAATATCTGAAACTGCTGCGGTGCTGCTATTTTTAATTCCATCGATAAATGAACATGCTCCCTATGAGCCTTTTTTCTGTTCTCTTTCTGATCCAAAACCGTCGCTATTTTTCTTACGATCAATTTATCTACGATAAAGCTGGACAATGGCCTCTCCTCTCTCATGCCTACACCTATCTCAAACCTGTGTTAATTGTTAATTTTCATTATTATGTGTATTTTTATGTATGTACCTAGTAGGTATTTTTTGTTACGGCATTGTCATAGTCTTGAAACTAGAATAGTCTAGGGTTCGTAAGTAATTTTGTGAAATTTACTTTCCTTCAATTAGATACATATCTTAAGTAAATCTAACAAATGTTCTTAGGTAAAATTTAAATATCAAGCGCGCTGTTCTGCAACAATTAAATTAAGTACACTTTAGCATACCTACTGCGCCATCTCTTGACGACTGTTCCGACTTTTCAGTGCTACGGACAACGGCAGCGTATAAATTGCGATGATATTACACATAAAAGTCATAGATGGCGTTACGCCACTTGAAATTAATTTACTGACAATTGCGCCAATAATCAATTAAACAATCTATATTTCATTAACTTTTATTTCTTTAACACAGTCTTATTTAGTCAATCCCGAAGTAACGGTTAAAGTTTCAAGTTCAGTAGAAAATTACTTACCGTATACTTCTACTAAAAGACGGTACACGTTTTCGTGGCGAAACTGCATTGCGATGTGTAGCGGTGTGTATCCCTGTAATAAAAATATGCAATAATATGTATAAAAGTAGCCAAATTGTTATAGGTTGCTAATTGTTATTGGTTTAGAATTGTGAAGTTTTTAAAAGGGTGTCCTGCCATTTCGCAGAAAACTGTTTGCCAGATTATCATTTGCCAACCAACGTTTCGCCGATGTTTCACTTTGACAACTAACGATTAGCAAATTTTTTTATGACAGCGTTTCATTTGGTAGAATTATTCTTAAGCTGATTATTATAATGACACAAAACGTTTGGGATATTTATCATTTGTCAACCATTTCACTAGGCCACAGGTTAGGTTAGGTTAGAGTATGACAAACAACGCACGAGCCGAGCGAGCGAAGCGAGCACATCGCCGGTGATGAAGAAGCGAATCGATTTTGTAAAAGGAAACAGTTAGGTTAGGTCATATTAAAGATAAAGTTGGCATTTTAAAAAGTGTCATTATGAAAAGCAGACCAAACGTACAGTTGGTAACTGTGAGGTTGGGAAATAAAACAAAATAATATGATAAGTTGGCAAATGATTATTCGGCGAAATAAAATTCTGCGTAACGTTGGTTTGGTTCCCAAGTGAAAATCTGGCAAACAATTTTCGGCGAAAAGGAACCTTTTAAAAGGTTGTAAAAATAAACTAAGTATATAGAGAAAAGAGTAAAAAGAGACACATTTAACACAACATACTATCCACATATACACCTGCACCCTCAGTTCACCGCTGTGAATAGGTGGCATATAATAGGGGGTGAGCTACTGAGAATTTCATAGAAACACACACACTGCTCAACCTGGGATTGATTCGTAGCAGTCGTGCTTAGGACTACTTATTAATGATATAGGTATCGTCTATAGATCAGTATAGCGATCTAGCTGTGAAGATGATCCACGTTCTAAGCGGCCTTCGACTACCATTACGGAAAATATGTAAAAATTCGATCCATTTTAACTGATTTACTGTAATCCAGAAAATAGTCAGCAAAATGGATACCACGAACGTTAACTATCCAAAAGAAAAAGCGTTATCGAACTTTTTAAGAACAATCTGAAAAAAATCAAGCGAAATCAAATTTTTCTTCGTATTGTCATCACAGACGAAACGAGGATTCTGAGGACTATGAGACAAAGCAAGTCTTGGAAACGAGCATTGTCTCCACCCATGAAGAAATTTCGAGTTGTCATGCCGCTGGCAAAGATCTTAGGTGTCCTGGAATAGTGAAGGATTTGTTTATATTGAGACTTACGTTCCGAGACTTACTGAACTGATGATAGACGGTTACGGAATCCATCAATCGGAAGTTTTTGTTCATACAATTTAGGACTTTTATATAAAATACGTCAGTCCTATTGTACCTTTAACGATTTTTGCGGAGGAAATATGAAAGAAAGAAAAACGGTATCATATTTATATTGAACTTTAGAATGGTTTGTATAGAGATAAAATATTATAAATTTTCTTTTGTGACTCCAAGACTTTTTATATTCACTGTGTTTAATGTGCGTTTTTAAGTATATTATAGAATAAATCGATTGAGATATAATTTCAACAGTATGACATGAGCTTCATATCCTACAAAACATTCGTAAAAGATTGCACCTTTAACATTGCAATAGATATAGGTAAAAATATTCCAAGTAGAGGGAGGGCAGGGCGGATGACGCGCTTACATTAAGTTGTATAGGCTCACATCTGCTCCCGGCTCCTCATACGCTGCCCCCGTTTGCAAATCCAATACTTATATTCAATATTATCCTGGATAGATATTAAACTCGGTTGGATATTACTGAATATATAACAGTGACAGCTGTAGCGTAAACTAAACGAAAGTTCACTGTTACTTAAAGAACTAAAGTTTGTAGGGTTCCCGTCGTCAAACAAGAAATCCTTGTGATTACGAAATTGCAATAAATAATATTTACCTACGTTTAGATACGTTACATTTAAATAAATAAACCAAAATAATCTCATAGGTACTTATAACTTTTCACCCTCCTACAATGTGAAAATCGGAAAACCCTGAAAGACTTCATTATTTATTTATTCTTAGTATCAACCTGTAATTATGCGATTAGTGTTTCTAACTTTAACTTTAGGTATGTCCCCTTTTTTATTCTTGATAGGCTTAAGCTCGATCGCCAGTTCGGCTGATGTTAAGCGACACTTAAGATTACATTCCCTAAAAATTGAAATGACTAAAAATCCTTTCTAAGCGGATGCTTACGTTATAAAATAAACCTACGTTAAGGTATAAGACCTTTATTGTACTATAGAATAAGTTACTAACTAGTAACTGAAATAGTAATTATGGTAGATACTCAATGTTATTAAACTTACCTATGTATCAGTTACAGACTCCCCAAGATAATGTCAATTAAGTAACCTTGTAGGTATATATTATATGTTTAACTAGCTGTTACCCGTGCCTTCGTTCGCGTGGTACTAAAAAAAGTAGCTTAAGTTACTCTTTGTTACATATTATCTATCTGCCAGTGAAAGTCCCGTCAAAATCCGTCTAGCCATTTCAGAGATTATCCGGAACAAACAGACAGACAGACAGACAAAAATTGTAAAAATTTCGCTTTGGTAATGTACCGTGTAAACATCCAAATGCACTAAGTAAAAAGAGTAACCTCTTTTTACTTCTAAAATGACAGCGATCTATTAATACAAATAAATAAAATTGGAGTGTCTGTTTGCTATAGTAAAACGTCCAAATGCACTAAGTAAAAAGAGTAACCTCTTTTTACTTAGTGCATTTGGACGTTTTACTATAGCAAACAGACACTCCAATTTTATTTATTTGTATTAATAGATCGCTGTCATTTTTGAAAACTAGTCGATTAAATTCAGACAGTCCTAACAAGGAGTGACTCATCTATTTCTAAGTACAATGTATTATCTATGCACCGCTTGCCAGACTGTTTTGATAATTAGCTTTAGCACGATTTTACCAGCGCTTCGAATTTTATGTAAGTTATGTGGACTTACCCCATTCTATTCAGTCGCCGACGAAGCCGAACACCACATGAAAAAAAAAATTACGAAACTTTAAAGACACCGTAGTTATTATTACCGACACACACTATCATTACAGGGTAAACCCAAGACAATAGTGGTTAAAAAACAACAACTTACAGATAATACTTAAAAATCTAATATTTTTTTTTAAATATAACTAACAAAATTCAACAGAACTCTTGCGAATTCACTCATAAGGCGGGTGAGGGGAGTTTTTGACAGCAGATTGGTTTTGGCAACAGGCACGGCCAGCAGTGGTGGTCGCCGCCGCCTCCACACGTACCGGTCTGGCAGGCACAGCTTCAGGTTATAAGCTACTCCTCGCAGGAGCTTTAGCGCATACGCCACAAATGTAAATTCCCGGCGCACTCTAAGTTCGTTGTACCCCACCATACCCAGTACAAACAGTGTAGGATACATCAGCGGGTAAAATGGGTATACCCCATGAAGTTTGAACTACAGTTGTCTTGTAAATTTATTCTGTACTCGCTCCAGCATGATATTGTATTTTGTTCATGAGAAGCCCAAATCACCGCACTGTGAACAAAGCTCCCTGAGCGTGGTAACGTTTGTGATTCCCTGTGACTGTCTTAGCACGAAACCCAGGTTTCTGTACGCCTTCTTTCAAATTTTAACTATATGATCCCGGTAAGTTAGATCGGGGTAAGCAGTAGGTACTGCTAGATCTCGTATCTGAGATACTCGCTGCATCAAGTTCATAAGTTCATCTGATTGGACATATAAGCTTCTAAGTAACGATTCTGAAACATTTCGCTGTTGAACGGTTCACCGACAGAACGATTCACTTTTGAATATTTCATCGATAGAACCTTTCACCGGCGAACGATTCGCCGACACAACTGTTCATCTGCCCCAGGGGTATAAAACATAGGTATTCGACATGTAGACCTGTTTCCGTTTATTGTTTACACCTGAATCAAGTCGTGAAGACGAAACTTAGTTTTATGCAAAACTTGAGCAAAACTAACCAAAAAAGTGACAAAAACGTATTTGATTCAACGTCAAGTATCGTACATGTTATGGTTATAGGTACATACGTTTTGAAATGTTAAGACCCAGTTTCACCATACTATGTTTGTTAATTTAACAGCCTGTTAATATTATAACACACTGTTAAGGCTTGTGAGTGTCCCACCACATGCTAATAGCTTGTTAAATTGCTTAATCAGCTGTTAAATCTAATCACTGCTCTGCGGGTCTGTTAAATTTTTAACAGAGTGTTACTATGACTTGTGTACTGTCAAAATCGTTTTGAAAGAACAAAGGAGATCCTTTAATGAAGGTCTAATTAAGGCGAATCATTTTATTTTGGATTGTTTTAGAAAATTTGGATGAATAGAGCTACTTAGCTTTTTGCCATTAACCGGGCACAAATCCAAACTCTGAGCTGCTTCATAGAAAAAACCAATAAGGCAATAACATTTTATTTGACCTGGGAATCGAAGTCATAGCCTGTAGCATAGCGATCGTGCTTAGGCCCTACTAACTTAGCTCAACACTTAGCCTAAACAGGAAGTTTTGCCTAAGGCCTATTGGTGTGTAGGATACTAGTTTTAAATACTATACATTTTGTTGGTACTTATTATTTTTATAGTTTGGTAAAGATATAATTACTATATAAAATAAATAAAACTACATAATTATGTTATTAACCAGCCATTTTCGACTTTATTTCGAATTAATTTGGAGTAGATATTTCCTTCTTCATTTTCCGTTGTGTTGATTTTTCTTATAGCTACTGTGTCATCGCTGCCTCAGCCTCACCATGTTTTTTAGTGATTTGTCATCATAAGTAATTCAGTTTGCTCTGCACCAATTCGTCATTTATCGAAGTTTGAAATCTGATCTGAAAAAGGTGCAATAACATTTTACCTCAGTAATAAACACTGAAATAAAATAGTAACAAACATTTAGTTCATATAGATAACTCAAAATTAGTTCCTACCTGTTGAGAATATTATATTGTATAATATCCCCACATGATTGAATTGTTCCATGACACTGAGTACCATGGCATTGAAAAAGCTCGAAGAAGTGATTGTGGTTTGCTCCAATCTTCGTTTTTATTTGCAGTTGCATCATATTTTATTCTTCATAACATCTTTGTAGATATACAAAAATTTAGTTCTCGTTCGAAGAAAAATTCAGCGTGAATGTTTTTTAGATATTTCTCATGGTGAGGGCTAAGGGTGAAGGTACTTTTCACAGAGATTATAATTTAAAAATATGAAAAAAATCCGCACAACAGAACACAAAAATGATTATTGACAATTTACCTATCAAATTATTGTTGACGTTTTACCTATCAAAATTATAAATACCCCGGTTGCTTTTGAATTAGAGAAAAAGAACGATGTAATAAATTCGGCCGTATAACATTATTATACGACTAGTTACAATATTTGACATATCAGTATCATTGATATACGTTGCTATGACTTACTGTTTTGGTCGTATTAGAATGTGAGTGAATGCTTTGTGTATCATTTAATAAATGCTTGATTTAGTAACGCACTGTTACATTTTCTTCGTGGGACATATCTTATTTTAACAGCTTTGTTAATTTTAAATGCTGATTAGTTAATGCCTTGTTAAATAGAAATTGGTGAAACTGGGTCTAAATGAAATATATTTGCAAATGAAAATATTTTTTACTATTACCTAACCAACATGATTAATACTAAAACAGAAACATATCAAATCAACGATCATTAACAAAAACAATTCTAAAGTTCATAGGACATTTATTTTGTATTTAATAAATGGGAAATATGAGCCCAGCCACTTAAGTAGGTTTTCATGTCCATATCATCCGTTTCTGACAAATGCTGAGTAATTATCTCTTGATAGTTTGATCTTTTTCTCTAAAACGTTGGCTCCGAGGAATAAATGAGTTCGATAGTGCATTCTGTGTGCTTTTCTTCCTTCTGGAACTCCACTATTGTTTTGAAAATGTTCCATTTTCGCCAGCCTAATAAGGTATTCCACCTGTTGTGCCACGACTCCAGCGGATTTTGTGTTAATGGTATGTGTGAAAGTTGGCTGTCGTGTACTGACCACATCCTTGGAGGAAATATTGGCGGACTTCGCTTTACTTTCATTTTGGCGTTAATGGATTTTGTTATTATCGCTGATCCACTGACAATAATTTTCAAACCATCGCATCACTCTCTTAGCTTCATAAGTACTATTTCGTTTTTTATTATATCAAGCGCATCGGGAACTTCTATTGCCTCTAATAATGCCAGTGCAGCAATATCTCATTTTGTGGGCAAATACTGCGTCACTGTTGTATTGCTTCGCGAGACCAGCCGATTGAATGTGACGCCATATGATTTGGTTCAAATGAAAAAAAAAACAAAGTTTATTTAAGCAGTCTGGGAAAACCATTTTTATAGCTTTCATTGCTGCGCGTTCAAAATCGGTGAGGGTTATTTGTAGACACAAATCGATATTCAAGGTATTTAGTGTATGTCGTTTTAATATTTCTAAAAATATTTCATTACATTTTACAGTTTTATGTGAAAGTAAATCATAAATTAAAGGAAGTACTTTATGCGTACCGTCCAGAGTTCCGACTATTGCATGTATAGAATGAATATATTTGTCGAAACGGGGGAGGGCAACAGTTAAATGTTCCATCCATCAGCCAATAATTTGCTACACTTAAGAATCTGCAATTCTCATTAGTGCCAAATACGATTACGGATTCTTCATTATGAGTGTAGTGACCGATAAGGAAATTTACATCATTGCAAATGTTGGTTAATTCATCGGGAATCACAACAGCATGTGTATCTTTGGCAATACTTGGTAAATTCTTATTCCTTACCCGATGAACCATCATTCTCATGGCATCCTTAGTCGGCATGTAAGGAGCACTAATACTTGGTACATCTTGAATGCACCGTTGAACAATTTGTGAGGGTGCATCCATTGAATGTTGGGCTTTTTGTTTGATGTTAGCTTTTACAGTTAATTCTATCTGCTTATCGGGATCCGGTAAATGAACATGTGCAACATTTTTCTAAATAACAATATGAGAATTATTCGTAGACACTGTTGAAGTGATAGCAACATTGCACCGGGTATCTTTTTTTGTACACCGCCAGTAGATCTTCGTATTTCGTACTCTGTTTAGATGATAGGAATATCCTTCGTGAATCAATATATCTTTACCGCGTTGGGACTTTAACATGACACATTCATTTTTTAACAACGAAATCTAAACCTTTCCATTAACACGTTGGTAATTGATTCCGGGCAGACATAAGGTAACTGTACCAATCTTGCACAGCGATCCAGTAATGATCACTTTTACTAAAATCTATAAAAATAAGAAATCAACCATTTTCCTGGTACCTTGCAACACATCAATACACAATAGGTGATCTGTTAAAGTGTAATAGTTTAAGACCCAGTTTCACCATACTATGTTTGTTAATTTAACAGCCTGTTAATATTTTAACACACTGTTAAGGCTTGTGAGTGTCCCACCACATGCTAATAGCTTGTTAAATTGCTTAATCAGCTGTTAAATCTAATCACTGCTCTGCGGGTCTGTTAAATTTTTAACAGAGTGTTACTATGACTTGTGTACTGTCAAAATCGTTTTGAAAGAACAAAGGAGATCCTTTCATGAAGGTCTAATTAAGGCGAATCATTTTATTTTGGATTGTTTTAGAAAATTTGGATGAATAGAGAGCTACTTAGCTTTTTGCCATTAACCGGGCACAAATCCAAACTCTGAGCTGCTTCTGCGAATTTCATAGAAAAAACCAATAAGGCAATAACATTTTATTTGACCTGGGAATCGAAGTCATAGCCTGTAGCATAGCGATCGTGCTTAGGCCCTACTAACTTAGCTCAACACTTAGCCTAAACAGGAAGTTTTGCCTAAGGCCTATTGGTGTGTAGGATACTAGTTTTAAATACTATACATTTTGTAGGTACTTATTATTTTTATAGTTTGGTAAAGATATAATTACTATTTAAAATAAATAAAACTGCATAATTATGTTATTAACCAGCCATTTTCGACTTTATTTCGAGTTAATTTGGAGTAGATATTTCCTTCTTAATTTTCCGTTGTGTTGATTTTTCTTATAGCTACTGTGTCATCGCTGCCTCAGCCTCACCATGTTTTTTAGTGATTTGTCATCATAAGTAATTCAGTTTGCTCTGCACCAATTCGTCATTTATCGAAGTTTGAAATCTGATCTGAAAAAGGTGCAATAACATTTTACCTCAGTAATAAACACTGAAATAAAATAGTAACAAACATTTATTTCATATAGATAACTCAAAATTAGTTCCTACCTGTTGAGAATATTATATTGTATAATATCCCCGCATGATTGAATTGTTCCATGACACTGAGTACCATGGCATTGAAAAAGCTCGAAGAAGTGATTGTGGTTTGCTCCAATCTTCGTTTTTATTTGCAGTTGCATCATATTTTATTCTTCATAACATCTTTGTAGATATACAACAATTTAGTTCTCGTTAGAAGAAAAATTCAGCGTGAATGTTTTTTAGATATTTCTCATGGTGAGGGCTAAGGGTGAAGGTACTTTTCACAGAGATTATAATTTAAAAATATGAAAAAAATCCGCACACAAATGATTATTGACAATTTACCTATCAAATTATTGTTGACGTTTTACCTATCAAAATTATAAATACCCCGGTTGCTTTTGAATTAGAGAAAAATAACGATGTAATAAATTCGGCCGTATAACATTATTATACGACTAGTTACAATATTTGACATATCAGTATCATTGATATACGTTGCTATGACTTACTGTTTTGGTCGTATTAGAATGTGAGTGAATGCTTTGTGTATCATTCAATAAATGCTTGATTTAGTAACGCACTGTTACATTTTCTTCGTGGGACATATCTTATTTTAACAGCTTTGTTAATTTTAAATGCTGATTAGTTAATGCCTTGTTAAATAGAAATTGGTGAAACTGGGTCTTAGTCTGTCAATAAATCCGTTTAAAAATGGTGGCGAGTGCAACAAGAAGGTTCCGACAACGGTTCGTTTTTTTTGTGAATTTACTAAGGAGGTGAGCTGCTAATATTTTTTTAAATGAAATATTTAAAAGGCTTTATTGAATGTTGATTAGTTTACTATATTGATAAACCCCTTTTCCGTGCAATTCCGGGTAAACATATATTAAATATAACGGTTTCTTGGGATAGTAGACGCTATGTTTATTACTGGTACACGTGATTGGCAGTTAGTCTAGTAATTAACACTATGTTCATAATTGGTGAAATGGTATTTTGTTATTTTATTATAGATTCCAACTTGTTATGCTATATGCAGTGGACTATATTTTTATGATAATTTTCTATAGCATATTTCCAGTTATGGACAAGGGTGTTCATGCATTGTGCATTTAATTTCGAATTATACGCAGTTAAATGATAAGCTAGCCGGAAATTATAAAATCCTTCGGAATTACTATGAGTGCAAAGTTTAATTTTATATATTAGTATTACCTATATTGTATTATTGATTGTATTTTGTGTGTGTTTTTTAAAACAATAAACGGAAACAGGTCTACATGTCGAATACCTATGTTTTAGAGCGCTCGCGCACTTGTGATTTTTAGTCGGGCGATAGTTTGATCGTTCTGGGATTCACTATGGAGTTATATGGCAGTGCGCGCATTTGACGATTAGAATTCAACATGAAATTATACACAACTACTACAGCGACTAAACTATCGGTAGACTAAAAATCACAAGTGCGTGTTAGCCCTTATACCCCTGGGGCAGATGAACAGTTGTGTCGGCGAATCGTTCGCCGGTGAAAGGTTCTATCGATGAAATATTCAAAAGTGAATCGTTCTGTTGGTGAATCGTTCAACAGCGAAACGTTCTATCGGTGAAATAATGAAAAGTGAATCGTTGTGTCGGTGAACCGTTCAACGGCGAAACAAATGTCGGAAAAATGTTTGCGAATCGAGGGCCCTACATCAAATTTTCTTCACATACAGTTTCTACGTTTTCTTCTTTGTTCTTTGCTCGCATGCAATTTTTAATCAATGCATCTTTAGTTTTATCAATATAAAACAAAAAGACGATGATGTGTAAAACTTTTTTCTAAGGCGGTCTAAAAAGGTTTTAATTCCTACTTATAACAGTTCAATGTTAATAACTGATTATAACGTAGGAAAAAAAAATAGGTATCGAGATACTAGAGCAACCATAACTCTAGAAATTACTTAAAAACACTATAACATACCATCACGCCTGTATTCCCCGAAGGGTTAGGCAGAGGCGTACTAATGTTACATCCACAGTTTGCCGGTATGTTTAGGTCCCATGTAACATGGGGCGAGCCAATTACCATTATCAGGGCAAAAATAACAAAACACTATAGTATGGAATAATGAATGTTTAGTCAATAAATAGGTATTGACTAAACATGACAGTTAGCGCACACACTAACTGAGGGTAAGCGTGTATATTTTAAAACTAGAGATTCAAATTTCAAATTAATTTCTACTCACCGACCGTTCGTTGACTACATGCCGGGCGATCCCACCCAGAAGTTTCACTAAATTTTCATCACCGCGCTTACAAGCCCAGTGCATCGCAGTCTGAAATAAATTAAGTAGGAAACTCTCAATATTAATTAGATATAATATACTTAAGGACCCCTGAATAAATGCAATCTTTTACTTCATAAAATCGTTAATACAATTATAGTGCTATCTCGGAATCCATACCAAATTATGAAGTTAAATATTCAGAACCTAAGACCAAAACACGATTCCATCACGAAAACAGTTTAGTAGGTCGAGAAACAAATTACTTGATTGTTAGCCTTTTATTTTTATATATGTAAAACACTTTGATGGACAATATAATGTCGAAATTATAGCTCTTTATAATCGGAACGCATTAGGATGATTTGCATCCAGATTAAAGATTATATTTTGGTGAAGGTAGGTGTTATTAGCATAGTTATAGGAATTAGCTTGCTATCATCGCTGGTCATTTTTATATTTAAAACGTTATGGTAAGATAAGTATAATTTTAAGGTACCGTATTTTAGATGAAGGTTGCTTTTAACTGCAGTTAATAGTCAGCAATTTAATGTTGTTTTACTAGATGTTTGGGTAATCCGGACTTCGATTTAAATACCTACCTACACAACTACTGTAAAATCTGTTTACAAAGTTCTTTGTTTTTGTATTTATTTTTCCACTGTTATCGTTAGAATCCCTTCTCCTAAGCTGAATTATCTAAATACAAAAGTAGACTAAAATCTATACCTAAATAATTGTACTAACATTGTCCTGGGCTCCAGTATGATTGTTAAGCAGAGTAATCGGGGCCAACCGGAATGGATCTCGCGGGACCGTCCATTGTGGATTGTGGGGGGTGAAGGAAGCCTGTTTATTAATTCAATACTCGGGCTAACACGAATTGCTACTGAGATTAAAATAACACTAAGCAAATCTTCAGTACCTACCTAATTATTATCTACTAGAGTTATTTTTTATTAACGTATGAACTCTGTTATATAAAAAACAGACTTAGGAAAATGCCATTTTAAAGAAACTAAAAGTAATTGAGATCTTAAATTGATTACTGCAGCGAAACAATGGGGACCTACATGAGAATGAAAAAAGCGTCGACAAATACAGCTTTATAGTGATGCGATTGACCTACGCTCTACCGGAGCCCATAAAATCTCCGTCACCTTAGGTGTGCCAAGGTTTTCAGTCAGCAGTTAAGTCTTGCGAATATATATTACTTTATCCGAGCCGAGGGTACGAGTTACGTACCAATCGGCGTATGTACAAGATGTAGGCGTGATCGTCGCTGATTCAGTGGGGTAGTTAGTGGCGGGCGGTCCTAGGTTCGACGTCGCCCGGAGAAATATTGGCCCCAGGGGAAGCGCTGTTAATTTGCAGCGCACATTGGGCACAGGCACGATTTTCCACGTATCTATCTACCTACGCATGCGGCGCTGGCAACGTCAATATTGGAGGAGGCCTTTTCGTACCTACTACAAATATTTTGTTTGTTCAGAATGAATTTCGTGTTTGCAGTCACATGTAGTGTGCAAGTAACATTAAGAATGATATTATTTGAAATAATAAATTAAATTTATAACGCTGGGAACTACAAATAAGTATACACTTACCAAGATCTTAGTATAAATCACATAATAAGATATTTTTTATCGAATCACACACATGTTTTGTTAATGCCTTAACATATTAAATTAACAAGCACCTAATTAGTAAAGCCCTTTGTTCTATCAGCTGGAGGGCAGGCACCAATCATAATAATATGAAGTTTTATTATAGCCGTAATTTACAAGTAATTTAACATACTTACATACTATATGTTGCACGCGTTCACACCATCGGCAGCAGGTATCGAGGAGCGACATGCGGGAACAAAGTCCAAATGTAATTAATCCTACATAATGATACATGAACTTGTAAAGCCCGACACAAAAATGTTGCTATGGCAGCGGTTATTTTAAAAGATAAGGGTCCTTTGAATATCCTTAAATAAAAATCTCATTAAGGCGACGTTTCCGGGTCAGCGGACTACAGAAATTACAAATTTATTGTCGGTTAACCTAATAAATTTAAAACAGGATTACTTGGTTCGTGCACAAAGCAAAGCTCTAACAATTTGCCCTATATAAATCTCTCTTCTGTGTCAGACGAGTGACTTATCAAATAAAGCGAAATCATTAAAAAAACTTAGATAAATATCTAAGTTATCTAAGTTTTGTGATTGCTGCTTAACATCTATCGACGTTGATTATTTAAATTAAACGCAAGTTAAGTATAGTTGTATTATATATTACGAGTTGGACAAAATAGAAAAATCCTTCGGAAGACAATTTAACTAAGTTTGCCATAGAAATTAAAAAAGAAATACTTGATCTTTGATGTACTATAAAATTACAAAAAAACTGACTTGTGCTTCGCTTGAGCCTTCAGACTCTTTATATTTTATAGATGTGCGATAACTACATCATAGGCACATTTCCTTTTATTACCACTGAGGTGGCAATGGCAATCAACCTGACGGCCCGCCTGATGGTAAGAGATTACAGTAACCTATGAACGTCTACAGCACCCGAAGTGTCGCCAGCGCGTTGCCGACCGCGTAAAAACATTTTCATACCTTTTCGTTCCCTTGTATGTGGGATGAAGTTCCTCTGAAACCATACAGTAGGTACGCGAGGACTACCTGGTCTACAACATTTGAGACAGAGTTGTCTTTGCTTTGAAGAGTATTACGTATTACAAGTCGTATTAGATACTTGTGCTTCTAGGGTTAGGTTAACAAATATTTGGAAATCTGTTTTAGAAGCTATAAATTTATTCAACTTCCGTACATTTAAAAGTGTGAATTGCTGTATGCCATTTGATTTTAGGCGTTTAAAAAGCAATGTTATGTTGAGTGACCGCGGTGAAGAACCTCTAATGTGTTAACTAACCTCCAAATGACACCGTACTGTAATAAGTAAGTAAAGTAAGTATTAGTAATTTTAAAATTGTGATCTAAGTAGGTATATAGTGTTCACTAAATATTACGGGCCGTCTACCAACACTAAACTAATATAGACTGATGATGAGTACTTTGAATAACTATTTTGTACCTACTTACTATTTAGTTTAATTCATTAATATAAAATGTATTACGCAAATCTACTTAAAAAAAATATACCCTACACTACTAAAGTACACTTTACATTTTTTTGAATAAGTTTTACGTAAAACTAGTTCCTAATATTTTTTAATATTTACATAAAAACGTAAGCTGCGGCTACGGTGTAACACAGTGACAAAATTCTATTGTTTAGCGACAGTGGCTATATCCTCGGATGGCGAGGACACGACTCATGTCCCCGTGTGCCGACCAACATCCGCTACCACGTCATATTGATTGCGTTTGCATGTACATCAATTAGGATCCGCGGAACGATGCGTCTTCCACGTCACTAATTATCGTCTTGTCACTGTGTAATTATGCATATAGGTTGACAGCGACGTTGATATACGTATCAGACTTTACTATTAATCTCCATCTTGGAGTAAGTGTATGCTTAACGGAATCACTCATAAAATGTTGTGGAAGATTTCAAAGATACGTAGGTATTTAATTTAATGACCTACTTAAAATGTCCCTTACTTTTGCAATCGCAATCAAATGTAAAAATGATTTAGGTACTCGAAAATGTAAAATAACGGTGTAATAAGTAATTACTGTCACCATTAAGAATGTATTTTAATTCTAAAAATAAAACAAATGTATATACTTACGCCCTGCATCCGACCGCCCATACCATGAATACCGAGAAAATAAAAACAAAAGAATAGCATTAATTTGTGCTGGTCAGTAGTGGTTATAAGGTATCCTTTTGTATGCTGTATTCCTTATAGAGTAAACTCTAAAACTACCACCAGGAAAAAAACCTTAAACTAATGGAAAAAATATTTGCGTAACTGACTTCCGAAACTAGCACATGAGTCACGAGCATCAATATGTATACACTTACTAAAATTCGAAAGCGTTTTTTTATGAAATGACGATTGCAAACTTTGATATAATAACAATATCATTAAAGCATTGGTTCGAAAATACTATGTTCAGAACATCATAAAATTTCAATTAATACATTAAGAGAAAATCGCTTTTGAAATTTGCCAAGTGTACATATCTGTGCTCGTGACTGTACATTATTTTTAGATTTATTTTAAGGTTTTTGTATTCGGTTTTAAATTTGATAAAAGGCTTTTTTAATTTTATATAGTCATAGTTTATTTTAATGATACCTAAGTGTTATTGTTGTTGTGATCAGATCATGACTAAATTTAAATGGAACCAACCTCAAAGATAGGTATACTACTTCAAATAAAGACAGAATTTTTTATTCCGTCCATAATATCGGTGGCCATACCTATATCCTTCTTTTTTTGAAGTCAGTCAAAAATACATTACTCTATCTTATCGTCGTGAAATCATATCTATTATTGGTAACCAGTTATTATAATACATACAAAACTGTATAATTTTGCCCAAGCTACTTTTTAGTTCCCCTCGTGGCTTTTTCGAAGCTTTTAATTCATCGGCTACATGCGACGTAATTAGGTACTATGCTACAGTTATAACCATTATGTTGTGCCCATGTAGCTTACCGTGAAAGGATCCTGAAACAAAAGAAAAATGTGCTTTACATAACCACAAAAAGATGTTGATAAACTGTTTTTCGCTAATGATTTATGATAAAAAATTCAATCGAGAACAAGGAAAACTGATCAGTAACTGTATAAACCTTAAAATATTGGAAACCTATAATGCTAGGATATTTAAATAAACAGTATCTTCAAAACAATTTTACTAATTAAATAAAAATAATAACACGTTTTAGTTAGCTATGCTTTGTTATAGTTAGTTAAACTACCTTATATAAATTAAAAATGCGTAATGCTTTGTTGCAGTACCTATATTATTATATTACATTTGAGTACTTTGTATTACTCCGATGCAATGCGATTCGGCGGTTGGGAAATATTCACTGCCTATATTTATTAAATTCTTTATGCATAACCACTAGAGGCGTAGGTACTTAATGGCGAAGGCATTTTCTACCAGTCGATTTTAGGGCGATGCAGAGACAGGAATTGGTAGATGCTCTGTATTTAAAAGAGAATGTTTGTAAACATATTAGAAATAAACTAATGATTTTGTAAAATTATAATTACATAATTACTGTACTTAAATATATTTACCTACGTACCGTAACCTACTACGTAGGTATACCATATTGTGCTAACTCCCAGGGAAACCCGTAGATAGCTACACTACCATACCTATAAAAAATAACTTATAAAGTAGAGGTTAATATTAAGAATCTACCAAAAAACTGACGGGATATCACCGAAGTTTACATTTCAAGGAGTAGCGACAGGTAGCCATCCTGATTTTCCGAAGTAGCGCAGTCCAGAGAAGAACAACTTTGAGAAAATAAGTACATATAAGTATCCTCCCGTTTATCTATAATTAGAGTAGTTTTATAGCAACAGGTATAACCCTATCTAGTCCTAGGTATGCTTTACAGGATTAAGGACGATGCTGCGGGCTGACCACTCTATGCCACTTAATCCACTCTTGAAGGTAGTATTCACTATTCCAGCAATATAGGGACCTATGGTCACTCAAAATACAGCATACCCATGCTTACCATAAATCGACAGACATGTTCATTTAGGATTTCGGATCTAATTGTGTTATAAGTGCCTCTTTCTCTAGCTTTTTGTGAATTTCCGGATAAATTCCAGCCCTATATCTAAATCCTATTAGATAAGCATACTCAGGACGAGCTCGGTTGATATTGAAACATGGGGCAACGAAATTCCGCTCCGATGATTCTCTATGAGCTAGAAATTACAATAATAGACAGGAAAATATTGCCCAACAACGCCTCAGAAGCTTGGTGTCATCAAAAATCTGTATTGATAGCACGCAGAGGTGATCAAAGTACGAAAATGTGCGAAAATTATTTAACTGTAACAAAATATAAACAAAGAATAGCAAAGAGGTTTTATTATTTTATATGATTCTTATGTATTATAAGTATGTATTTACAAAAAAAATGAATGAGTGTATTATATCCATTGTCTAGTACCCATAGTACAAGCTCTGCTTAGTTTGGGACTAGATGGTGCTGTTTAAAATGTCGCAGAATATTTATTATTATTTTTATGAACTTCAAGTAAGGTTGATGATAGTGCTGCAGGTTGCAAATCATGCATGACACTGGCCCGGTTCTTTAAAACAAAGATATGTTTGTACACCAACATTTTCTCATGTTTGGTGGGGAGACTTACAAATTGTCACACATTCAAACATTCCAAACCATAATATCTACCTATCTGTAGGTCATACAAATATTTGGTCCATGTAGGGACCCAACCCACAATGCTCGTCACAATATTTTCCACCACTACGCCAAACGTACCTACCACACTACATATAAAGACTAGAAGCCCACTGGCATGATAATAAGGTAGTGACATAAACATAGACCATTCCTTAATGAGTAGACAACGACAAGACATTTAAAATCATAATATTGCCAATTATATATTCTCAACATGAACATTATTTTATAATACGATTTTTATTATTACTAATAAAAATATATTAGGTAACCAGCGATCTCACGAATGGCGTTAAAAAATCAGATAAACTTTAAAAGATTCGGAGTAGTGTATCCATCATGTTCGTTGCACCGACCTGCGCGCTCGGTGATCGCCGAATTACCTACTAAACTGTAAAAAACGTAGATAAAAGGTGGTGCTGTGCATATTCCCATGATCGGAAGACGGTCAGACGCGTTTTAATACTCCCATAATCGTCGATCGACGGTGGATCATATGAAATATGTAATACAGCTAATAGGTCTCGGCGGGCAGCTTCCTCAGCGGTCGCTCGGCCAATTTTGCCGTTGGTAATAACCTTAATATCCCATCAGTGCTATACCCCATGCGTGTACAAAGATGAGGCCGGATAATGACTGTGCGACCGGCGCGCGTACCCGCCTTCGCGACCGATAATTCACCTTTATTGAATAAATCAGTTAGATTACCGTATTGCACGCCACGCGTTACGGTGTGATTGAGCTTTTCAAATAGTCATGTTTAATCTATGGGGTAGGAAAATTAATTTGCAGCTCTTGTCTATTTGGATACGTCTATTTGTCTATTTTATACGCTATGTCTTATTTAATCCAACTTATAAACTCTGTTCCAAATGTCAAAGTTAGTATGATTAGACCCAGTTTCACCAATTTCTATTTAACAAGGCATTAACTAATCAGCATTTAAAATTAACAAAGCTGTTAAAATAAGATATGGTCCCACCACGAAAATGTAACAATGCGTTACTAAATCAAGCATTTATTGAATGATACACAAAGCATTCACTCACATTCTAATACGAACAAAACAGTAAGTCATAGCAACGTATATCAATGATACTGATATGTCAAATATTGTAACTAGTCGTATAATAATGTTATACGGCCGAATTTATTACATCATTCTTTTTCTCTAATTCAAAAGCAACCGGGGTATTTATAATTTTGATAGATAAAACGTCAACAATAAATTGTCAATAATCATTTTTGTGTTCTGTTGTGCGGATTTTTTTCATATTTTTAAATTATAATCTCTGTGAAAAGTACCTTCACCCTTAGCCCTCGCCATGAGAAATATCTAAAAAACATTCACGCTGAATTTTTCTTCGAACGAGAACTAAATTTATGTATATCTACAAAGATTTTATGAAGAATAAAATATGATGCAACTGCAAATAAAAACGAAGATTGGAGCAAACCACAATCAGTCAATCACTTCTTCGAGCTTTTTCAATGCCATGGTACTCAGTGTCATGGAACAATTCAATCATGTGGGGATAATATACAATATAATATTCTCAACAGGTAGGAACTAATTTTGAGTTATCTATATGAACTAAATGTGTATTACTATTTTATTTCAGTGTTTATTACTGAGGTAAAATGTTATTGCACCTTTTTTAGATCAGATTTCAAACTTCGATAAATGACGAATTGGTGCAGAGCAAACTGAATTACTTATTGATGACAAATCATGAAAAAACATGGTGAGACTGAGGCAGCGATGACACAGTAGCTAAAAGAAAAATCTAAATAACAGAAAATGAAGAATGAAATATCTACTCCAAATTAATTCGAAATAAAGTCGAAAATGGCTGATAATAACATAAGCAATTTTATTTATTTTATATAATAACTAGCTTCTGCCCGCGACTTCGTCCGCGTAGCGTGATGATATATAGCCTATATCCTTCGTCAATAAATGGGCTATCTAACACTGAAAGAATTTTTCAAATCGGACCATTAGTTCCTGAGATTAGCGCGTTCAAGCAAACAAACAAACTCTTCAGCTTTATATATTAGTATAGATTATATCTTTACCAAACTATAAAATAATAAGTATCCTACACACAATAGGCCTTCGCAAAAAACTTCCTGTTAAGCCTAAGTGTTGAGCTAAGTTAGTAGGTCTTAAGCACGATCGCTATGCTACAGGCTATGACTTCGATTCCCAGGTCAAATAAAATGTTGGCTTATTGGTTTTTTCTATGAAATTCTCAGAAGCAGCTCAGTATTTGGATTTGTACCCGGTTAATGGCAATAAGCTAGTTCTCTATTCATCCAAATTTTCTAAAACAATCCAAAATAAAATGATTCGCCTTAATCAGACCTTCATGAAAGAGTCTCCTTTGTTCTTTTAAAACGATTTTGACAGTACACAAGTCATAGTAACAGTGTGTTAAAAATTTAACAGACCCACAGAGCAGTCATTAGATTTAACAGCTGATTAAGCAATTTAACAAGCCATTAGCATGTGGTGGGACACTCACAAACCTTAACAGTGTGTTAAAATATTAACAGGCTGTTAAATTAACAAACATAGTATGGTGAAACTGGGTCTTAATGTATTAATCTTCTTATAGATGTGTAATACTTAAATGCTTTGCCCTGAATGATTGACTGACGGATCAACGCACAGCCTAAACCGCCCACCGTAGAGACCTGAAATTTTTAGGGTGTGTTCTTTGTATGACGAAGGCATCCAATAAGAAGGATTTTTCGAAATTCTACCCCAAAGGAGCTGAAAAGCGGGGAGGCAAGTGGAAAATAATTCATAGCCTGTTTCTTGGATTAACATTTAGGCTATATTCCATTCAAATCAGTTAACTTTATCAATTTATTATAATAATTTTAACCATTGAAAACGTTGAATTTGAAAAGGAACATTGAAGTGAATTACCATTGTAAGGTACTAGACTAGCACTTGCACATGAGTTACTAGATGCTATAAAAAAGAAATTAAAAATTTAATCTCAAAATGACAGCTGTTGTGGAATCAAAACTCATTGAGGTAATAACGAGAAAAAGTTGTAATTTTTCGTTTACTTCTTTATCCTACTCTAACATTTAGTTTTTACAACGGCAGGTGCCCGCTGGATAAATCCTATGTATTTCCTGTGATATCCTTTTCATGTAGAATTAGAATAACTGTAGGTACTAATAATCAATTCCTGGTCACAATAATGTTTTCTGATTTATCAGTTTGTTTCCTAATTTTATCTTATTTGCATCATATTATTTTTTCTTTTGAATCTTAATACCAACTTGATTTTTTGACATGTGCTAGTGTAGTAAAGAATTAAATAGGAATTTCACTCTAATGGTTGTTTTTCAGCATGGCTAAAGCCTTCGTTATCAATGTACTATGTTGGGTTTGTTTGTTTGGTTTTGTTGGTTATAGTAATATAATATTTTTGTCATGTTTATGTACCTAATTACATAATTATAAATGCTCCGTTTCATCGTGGACCATTGTGACTGTGGGTACACAGTAAGAAAAAAAATTATAATATAAAATATTGCAATAACCATTATCTTGAAAAATAATTAAATAATTAGTTAACTTCAAAGCAATAAGCAATCAGTCGTCGAATGTCATTTTCAAGTAATGTATGCCGACATCGTAAACGATGAGCTCGTATGGCTATAAGCATGGTGAATGAGGATTTCTAAAATAAGAAGCAATTTATTATCATAAGCATTGCAGACGCAGTGACGCAAACATTCGTCGACAGTTATTAAGCGCTAGAACACTGCATCACGATGAAGCAGGCGCGCACTGCTCGCGACAATATTGTCATCTCTTGCTAGCGGCATCACTTACACTCACAAGTAACACATAAATCAAAGCTTAGACAAATTTCGAGTCATTATTCTTCTTCAAATTACGAATACTTATCTCGTTCCATTTTTTCAACAAATTCAATTTCTTAATTACGCCTGTTAACATTGGACTACCTCACTAAATTATTATTTTTTGTTTATAATAATACATAAACTGATTATTCGGACGGCAAGTAAACTGAAAATAATTCCGGATAAAGAATAACCACAAAAAACCATTCATCAAGCCCCATATAAGCAATAACAGTTTTTAATCTTATTACATTAAAGTCTTACGATAAAAGTGTTCTGAATACATAATTGGTTTGTATTATTTTAACGTGTGGATATCGAGAGAACATTGTGAATTTAATTGTGGAGCTGTTAACGGGTGCAACCCGAGGATGTGTTGTTAATAGAGCGTTGTCTCTTCATTTTGTTTGAACGTTCACTGACTGCGTTATTTCGGAGCGACTAATAAATTGCGTGATGACAGGTGTCAGCTGCTCCACCGCCTCTGCACTCTTGCGTCGATGTCTCATTCCTCACGTTCTACTCCTAAATTCTCTTATTTTATCAACGCTCCGTTCAATTTTCGTTTCGTTCTCTCGTCATTCTATTTGTTTGTGTTAGTGTTATCGCTTCATTTGCGTTAATGCAACGAAACAGGACATGTACCTATGTACCTACACGCACAATAAACTTTTATTAAACTGCCAAATATTTTAACCAGACAGTTAGTCCATCATCCCGATATAAATTATTTTGATTTTGTTCAACCAAACATTTTTTATTGCAGTAGGCGCCCACTTTTATTTTGTCAGCATTGGTAGGTAAGTATATGGTCTACGCTTTATATAAATATTATAAAATATAAATATAAATAGGTAGGTAGGTAGCAACAGAAATTCGCGAATGAGTGTAATTTTAATAGCTAATCATTTACATAACCTGTGATTGTATACTAATTGCTAACAAATTTACAGTTCTGAACGAAGATAATTATTTTAAGCGGTTTAAATTAAGCCCAGCGATGGGGGCCAGGCCGAACGAAAATTTATAATGTTTTATTAGTAAAAGAAAGCAACAAACGTATGCTGGTTATATTTATTCATCTCTGTGCTTTTTTGATTGAAGGTTACCGACTGAGATTAATTAAGTCACAAACCATACTGTCATCAAACTATGTTTGCTGAGAAAGTTTTGTACTGTAAGTTCTTAGTTAAATAAGCTTTTATTTAAGTAGATACTTAGCTTCTCTCCCATATTTCGAATAGATAAATAATCCATACCTACTAATACTAAGTACTAGTACTAATAAATGCGAAGTTCAAGTTCGAATGTTTTTGTTTCAAATAAGCGTTTATGAAACGTCATGATTTTAGTTGCGCGGTCCTAAAAGGTCGATCCTATGGAGAAGAATCCTGAAACAAACTCCATAGAGATGGACATGGACGAAAGTAACTCTGTTCATCTCTCATCACACTATTTTCAAACCGATTTCTTAAAAAATTGGTAAGATTTTAAGATTAGGACGTATACATAGAAGGACATAGCATAGGTCCCAAAAAAAGAATAGAAAACTGACATTAAGGGTCATAAAAATAGAGTATCATAACTGTCTGACTAGCCTACAAACGGTTAAATAACCTCTTTTTACATGCCGTCTATCAATATAATTAAAACAACATCAAACGGCTTCCATTAAAACGGAAATAATATTTAATATAATTATTTTTTTCTGAAATTAAATCGGACATAATAATAAAATACGCTCTACATTCACAGTTAAGGTTGACATTAAACAAAAGCAGATAACGAAACTGTTTCCTCCAAAAACAAACATCAAGAAAGAATGATATGATATAAATCAAAAGATATATGTATTTCTTTTTACTATCGTTAATTACAGAAGGGCGTATATAAATAAAGAACGCGCGCCCATTCAGTCGGCGTGGCGTGGCGAGGCGATCGCCGCGGCGAGCCTTGTCGCTACAAGCAAATGCACTTATCTTACCGGGATGTGAAAAACTGTTTTCAACTCGCTGTCGTCAGTTAGTTGCGCCAACACAATACATCCGAATGTACCCAAAGTCATTGCCTCCAGAGGTCACGTTTGAACAGGATTTGGAAACCCAACAAATAAAAAACTACAAATAAGTATGAGCCTAATACAGAAACAATAAGAAGTAGGTAACACTTCAGTATGTTTATGTTATTCTATTGTATTATTTCCGCATTGAATATGTTTACATCGTTGACGTATAGCCGAAGGAGATGTCTCATTAAAAGTACCCAAGTTTCTGTGTCGATAAAAATTAATGAATTGTAATTAAAGTGTAATTATGAGAGGGAACGATATATCATTCCAGCCAGAGACGGCCATCGTAAACCCATCATCGACTCCATGATAAAAATAAACAGGAGTCTTTGAAAACATTATCGATACAAATAAATTGTCCGACCAAGAATGAATATCAATAAATTGAAAATGTAACTCATAAAAACATATCATCGATTATTGTAAACAGCTGGCGGGCATTTATGCGAAACGAATCGTTCATTGGAGCAATTCAACGGCGGTAGCGAAGATAGAAGAATTTTAATTGAAACTTACAGATTGGACCTGCGGCTTTGCGCCGCGCACTGACGCCCCGGCGCGCCGCCGCCCCCATGACTCGCGATTATGCACACTCTACACGATAACAAGTACAAAACGATAATGCTACGAAACAACATACCATCACGGGTGTATACCCCGAAGGGTTAGGCTGAGGTGTTCTAATGAACACCCATAGTTCGCCTGTATGTTTAGGTCCTATTAATAGGGGGCGAGCCGAGTGCCATTAACCGGGCACAAGTCCAAACTCCAAGCTACTATTCAGAATTTTATAGGGAAACCCAATAACACTTTCTCGACTAGAAATCGACCCCAGGTCCTCTAGCGTAGCACTGGCGCTTAGGACCACTAGCCCAAAGATACCTACAGTTAATGTTACGAAAAATGCAATATAAAAGTAAGGCCATTATCTTGCAACAACTAGGCTCGTTCTACTGAAAAATGTTCGATTTTCAAATTTCCCTCCGCTTTTTTTTGAGAGCCAGTCAAATTATCTTGTCTCATAAAAAAATGGATCTGCATCGAGAAAATTTTCGTGCAATGATTTTTTATGATCTCCTGTCTGAAATGCCTGCCAGAAGAATTTTCTGTAACAAGCGACCGAACACCGGGCTCGGCGGGGGTCCTTTTTCACCACGACAACGCGCTCGCGCACTCTGCCATCAAAACGAGAGACTTCCTGGACTCCACACTGGTCAGAGTCTTGGGACTTCCTTACAGTCCTGATTTGGCTACGTGTGACTTCTTTTTATTCCCTAAAATTAAAAATCAGTTCAAAGGGATACAGTTTTCATAGCCGGAAGACGCGCTAGCAGCGTTCGAGAAGGCCGTGGAAGAGGTGTCTGCGGAGGACTGGAAAAAATGTTTTGAAAATTGGTTCAGACGCATGAAACTTTGTATAGAGGCTGGTGGAGAGTTCTTTGAAAACATTTAATAAAAATATTTTTTTCATAGAAGTTAGTTTTTTAGTTTCTCAAAACTTTCTGAAAGTCCCACGTATAAATAAGCTTGATAGGTACCTATATCGCTAGAAACATTAGAAACTTAGCAATTTACATTAACGCCAAACTTTTGCTTAACAAAGGCCTTATTAAAATCTTGAAGAGAACTTAATTTGCGATGACAGTTCATCATTAATCTTATTATAGCTCACACAATCGCCTTACTTTTACGCTATAACGCGAGCTTCCTTCCGGAAAGAACTCCAAACCAAGTAAACATTCGAGCATTAGCTCACTTAGGATTTTTAACTTAAGTTGGTACTGGCAAACTAAGTAGTTTCTTAATCAGAAAGTTATAATCAACATTGTTTGAAGTCACCTCATTTGATTTATTTATTTATTTATTTGGGACAAACAAACAGTAACGTTAATTCTATTTACTCAATTGATAGTGGCACTTTACCCGTCTCGTGGTAGCCATGCGTAAATCTTTCTAACGGCTGATGCACAAATAAAACCATGACTCAAGCATTCCTGATAGCGGTTATCGTCCCGTTCTGATCTCGTACTCTTTTCTTTATATTTGTTTAAACAAATAGAGGCCTTGTTGGGTCGGTAGGCAGATCCTAATTAAAAACTATATTCAGACGCTGTCGTATATTACGCAGGGGCCTTAGGCAGTTAGTCACCACGTCTGGACACCTCCCAGTCGTTTAGCGTGTGTATTGCGTTGAGGCCCAAGATGCAAATGAAAGATATTTGTTTGTTATTGATTGACACTATTTGTATGCGTTACATTACAGATATATATGTGCATGACTAAGCACTTAAACTGTATATAATTAGAAATTTTACATAATTAACTAGTTCATTATTTTGCAACTCCAAAAAATGACATTTAGTTATGATGAAATATTTTTAACAATAATACTTTTTAGATTAGTATAACTTTCACCATTAATTTAATTATACACATAGGTCATATAAAAATAGGAATCTACTTTGACTAATACATAATCAGAAGCCTTTATAATATATTTAAATAACAAATTACGAATAAAGCCAAACATATCAAGATAATGACATACAATATCGGATTAAATGTTTGATCAATTCATAATTAAAAACAATTGTAAACACAAAAACTATAAGCGAGCAGCAAGCGTGCGCTGGAAGCAGCCGGGTTCCGATTCTTGTTTATAAGGCGGCCGGCCCACCTCCTCCTCACTAAAAGTTTGATCTTATCTTCAATATTTTAATAGGTTCCCGTAGCGGCACCTTCGCCAGTAATTGTATAAAGTATCTCTGGAGGAATAAATTCAATATTCCGTCGCGGGGCTGGCCGGCCGCGGATCCCTTCGCTTAGTCTCGTGATAAAGCTTAAATCAACACACAAAGTAATTACAATCGAGCCACACTTCATCACAGATGCGAATAGTGATTAACTATCTCCGTCTTTAGTTCCGCAGTGTTCGAGAGCAGCTCGCGCTGTTACCGCCTCCCGCCGGCCAATTAGATGCGAGATTGGATGGGTCCTCATTTTAGTAGATGTGACACAATAAACGCGTCCCCAAAGGGTTTGTTAATTTGGTGCCTGGTATTGTCCATAGTTTATTATAGTGTTACTTGCAGATTAAATTGTAAATTGTAAGCAGTTCCTAGATACTTTCATCTTAAGCATGCATTTTTAGAAAGCCTTTACGTAATTGCTAAGGCTTATTTTTAACATTCCTTTTAATAGAAAGCAGACAAGATATCGTCAACCCTCCCTCTTAATTTTGATTAATTAAAAGTTTTCCATGGAAAAGAGTAATCTTAACGCAAGGGTTGTACTTAGAGAACTTCTTTTGTATTTTATTCTGTAAAGAGAAGTTTTTCAGTAAAACAACGCTCAATCTGCAAGAAAATATAAAAGTTTTGCAATAATGTATACGCCTTGGGCAGGGAGAAAGATCATCAAAGACAAGAATTAATACTTCTTCTGAAATTGCTCATGGTATTCTTAAATATTTAAAAGTAATAATAAAAGGGATTTATTTATAAACCTATGTTTTACATATAGGTATTATACATACTTTATTGAATTTTGTGGTTGAACAACACAGCAATTAGGTACGTGAGAGTAACCTATTATTGTTAAAGCGAAATAACACTTACTCAGAAAGCTAAGAAACTGTACCTACAAACTTAAAAAAATATCAAGATGCCTTATAGGTTGTACGGTATCGCTGTAGACTTTTGGTAAGAAAGGATTGGGGGAATACTTTGGGAAATTCCTTGAGATTAGGAAAAATGAGATCAACCTTATAGGTAACACAGCTAGTAACCAAGTAAAGTTTTGCTTTCCCAATTAAGCGCTTTAAGGATTCCCCGCCGGTATGTCTTACGACATGTGGAGGCTCGTATCTATCTATGTACGGTTGAACACATCTTACAAAGCGCTGTAGTATTTTAGCTTAATGCATAAACAGTGTCTATACGTATATTCGCATTTATACCGTAATGAGGCCGTTACACAGCGCTCGAATTTGGTACAGCCGTGGGCGGGCGGCGGGGCTCGCACCTACTTCGCTGCAAGCGGCCTCTCCCAATTAGCCTTAAAATAATGAACATGTTTTATATTTCCACCCGAGTGCGGCGTGTACTTATCCCCGTTTGCCCCGGGAGGTCATGCGGCTGTGGCCCTCTCGCGTTGTTTTACACGGGAGTATCTTCAAGTAGGTAATATAATAAAAAGGACATGTCGGTTTGATTTTCGAAATAATTGCGGTGGGTGTGCTTACAAATAGTTCAAACGGCAGCTTCCACTCGTTGTATCGTCAAGAAATATTTGTAGTCGCTTGACCATTTTTTTATTATTATCTAACAAATTAGGTATTTTTTCCATTTTAAGGTTTGTTGATGGCAAGTCTTAGGAAAGGAAACAGGGTAAGTACCCACAATAATCACGGCACAGTAACTAACAAATTCTTTCAATTAATTTATTTAGAACAATATTTTTGAAAGAGGAATAAATAACATGCCACATAGTATGTACCTAAATATGACCTATTCTTAAAAAACACCGCAGCTTTTATCATATAGAGCTTTTACATATTCATCACATTTTACAGTCTAATTCATTAAAAATTTGCCGCGATGACAAACGAGAAGTCGAGGCGCGCCACACATTTCAAACAAGCATTTAACCACTTCCTGCCTGTTTAGTCTACAAATAACGCGACTGCTCAAAGATTTAACTAAGCCTGAATAAATAATCAATTTAGCCAGCCCAGCGCGGCTTCTGATCGATTGCCACAATGCCGGCTGGATGATATAGTCGACGAGCCGCAGCGATAAATATCCTCAGACAAATGTTTAGAGTGTCTCCGGAGAGTTGCGGTGACACTAAATTTAAAAGCTTCAATTGTACAGAAATAACCAAAACACGGTTAAGATCTTTCGAAAACAAATCGTGTATCGGTCGCTTGACGACAATCGTGATAGACTGCGCAAGTGAACGTCTCTAATATAAACAAATTAATAGGGAGCGGGTCGAGCTCACAGTGTGGTGGCGGGTGTAATTTAAAAGATACTCGTTTACGATAGGGTTATAGCTATTGGAGTAGCTGAGGATCAGCTTTTTCACTGTTATTAAATAATACATTTCCTAAAGAAGCTTATCCGAGATCATTTATTATTATTTTGAATGATAAATTGAAAATAGAGTAACAATTTTAACGTTATAATTTTTACAACGCTTTTGCAATCTGCGCAAGATAGCTTTTAACAGTTGAATTTAATTTAAAACATTATCTTCATCCATTTACATGTTACATGTGTTAATCACATCGTCTTAGGACTGTCTTATCAAAACGGGAGCAATTTTAAGAATGACTGCGCCTATAAATAACGGAGTCTTTACATTAATTATGAGCTTAATTATGTAGAATCCCTTTGATTTACAAGCCGCTCATTGCCGCCGCAAACGAATTGTAGTGGCTTAGCGGAGTAGGTACCTCGGGCTTCGCTTGCCGCTCTTTGGTTATAATTATTTTTGTCGTAAGACAGCTTTGCTTTGGTGTGTATAGATCGAGATGAAAGTGAATCGAGACAAGATGACGCCCGTAACCACTTCTAAGGATTAGCCGATTATATAAAGGATACAAGTTGGTTTTAACATGAGTTAGTTTTAACTCCGGGGATACCTAAAAAGTTTTAGAATTTTAACTTGTCATTTCAAATGATTTTAGATCGATGTTCAATTAATATTGTGGATAGGTACTGTAAAGACCGGGAAAGAAGGTTGCATTATTATATACCTGGCCGGTACATTATAAATGAACAATCATCTTGATTAGATATGACAGAAGTAGAACTTTCCAGTCTGAGAGTCTTTGACAAAGTTGAACTATAAATATAATTTCAATTGAAACCCCCCGTAGAATTTAGGTCCCTATAGTAGCTACCTAAGTACGTAGATTTAAGAAATAATAATAATAAATGACAAAACTGTGCCAGAAGTCCTTCTACTACTCGGCACTAGTTCCTCTCAGATTGCTAGGTATTGGGGCCATAGGTAGGCGATTAGACCATATAAGGTGACTGCGGTTTGGGACTTTGGTAGAGACTTACAAAGATTCTTCAGGAAATCGAGTTGCACAGGTTTTACGTCAGGCGTTTTATAAATACAAATACTGAACAATCACAGTTCCATCAAGTTTTAAAATGATATCTACAATAAAATATTGGGAAGCTGTGAGGGTGCGGTAGGGGTGGTTGTTCGCGGATCGCCGAGAGCGCGGCTGCGAGCGCGCGGCGTGTACGCCGAGGGCACCCGCCGCCGACATGCCCCACCTAGGGTTACCAGAACTATTCGGGAATTTTCAGGGCAGGGGTGCAAAAATAAAGAAATATATATTATAATATATTGGTATATAGGTAAGTACTGAGCCTTTTAATCGAATTGAAATCGTCAGATTAAAAATAAAATTGTTTTCCTTTTTTATCACAACTAAACTGATATATATGTTCCTGATTTGAAAATTATAGTATGTATTGGGTAAGTATCTCGAGAATGAATTTTAGAGAGTTATAAGAGCTTTTATGTGATGCAGCCTTTATGCTTTGAGCGACGATTATGCGACGCATCCTGAATTGTCAGTCTTACTATAGACCTGCTGTCATCTAAGGACAATAACAATCTGATCTATTAGAGGAACTATTCATAAAACTTCCTAGTCAGCTGAACCAGTAACTTTATTGTATTGTTTATTGAATAGGAGTCCAGTTATGGACTATATAGTTTTAATCTATTAATTTTAGAATTGGCACCCAAAAAAGATTATACGCTTCAATTAATGGCCTTGCCTATAGAATCTGTTAAAAAGGGCACCAAAATATCCGATGCAGCCAAAAAATTTAATGTATCTAGAATAACTCTGGGACTTCTCCCGGTAGAATGTTCAATGGGACTCAGAACCATTTTGTCGAAAGAAGAAAAGATATGGCAGATAAACAATTAAATAGTATCCTACACATAATCTATATATATAAAAGAAAGTCGTGTTAGTTACACTATTTATAACTTGAGAACGGCTGAACCGATTTGGCTGAAAATTGGTGGAGAGGTAGCTTAGAACCAGGAGACGGACATAGGATAGGACTGTTTATCCCGTTTCCGTGGGATGTGATGACAGACCGAATTCCACGGGGGCGAAGCCGCGGGCAGAAGCTAGTAGTTGATAAACATTAGGAGAATCCTTTTACTAACAACAGACCAGGCAAGAAATGGTATTCCTAGTTTATGTAACGACACCCTACAATTGCGGAACGTACTGCTCAAAATGCGTGCACAGCAAGAGATAATGTTACTCAAGAAGATATTGAGAAGTGGTTTTCGGAAGTAAAAGGTAATTTATAGCAGGCCCGACTGAGCTATTGAAAAATCCTTAAAAGATTTTAATACAGACGACAGCGCGTTTTTTTGAATCCGGATCCAGGACTTGTCCTTGCTAAAAGGGGAGACAAAAACATATATGCTTCTTCAGGCAATGAGAAAAAAAACAACAGATCTGGTTATTTTTGCAAACACTTCTTCACAAGAAAATTGCGAACCAAAGAAAGTTCAGGTCCTAACACCTTAAATAAGCCTAATGTAATGAAATGAAATGATGAAATGAAATTTAGATTTAGCATCATCTATTTGCATAATACCTGCTAAGATGATAATGCTTTCAAATAATATTAAACCGTGGGCGTCGCCTTTCAAACGATGCTTATTTTGGCACGAAACGAATGAAACAAAAAATCCTTTTACGATTACAAGTATAATATTAAGAAAGAAGAAGCAAAAAAAATAAAATATTGAATTGTGATGAAAAGCGCCAGAAGAGAAAGACTGAAGAAGCTTATTTATTAAGAGAACAAAGTGCCAAAAAACGAAGATACTATTCTGAATCGTTTGAAACTGAGGCTGAAGTCATTTACGCCGAAAGTAATGAAATAATCTTGTCTGATGGATAGGAATCGGACGACGCTCCATTGAATACTTTGACAAGGGAAAGTTACATGATAATTGTATATGAAGACATATGAGTAGAAATGAGTTTGAAGTAAACATTATGACTTTTTCAACAGGAAATATATACAAATGGCCAGAATAACCTGACAATGTGGTATCTGAGAAAATATATCGTAGAGCGTATCGTTAACAAAAATTTTTGTTAATCAAGATTGGTGGAAATGCAAAATAGTAGATAAGGGAGCAAAGTAATATTTTTACGGCGAGGGCGCTTTTTTGAATCCAGAGCGATGTTTGGGATTCCAGAGTAGAATCCCGAGCGAAGCGAAGTATTCTTTGGTAGAATCCTGAACGTAGTGAGGGATTTAAAGTACGTCGCCCGAGCCAAAAATATATTTTGCGCCCGAGTGATACACTCTACTTTTCATCACCTACTATGAGAAAATAAAAGGCGCCTCATCAGCTGGCACAGTAGTGTAAAATCATAGTTGATAGCGTAATATCCGAAAATATAACTGTTTGTTTGTTTTATGTTAAACTATATTTACAAATGTTTTGTTTAATTTGTCTTAACCTATTGTGACAACCCTACCAAAATAGGTAACAATTTTGCACGTTCTTAGGAACCTTGGTCTCTGTACTTATCTACTCATGTGACCTTAGGCCGTCGTACAAGCCAGTCTTTATTCAAACAATATTTGCGTTCGATCTCTTTGGCGCTGATCACTAAGATGTTCCAAATTTTAAAAAGTGCGCGGAATACTAAATTGCGGCGCACTTATAGAGGATTAAAATCTCATTACTGCCCGCTAAAAGTTTCTTCTAGAAAACACCACCTTTGGGTGCACTTAAAGGCGAACCAATCGTCCTTTTCGAATAGGTGGGAGGAAAATATTCATTTTTCACTTCTTAAATGGTGGCTTTTATAAGATACTAGCTTCTGCCCGCGGCTTCGCCCCCGTGGAATCAAAAGTATCGGGAACGGGATAAAAAGTATCCTATGTCCGTTTCCTGGTTCTAAGCTACCTCTCCGCCAATTTTCAGGCAAATCGGTTCAGCCGTTCTTGAGTTATAAATGGAGTAACTAACACGACTTTCTTTTATATATATATAAGATAGAAGATGAGTTTATGATGAACCAAGATAATGTAATGTTGTTAATTCTGATAATACATGGGGCACACTAAAAGTTTTGCACTTCTAGCTAATCGGAACTATTTGAATTTCGAATGTTATATTTTTTTAAACGTTGCAACCTTTTTAGTAATAAAAAAAACAATTGGCGGGAAATCATTTGTCAATTGTTTTTTATCACACATCAAAGTTCTACGTACGCAACGAAAGTGGAATTAAGTGGAAAAGATTTTAGAGCGGTGTATTTTTATGATTTTAAAAGTTCTCTCTCTCCGCAAGACTGTGTTACTCGTCTTCAAAATGCTTTTGGGAGAGAAGCACCTTGTTTGAGCACCGTGAGGCGATGGTTTGCTGAGAGGTTTATTTAGAGGAGAATTTGAGAGAGGTCGAGTTTCTTTACATGACGAATTTCGTGAAGGGCGGCCTTCAACTGCCATCAACGAAAATAATGTGGCTACTGTTAAGCGGCTAATTGAAGAAAACCCGCGGATTACCTATGAGATAATTCGAGGACTATTGGGGATTGTTATGAGCCAAATTCAGAAAATTTTACACGAAGAATTGAAAGTTCGGATACTTTGTTGTCGTTGGATCCCTCATGAACTGACAGCGGAGCAGAAGCGGGCTCGCGTGGAACGGTGCTCACAGATGCTACTGAAGTACGACCACGGACATTCTAATGCTGTTTATGACATTGTCACAGGAGACGAAACGTGGATTTATTGTTTTGAACCCGAAAAAAAACAGTAATCTTGTGAATGGGTGTTTGAAAATGAGAACAGGCCAACAAAAGTAAGGCAGCCGAGAAACGTTGGTAAAAAATTAATCGCGTTTTTTTCTCAGCTATGGGTCACATCTGGGTGCCGAGTCTACTATTTAGTTGTGTCAGAATTGTGATTCAGTGACTTCAAAATGGTTGATTTTTGACAGTTTTGTCTACGAAATCTGTCATTTCTTATGTCATTTAGTGCCATTGGATGGTCATTCTGAGTCAATTGAAATAGCAGACTTGGGCCCCTGTACAATTCCACTTGAAGATCAAAAGAGTGTTAATGCTGAGTGGTATTCTACAATTTGTTTACCCAGGGTGTTAGAAAAAAATCGCGAAAGACGACCCAAAAGCCGCGTTCTCCTACATCATGACAACGCTTCTTCACACACGGCCAACAAAAGAGTATCCCTAGATCAATCTAGTTATTTACAAAATGTCCTAAATAAGTTTTCTATGAATGATTGCAATCCATCCAAATCACCTTTCCCATGTAAACTAAATTATTTAGAATTAAACTCTGATACGTACTAAGTCATTTTTAGCTTCCGAAAAAGTACAATTCGTCACCCATCCTGCGCATAGCCCCGACCTAGCCTGTGATTTCTGTATTTCCCCAAAATCAAAGATTTGATGAGAGGTTTCACTTTTACCAACTCCGAAGAGGCAGTGATAGCGTTCAATGAACACGTAGAAAACATACATTCAGATCTGCGGTCCTCCTGTTTTAAAAAATGGTTCGAGCACATGAAATATGTTTAAAATGTAAAGGAGAGTATTTTGAAAAGCAATAAACATAAAATTTTGGTTGTAACATTTGTTTTTTTAAGTTACGCAAAACTTATAGTGTGATCTACGTATAGGTAATGTTTTATACTTGCCAACGTAAATTTATCATTAAAAGGTTTCCGTTAAAAAGATAATGTAGGTACGTAAATGACTGATTAAAATTAGTTTTTCTCTACTATTATAAAATTGTAAAAAAGCTGTGTCTGTACATTGAAGATATTTAAAAAAACAAGTGGGTTATGGTATATAAAGATCTCTGAACAAAAATATGATTTTTTAAATTCTTGTCTGTTTGTTACGGGTTGGTGCAAAAACTACTAAATAGATTTTAATTTTAATAACACTGCTAGAAAGTATGTGCTCCAACTTAAAAACTGGTATACTTCTTATCTCAAATTATTAAACGGAACCTGAGATACAGCTTGACCTGTCTGATGTATAGGTCCCATGTAATAGGGGGTATTAACCGGGCACAAATCCCAAACTCCGAGCTGCTACTGAGAATTTCACAAAACTCAATAACACTACTCTACCCGGGAGTCGACCTCTCGTGTAGCAGTCGCGCTTGGAACCACTACACTAATGAGGCAGTAAAACGTATTTTTTTTTAATTTTTAGGATTTTTATTAAAACCAATTGCAGCATTTTACATGAAATACACCGGATGTGAAGACAAAAAGCGGGACCTTTTTTTTCAATATATTATGTGTCAAAACATTAAAAAGAATCTTAAGGTGTTCATAATTGGTGTCGTTACCTTACACAATGACTAAAATTCGAACGTGATTTTTTTTTCGAGTAATGACAATCTTTGAGGTATAATACCAATATCATTTAAAGCAGTGGTTCGAAAATATTATGTTTATAACAACATAAAACTTAAATTAATAGGTTCTTTATAGAAAATTTTTTTGCTCATTGTTTTTTACGTTCTTGTGCTCGTGACTGTACATCCTTGTTGTACAAAAGTATTTCACCTAGGCATTTTGTCATAAAAGAAAACCGGCAGAACAGAGTGACATAAGTACTTACCTATTTACTTGTACCAAAAAAAAATTGTGTTAAATCAATCGAGCTACCTATTTATTTTAAAGAGTATTCATAATAGCAGAAGGATCGTATCGATCTATCTCAGAGCTCAGCTCATCTATCACAGAGTTTCCATGAACAAAGATCAGGGTATTCAAACAGCCGGACAATCGAATAATTGTTCTCGATCGCATACAAGCTGCGATCCCAACCGGACAGTCCGGCAGGCTCTATTTCTGCCTAGTGTTTAGAAACAATAGCTCTGCGCTGCAATTAGTTTATCCGATAGATGGTGGTCGAACGAGTCGTAAATCTACGCTCTTGCCACCAGTGGGCTCTCTACGTGGTTGTGGCGCCGTATGTAGATTCAGCTCAGTTAATTAATGTGCCGTGGTAAAGTGCGAGGTCTCTCCCTTGCATCCCTAACCGGGTTTCGTAAATTGCACACCCATCTCCAATATGTTGGTACGATAGATCTAATTTGACAAATTTAAATCGATGCCCAAAATATATGTACCTACCTGAAAAAATAATGCCTTTTTTTAGCTTTATGTAGCATTCATTCTTCCGTATAAGTTTAATAAGATAATCTTAATATGTGAGCTTGCGAAAAACATCGTGGGGAAATTCACAAGCGCGAGAAATTTTCAACGTGTACAAAGTAGCGCCATTTGTCACCGAACCACAGAATACTAAAGTACAAGCTTACATGAACCACTGCGCAGTGTTAACACACTTTAACTTGACTACATATGACCACACTATTAAGGATCTCGGCAGTCTTGTATAATGAATATTTTCTTTAATAATGTTAGCACATGAAAAGTAATTTCTAGCTTAACAAACTGTTGTAAGCTTTCTGAACTTTATGGTTGTTTTTGTAGAATCATAATAGTAAAAATAGGTACTTACGCACCTGCAAAAAACTCCTGCTTCCATGGAATATTTAGGTACTTAATTGCATTATTAGTGGATAGTGAAATGTGTATTGCGGCAGCAGCCATGTTAGTTTCAAGTTTGGCGATAGGTAGTTACAAATGTGATCTTCAAAATCGCGCTTTTGAGCGACGTATGGCAGGCGTGATGAGGGGCGAAGGTACCCCACCACCCTCATTATCCCTTTCATGCTGAATTTCAATTAGCATGCTTTCGTGTTTAGCAATAACAAACGGGGCTCCCGTTTGGAGAATACAACGCGGTAGATATACCTACCTACATCTATCGACATAGTACAAACCATTTTATGATATACTAGCTTCCGGCTGCGACTTCACCTGCATGTAGACAATTAAAATTGATACTGGGACCTATAGATAGCTGTCAATTCATCAAAATTTATTCAGTATAGGGAATTTCAATGGACTGACATATCCATAATATACAAATGAATCGCCAAATGTGTTGCTAAGCGCAAATCTTGAGAGCAGCTGAACCGATTTCGCTAATTTTTTTATAATATTACTTGAAGTACGAGGATGCTTCTTGCGGAGCGAAAAAAAAATGCCTGAAAACGTCTAAAAACAACACTTTTCTATATTCTCATACAAAAGATTCGTAATAACACTTAAAAGTCAATTTGAACTTTAATACCATACCATAAAGTTTAAGAGTTAGTGGAGGGGTTCCGGGAAGGCAAAACAATATAGTGACGTTAGTTTCAGAATCGACTGTTAGGCGGTACGAAGTTTGCCGGGTCAGCTAGTTTATAATAGTATTGCATTTGGAATCTATAATATAAAAATGAATTGCCAAATGTGTTGCTAAGCGCAAATCTCGAGAGCAGCTGAACCGGTTTCGCTATTTTTTTATAATATTACTTGCAAGTACGAGGATGGTTCTTACGGAGATTTATTTTTAAAAATGTCTTATAACGTCTAAAAACATCACTTTTCTATATTCCCATACAAAAGATTCGTAATAATACTTAAAAGTCAATTTGAACTTTAATACCATACCATAAAGTTTAAGTATCAGTAGAGGGGTTCCGGAAAGGCAAAACAATTGAGTGACGTTAGTTTCAGAATCGACTGTTAGGCGGTACGAAGTTCGCCGGGTCAGCTAGTTTATAATAGTATTGCATTTGGAATATTAAAGTTGGTTCTCGTGTAGGCACAGTGGATGCCGAATACCGCATTCTTAAACTACCCACTACCTATGTCTAATTTTAGAAGGTAAACCGTAAAGGTAACCCAAACAAATCTGCTGGAACATTTTGATGTATACCTACTTACAATAATATTGTAATACCTATATAATAAAGATAATGTTCTTAGTAATTATGGCACTTAACAGTAGTCATAAATAACCAGTATCACATCACCAATCACTAATGCTACTGACAACATTATCTTACTGAGACCAGTAATCACATGATGACTAACTTAACAAAGAGGACATCCTCTTTTTCTTCTCCAGTTTGGATTTAGATATAAAGTATCTACTTCCGATGCAGTGCATCATCTGACACCATATAGCACAAGAACTTGATAACATAGAAGGGATTTTTCTGGACCTTGCTAACTGGACTAGCTTTCCACTTAATTTTTAATCCATTTCTGTTGCGCAAGCTTGGAACTTTAGGTATAAGAGTTTTACCTGGGTACCAGCTAAAAGAAAGAAAGAAAAAGACTATTTATATTAAGTTTTCAATGCGCAACTACTAACATTATCGGAAACAACCAAAATTGTGTGCTCATTATTTTAAGCCCTTAAAAAGTTGCGTTATATTGCTGACTCAAAGATAATTTTACGTGTTTCTGGAGCCAATTTTTTGCATTAAGCGTAATGCTATAAAGAATACTTATTCCCTAAATTATACCAAATGTAAGAAAAATCTCCAGGAAGCCCTCCAAAGCATTTGGAGCCCTCCAAATTGTTAATTGTGTTAAAGTAGACATTTATTGTGTTGAAATAAAATTATTTTTTACGGATTTTATCGAGTTGTATTGATATTATTTAATTCCCGACGTTTCGGATCCTTTACAGCATCCATGGTCACGGGTAGACTGAGCTTTTGGACGTCTTAATGTTAAAATTACTAACAACTACCTTACATTTTTGTCAATTATTAGCGATCCGATTCACGCAAAACGAGCTCACTGTATCCTTTGGTCTTGCAGTTTTGGGCATGGATTTAGATTGATTTAGATGATTTAGATTAACTGAAAAACTTGGCAACGCATGAACGACTTCTTTTGAGTTGCCGGTGACCTTTTTGCTTGATTCGAATTAGCTCTACATCGGTAACTTATATTTTCGAAGAAAATGTCAATTACATAGAACAATTTCATGGTCACCTATGGAATAAAATAAACAAAGGCTAGTGTTGAATGATCAAATGTTGGATCGTCCGCTGCCAACACCTTGTGGCGCCAGAACTAAATTACTAAACCAGCACGAACGCTGAGCTGTCTCCTTTCAAATTTGATTGCGCCTAACATCACACGCCCATGAACTCTATAATGAAACAGCCGTATAAAAACAAAACTATGGGCATATATGATTAGACTGATACACGAGTAAGGTAGAACCACTAAACAAACAACCATTACAATATTGCTGTGTCATCGTGTTGGAAATCACTTATTGTTGGAGTGACTTGCACTCCTGCGCCAGTGCCTTATGCTGCGTGGCTAGGTTGCGTTCGAGCGAGACCCGCCGCGCCGGCTATACTTACTTGCAAACAAGTTTTAAATACCTACATACTTAGATACTAGTAACTAGCTAGAGCCATTCCTGTGAATGAGTGATATTAAATGCGGTGTGGTATAGAATATAGAAATGGGTATGGTACCATTATGAGTGGAACTGCTTGAATTTTATTGACAACTTCATGTATCCGTATACTTATCTAAGAATTTAAATGCGACAAAAAGAACCTGGACTCTAGGTCTCTAATACTTTTTGGATACAAGCTCAAAAACACATTCACAAAGTCCATTTTACTCAATCAATAATTAATCAATATCAATTAATCAATCACTCAATTTCTCAAGATGTTATCTGGCTAGTTCTTATTATGAAGGAATAATACGGGTCGTTTTAGTCCCATGCTTTTATTTCCCAAATTTAGAATGCAAAGTGGCCAAAGGTCAGGACCTATTTAATTAGTGGATTCTTAAGGATGTACTCGTTATAATACAATTGCATTAATCGTATGTCGCGTTTCAGTAAAGTCTACCATGTCATTCAATTAAACTTCAACTAAATAATGCAATTAATTGTTGTCGTTTTTTATAACAAATAGGAAACGTTACCATCGTTTTTTTTCATGTTCAACATGCATAGCTAAACAATGGTGCGAGCAATCGATGGACGGGTCAAATGAGGCGCGGCGTCAAATCTCGGGTTGCACCGACTTGGCGCCGGCCGTCGCATTCGAGAAGTTAGCACACCCATTGAAAACGAATAAAAAACAATATACGAAAAGTTCTTGTCGTCGTGCTTCACTTCACAAAGTAACAAGCGACCGTAACAAACGAGTTCGACGAGGAATCGATTTCGCCGATGTGCCCTATTTTAACAATGCGTTTCTGCAAAAGATTAGATTGCGATCTTTATAAAAAATAATAGAACCCTTTGACTCATCCAGTTACTATCCAATAACTAAAGACAGAATTCTAAGAACAAATTTAATTTAATAGATCAACTAATTGGTTGTAGGTACCTACTTATGTCAAATTTGCAACTCAAATATTTAAATGCAGATAAATCATTCCGAAAGTCACTGTCTTAATTAGACAGAGAGATGTCAACGGAACCGATGGCTTGCACCGGAATAAATCAGGACTTAAATTGCTTTCTGCAAAGACACTCCCACCGTCGAGTTGGCTTTAATAGCGCGTGCAAACGAAATCTTAGACGAATGTTTGGAAATATTTTTTACAGTGAAATAGAATACTCGAGTCGGCAAGCAGGCGCCACAAAAAATGCGGTTGTAATTGCCGTCCAGTTAAAAGCACCAATTAGAGCATGCCAAACCACAAAACTATTAAATTTATAGAAGTAACTTAAATGATATTTAACAAACATAATAAAATCCGTAAGTAGTCATTCAAACTAAAGACGACGATATAAATTTCTACTTATATTACCCGATATAAATGTAATTAACAATACCATTATTGGATCGTATCAATATAACTGTTGGTACGGCAACCACCATCGAAATGATTTGGATTTAATTACTTGGATCACCAGCTCCGCCCTCGTTGGAATCGAACGCTCATAAATCAAGAGTAATAATACCAGGCTTTCGTCTTTTTTATTGACTAAACAAATCTTTATCAACACAATTACATGATCGTTAGGGAATAATTCAATATGACCAAATTGATTTTTGGACGCTTACCTAAACAGAAATAAAGATCGAAACATTCCATTCGTATGAAACGTTACTGTGTCGTTGGTCTTTGCACATTTTTTGTTACGAATATACCTTCGTCGAACAAACTTCAGAAGCGCCTAGTTATTACAACTGTGCCGTATTTATGTACAGATTTTGAAATACAAATTCAATTAATTACATAATTAGGTAGCTTTAGAAAGATCAATAATAAACCTAAATAATGGTTGAGCTACACGATGCCTGATGTATGCGTGCCGTCAGTTAAGACAGGTCAACTCAAAGCTGCTATGGCTCTTTCTTCAAAAGGCCTGTCCAGATATTGCCCTACATCGTAACACTCACATAATATCTAATAATACTATTACTGTCTGGACTTTAAAAGAGACCATGATTCTCTGAGTTTGTTTCGGCTGTGTGTCTTCTCAGAGGTCGTCAGTTAGGAAATGCCGGCGCCATCTAGATTAAAAAAAAATGTAAAACTGACTTATAAAAGTGTCTCTAAAAGATCTATTTACAGAAATAAATATAATTTATCATCATTTATCATTTAACCTTATACATTCACCCAGTCCCATTACATAAAAAATAATGAAAAAAATACCTAAATTATCAAAGGAGCACATCACAACATCATAATAATGTTCTCTACATCTCGCTATCTCATTCTCAAATATCTTCTTTCTTTCCATGCTCTGGTTGTCAACAAGACCCTTAGAAGGCATCGACGCTTTATTTTATTTCTAATAGACAATGAGCCGTAAGAATATAAGTAAAATGAAAATGAAAATAACTGTTACTTGAGTAAGTCATCTAAGTTGCATCTAGTTGTAGTAGCTTTGCATGATTTTTATATTGCCTCTTCAGTCAGGCTTACAATAATTTCAAAATTGTGTGTTAATTTAATAAAGGCAGAATGTGTCTGAGTCACAAACATTGTAAGAACTCATTTTAGACACCTGCATTGTAAGTAGCAATAAATCATTTATCAAATATAACACAGCGATCATTACACTGGCGTTAAAAAGTAATATATTCAGTAGCTGTTCTAATATTTACACACAGAATGAATTCAACATTAACACAGCGTTAACGGGAGTGTCATGAAGTGTTATAAAACCTTATAAAATTTAATTGAACTCAACTAATCATCATGTGGCATTAAAAATAAATATTACAGACAAGTTCTTTTAGATAGGAAGCGGCGATGGCAGATTTAAATTTTTCATTTCAAAGAGTTACAAGCGAGGCATACAATAAAAAAATATCACAAGAACCCACACACAGAGAAATTTCCACAAATCTATAATTCTATCAGCAAGTCGGGCAAATACGAAAATAAGCATCAAAGTGTTTTTTAAAAGAAAGACGACAAATGTCAACCAGCAAGGAACCAGAAGCAAACACGTGTTACATATTGTCTGACAATATTTACTGTTGCGTTATTAGCTCGGGAAGCGGATAGAAGAAAATGTAAATAACTGCCGTTGAACACACTAAAGCACGTGTTATAGTAATACCGACTGTAAGTAATAATTGGAAACAAATTCAAAGCCAGCCGAGAAAGCAAAAGTATCCACTGCAGCGACAAATTATGTTCTGTGAAAAACTTATCATAACACGACACATGTAATTTGAAAACGGAAACGAGGTACTAATCTTTTCGTTAATTCGTCAATAAGTTTTTTTTAACTATTAACATTACCTTAGACAGGATGCCAATAAAATTTAAATCCAATTGCGTCGACCCTTGATTTACAACGAATCAATAAAAGAGAAGGGTATCATTACCTTTTTATTGCGTATTCAATAAAATTAATGTACTCGGTAATCAATGTGACGACACTGCTCTTTCAAATAAAAGCCCAGAAACCATGGACTTAAATACTTGATTTTAAAAACCATTTAGTACTATTTTCTTTAAAATAGCATTAAAATTATGTAGTATACACGAAAATACACGATTTGTCTACTAAAATAACAGTTCATTATAATATTATAACATATAATTACTGCGATTAGTTTAAACTTGACGAATATGGGACTCAGTTATCAGTGGAATGCTTTTCAGAATTAGCGATCGCTCCCAGGTTTTATGACGTCTATATATCAAGTGCGCGGGTTAAAACAGCGCAATACAATAGATGGATAGAAAAAATGACTGTGTCTGAGAGATGGCTCGTAAAATAAAACAAGGGACTACGTCCGGAGATATGTCAAGATAGCATGCGGCAGGGGGGCGCGGGCCGGCGCCGGCCGTGCACCCCGAGACCCAATTAGAAGCACACCTTTTGGACATGTGCTCTCACTTGGCGCTAACTAACGCCGAAAAACTCAAGGATATGGGACAACTACATCCGTTACCGTTTATCATATTTTTTCACGAAAATTCTTAGGGTTCTCAGTGGGCATTGTACGATAAATTCGCAAATGTCCAATAATTTCTTATCGGTAACATCTGCTACTAACGATATTTAAAAAATAATTGTCTTCTTATTGTAATTCATTGTTTGTGTTGTAACTGTAAGTAACAAGCTATTTAATATTTGATTATTAATGTTTAATATTTGATTATTAATGATCATTTATATCTTTTGTTATCCACTACATTAAAAGTGTAGTAGAAAATAATTGTGTGAAAGACCTAGCCTACCAAAACCTAACATACTATTAACCTTACACATGGTAGGTTTTTGATATCCTCATGGCCAATAACCTGCGTTTCAAGACGTTTGTTCTTTTTGAGACGTTTTTGAGACGAACTTTAGAAAAATATTTTTTACTTTTTGTTCGTATAAGCACCAAATTACGGTTCAGAGGTTGATTTAGTTACCATTGTAAAACCCTTTTACGAAAATCTGCAAAGGCTGTTTTAATATGCTTAAAATTAAACGTAATTTAAAAAACTAACTCCCTGTCTCTTAGAGCCGTAACACAAAAATGCGAATCAATGCTATGCGGATTCGCAACGCAAAAAAATGAGGCGGTATCGTGCACTGCCTTCGTTCAGGTGACCATTCCTTTAACATCATTCATCATCATTGACAGCTTTTATCAACGCACTCGCATTCGTCCCTGTTTTGCGCCAGTCTGAACCAGGTGAACCAAGCCAAGGTCTTAACCAAGCCAGGTCAACTGTACCGAACGTATTTTTCTAAACTATAGGAGCGACATTGCTCACGTAGATGACATGGTATCGCAGTGCTGTTATAGATTACAATTTTATCACTATTACATGTCTCTCAAAAACGGAGCGCTCATCAATGAGTGAAATTTAAAAAATCCACGTCATATTTTTTTTTATAATATAATTTACACGCTGTCTCAGAGCGATCCTTGCGATGCGTCGTGCGTTCTCGTAAAGCTATATTTCTGCGATGCGGCGTCCTTAGGTTAGTTTCTTCTTAAAAAGTAATAGTAATCCTTATTAATATATTTAAAAGGTTACAAAGGTAGTTAGTGCCTAAAATTAATCTTACCTTAGTCTTAACGAGTTTTGCATTGTCTTTACACATCTTCGCCAAAGCGTGATAATCTCCTCGTGCTGCACATAAAATCCATTGTTTTTGTTTTGAGTCCAACGGATCGGATTCACTCTTTTGATCTAACTGTAAAACAATATTTTTTCTTCATTTATCTTAATTTATATAAATAATTTATAAGTTGTTATAATTCATTTCAAAACCTTCACATGCACTTACAGAAACTCTGTCTTCCTCATCCACGCCCTGAGAACAAACATAATTCAATGAGTCGGTTACACTTCAAGATTTCATTAACAGACACAGGCTTGTTCATTTATGGCAAATAATTTATTAAACGATGTACATCAACGTACTTAACGTCGGAAAACAAAAGATTAGGATTATAAATAAAGACGATATTTACATACATAATAAATATCTTAACGACACATATAAATTAATCGGTACCTAATATTTCAAAATTAATAAATGAGTACTTATATTGTGAAAATAATATTTTGAATTAATGGTCAATAAATTCGAATTCTCCCGTCTTCAGGCTTGCGCTGCTATTCATTTAAGATGATTTAGGTCACAAGTTATTTGTATTTGATGGTGTAATTAAAAACTCTATGTAATGTATAATACAGTTCATTTTTGTGTAATGTACGGGTAAAGTTACAATGTTTGCGACTTGTGCTCTGGGCGTGCGCTGCGCAGCATGACCACTTTACCACCTGTCGTTACATATTTATGTCTACACTATTGGCCTCACTGTTAGGGACTTTGATATTGACAAGATAACATCCTTAATGTGATGTGTTTGATTTAATAATAAGATTAAGTTTGTACGTTGCTGGATTTAGGCTCTACAGTAATAATAATTAAAAAGGTGGCCCACTGTAATGATTCGCATTATATCTTTAAATTAAAAATTACTAAATGTGCGTTATAATGTTTCTAAGCAATTAGCATAATTTTGTTCAGCATACCTACTATACTATACTTAATATCTACGTCCTATACTATCTATTGAATTGAACTGACACGAATAATTCCCGACGTTTTGTATCATTCAGAGCATTAGTCCACGTGTCAGTCATCAATTAATTGTTGGCAGAACAAAATCCGTAAAACTCTACTTTAATATCTAATATTGGTAGAAAATAGTAATCGTAATCGTACCTAGGTACTTAAATCAAAAAGTAAATTAAAAAAGACGTATTTAAAGATTTGTATTGTGATTGAATTATCATTTATGATATGATATCATAGTTATAGAAGTGCTGGTGAAAAGTATCCTTCGAAAATAAGTTAAATAGTATCACTAGATGTAAGCCGAGCAGGGTTAATGACTATACTTGTTTATTTAAAATAGGGTAGATTAATGATGCGTAATTATTTTTTAAAAATATACATAATTAGATACTTAAAGCGTCGGAAGAGGTTGTCCTACTACTAGAAGGACATACGCCAAACTAATTGGCGAGGTCCTTCAAAAAGGCCAGGAGCGCAGTACTCGCAACCGGCGCCTATGTATGAGAAGATTTCTGAATGTGGCCGAAGCAAAAGCAAGAATCGTAGCAATTGGCTGTTTATAGTTTCTGCCTACCCTATGGGAGAAACTATAGACAGCCGACTATAGGTACACGAATACTTAAAGACCATATTTACAATTTAAAATGTCATAAACCTTTACAGTATAATTGCTCCAATAAGATTTTTTAAGATTGATGCTAGTTCAAAACATTCGCTGGGTGCTTTCTGCCTTTTTTCCACTCATGTTTTTTCAACCTCCAAAAAACGTGTTGGAAACAACGCGATGCATGTCAAACGTGGTAGCTGCGGTGTTGATTGACTGATCAGTGAGTTGACGCGACGCACATAGCACTGACACGCAACGCAAACAGTCGGTTTTGTTGAAAGTGTTCAACATCCCACCCAAACGACTACATGCCGTTAGTAGTACATATGCAATAAGGTATGCAATGATGCAATTAACTAATTCTCTACAATTTTTTAAACGGACTATTTTTTATGACTATGTACCTATCGTGGCTTCTATTGATACGTACAATGAGATAATTTACATAGGTAGTATAAATAACAATGATAATAATGTAAATAAATTGAAAGGGCAGACTCGCCAGTTAGTCGCCGAAGGGTTCCAGGCGTGCGTGCCTCGCTCCTCGCCGTAGGACGCCATACGCATCACGTTGTTCGCGCTGGCTCGCATTATGGTGGCGACGACGGCACCACATTACGATCGATACACGTCATAACTGTCTAACTTTTAACTTATTTAACCGATTTATAACAGTGGAAAAGACAAATTCCAACAAATATAAACCGTAATCACAATAGTAAGAATCGGAAGGAAGGAATGACGAAAACGGTGACAGAAATGACTGATGATTTTGTAATTATTAATTCAGTAGGTAAATCACAGAAGGATCGGCCGGCGCCCGAGAACAATAGTTTTTCTATTGTGTCTGCAATTTTTCTCGACGAGTTATAGACAAAATAGGTACTAAAAGCTGTATCTCGCTTTTGTAATTGTAATTATTGCCACGGACATATGATTGTTTCATGCCACAGAGCGTGTATTATGCGTTGTCTTACTTTTATCATTCAATAGCTGACAGCTAATTCATCCGTTCCTATTTTCCATCACTTCGACAAGGCTCGTTAAATGCGGCATCCGCGTTGTTGATGGCTGCGAGTGATTCTCAGGCCCAAATAGCACAGAAAGAACAATGAAATCGGTCATATTTTCCTTTCAACTCGCAACAGACCGTACCACGTTATCTTTTTCATCGTGCATAACAAAGTATGCGTTATTTAAAACACTGAGGACGTATACTTAAACGAAAGCTTATTTTGATTACCTTTATGAGGGATTCAATTTCTCAGGAATGGCAAAACAGCTGACAGTAAACTTATACAACATATTGCAAAAAATTGTCATAATAGGTGAAGATAGGTACCCCATACGTCATGGTAACATGTAACAAGGTAGGTACCACCAATTAGCTAATACAAAAGTGAACTAATTGTTCCAGTCGTCAGCAAGCCACGCACCATCATCATCCTTACCTCGCCCTTTTTTACTATCGGAGTCCAAGATTATCTGAGACGTGTGGATAAAGTAACTTAATTCAAAATAAGGCAATGGGATAATAAAACGTTTACTGGGTGCTTAGCCTCTAAAAACCAATTGGATTTCTCGTTTAGCACGTACTAAGAAGTCTTAAAGGGATCACAAAATTAAACTAGCCACTTCATTTTAGATACAAGCATTTATGGGAATGTTTGTGAAGGGAAAGGAAATTACCTGATAGGTTACTATTTCAATGTGACGAAGTTCTGTTTTCCTCATTATGCAGGCTGGTCATATTAAACACAAGCGAAACCCGACAGCGTGGTCAGCACAAATCACGAATGACCTTTTTTTCAAGCTTTAATGGCGCACGTACGTTTTTGAGCCACACGACAATAATTGACAATCGACTGCAAGTCACGAGGCAGAAATGAATATACGCTTTGAATAACGATGATATTGACTTTATATTAGTTACTAGATTTTATATCTAGTTAAAATTTTACCACCGGTAATGTAAAAAAGTCCTGGAGTCGACTTTTTTACTTTCACGTTGCCATAATTTTAACTGTTGCCCTTTAACTTAAAGTAGCTACTTACGAGTATATCCTTTTATAAGACGCAGGGCGGACAGAGCTTTCATAAAATCTTCTTAGATTAATTTTTAAAAGTATTTCAATTGACGAGCGGAAGTGTATCCATACATCGTCGGTCTATTTCAGTGTTGATTTATGCGTCGGGTTCTCGCTCAGACGGGTGGCAACGTGGCATATTAGTGAGAAACGGATTGTTCATTTATTATTTATTAGCTTCCGTGGTGGGGCGTAAAGTGAATTCCGATATTCGAAACCAAAACTCGCCATTATCTGATTTGGAAATACAGCATATCTACGTGGCAAAGTAATTACCATTATATCTATTGACAATGTTGTTTGATGAAGTAAAAATTACACATTTAAATTCAAAAAATGCTCTTTGAATTTAAATGTGTAAATTTCCCTCAATAACTAAGGTCTCTATTTTAATTCTTTTTGGGTTTACAGTGTGCTTTTACACGCAGGTTAATGCGTCCTTTCGTCCTTTTAATAGGTTACAATGTGAAGTACCTACACTGTATAAAGCAATTGTAAAGTCCATTAGGTGCGCGGAGGCGCGGGCTAATATTTGTCATTAGGAGCTTTTGTTGTTCGTGTTAAGCTACCCTTGTGTAGGGGTTGCCCCGTTCGGATGAGCCGAAATTATTATTATATAAATTTTTGCTCTCGCGACAAACATCCCCCGTTGGTTGTTTTCGAAATGTTCCCTTTGGGTGCAGTGTTGTTACCTATTTAGTACATTATAATCAAAACTTGTCTACCTGCAACACAAGCAACGATTTCACTGTCGTTCTGTTTTATCATATTAACCATTTACAGTTCTTATTAAATCACTTGATAAGGAGCAGTTTATTGATAATAATCATATTCGACATCATTTTGACCGCCAAAGGCCCATGACGAAGGTTTTACAATTCAATTAGCTGCACCAGGTGTCGACGGACAGGGAACTTTTACCCTTACCGCAAAGCAACAATTTAATATTCAATAGGTACTTTTATTGAATGGATAACTCGAATTCATAAATAGTGGAGTCAGTATATTTTGATTCGGTCAAAAGGATAAATAAAGGGCTTGGACAATGTTTACAGATAACGATAAATTTGTGAAATAAAATCGATAAATAATTTGATAATCAAGTAGGTAATTGTAGTGGCTGGAGTGTGTATTCCAATACTTGCGATGCCTTCTTTTTTGCCGGTACCTACATTCGAGCACAATAAAAATTATTACTACATTAATTTATAATTTTTATTATAAACTAGCTTCTGCCCGCGGCTTCGCCCCCGTGGAATTCGGTCTGTCATCACATCCCACGGGAACGGGATAAAAATGTCTTATAATAAAAGTATCCTATGTCCGTTTCCTGGTTCTAAGCTACCTCTCCACCAATTTTCAGCCAAATCGGTTCAGCCGTTCTTGAGTTATAAATGGAGTAACTAACACGACTTTCTTTTATATATATAGATTTTAATGTAGTTGTACGAGTATGCCCAAGCTTACGTTGCAGTCTCTTATTCATTTTTCATCAAAGTGCTTGCCCGAAGCAGCAGGCAACTGACCGAAGTTTCATCACTATCGAATGTATGATGTGAGAAATCAAAGTTCGGTGCGGGAAAAACAAATGCAGTAGGTACGGCCGTTCCGCACAAGTTAAACCACTGAATTGTTATAAAAAAAGTGTTTATCGACATCAGTAAGGCCAATAATGCGAAACATTTACGACCCCGATTGTCTTTACACGGATTTTTTATATTATAATTTACCAATGCAAAACAATGAAAGATCTCATGATAGGGAAACCTCCCAGACACGCTTAAAAGAAAATACATAGATGTGTTTTCCTTAAACTCACCTACGGAGCACAAACCTGGTCTTTGATAAAACTTCAGAAGTCAGCACTTGGGTTTGCCAGCGAGCCATCATGGAGCGCAGTATTATGGGAGTCAAATTAGCAGACCATATCAAAAATAGCGCACTAATCCAAAAAGCTGCCAACTTGAAATGGAACCGGGCTGGACAACTGGACACGTCTACCGCATGTCAAACGAGCTGTTGTGATTTACTCGGTACGTGTTATTTTGTTTATGTAGGTACCACAGAGTACCTATACTCTTTCATACAAAAAATAATGATTAAAATCAGTCCACAATTGACAAAAATATCGGTGAACATACATACTATACATAAAAAATAAATACAGACGAACTTAAAACACTTCTTTTATTATGTCGGTAAAAAATGCAAAACAACTTGCGGCTTACTTCGGAAGCGCACAGTTTTCGACCGTAACGTAAATATTGTTTTTACCAAACTACGAAAAAGGAAGGATAATGAGGCTAATAGTCTATGGTATGAATGTATGTGTTTGTGTGAATGTAGGTATTTTTATGGTCATTATAATATTAATGTAACCAGGAATTCAGTTCAGGGGGATTAAATTCCTAGACCAAAGTCAATAAGTAAAACAAGCATTTATTTAAATAAATCGAATCCATAGCGTCGAATTTTTCCTTCACTAAAATAACTTTATAATCTTAGCATGGAAAATTGCAAAAAAACGTACAAAAAGATTTATTTAATTTAAATATTTAATAAAACATGTGTGTCTATTGTAGGTATTGTGAGGTTTGAAAGCCAAATATGGAATGAGTACAGACTTGTTGTTCAACCCTGCCTATGACCATGATAACAAGAGTTCCTTAAATCAAATAGGCATGTCAGTTGATAATTTTCAAGGATAATTTGTAGGGATTTTCATTAAAAAAAAAAATAGCACAAAATATAATTCAATAATTTAAAAGCTTCAAAGTATTACAGCTTGTAATAAATTTAAATATTTTGATAAATATAATATAAACATAAATATTAAAACCTTCAGTCACAGATATCCAATGCATAACATTACCTCTTTTGCAACCAAGGCAGTGCAGTATCAAAATTTGTCAGTTGTTTCTAACAATAATTTGGTCATAAATGTATGTGAATCCATATTATTAATCAGAAGTAGAGTTAGTGAGAATGTAATTACATTAGGGCCTGCATCGCAGGGGCCCTGTATTATTGATAGGACTGATATGGCAGCAGTTACTAGTTATACCCCTGAACAGAAGTAAACTATAAATACATACTAATTAATTATATTTGTATAACTTACCGGTGAAGTTAAGTTGCCACCCAGTTTCTTGGTCTTCAACACGTCACTCTCAGAAGCCATCCTATTAAACATTTGCTTTCTCTCTTTCACAGAGATTGTTTGTTCACTGTCCACTAACATGCTCTCACTCCTAGACGATGTTAATGTAGGTGAACTTGCAGTACTAAACTCAGACATATCTTCATTCAGTATAGGTGAACTCTGTCCTTGAGTACCTGGTGTGTTCGGTGTACTTGAAATTTTCTCAATATTTTTTTCTGATGATCGTCTACGGGGATAAGCTTTAGGAGGTACATCTTCAGTAGGCAATGACATCAAGCTCTCTTTGGACTCACTTTCGAAAATGTTTGGTGTATTACTAACAGTTATTGGATTCTCTTGAATAAGATTTGTTAATATATTAAAATCTTGGTTAAGTTGTAATGGCAGTGGAGGTCGCTCAGGGGGATCTTGCTCATTAATTGTCTGACTTTCTGCAGGTGTTTCAGTAACAGTTACATTGGATGAGTCAGTCTGAACCACCTTCTCCATGGCATCTTCGTTATCTTTACCATTAGTCGACATATATTTCTTTTTCAAAATTAGCCACTTTTCATTGTTTTGATTTTTTATAATAGCTAGAGTATTCACGTGCTTTTTAAACGTACTCCTGGCTTCATCTACGAATAATACAAAACATGAGATACATTTGTTGATACGTAACTAAACTAAAACCGAAATAACGTTATACAACGTAAGTACTTAAATACAGGTAAGCAGATACTCACCTCTCATATCAGGATTCATTAGAAATACTTTAAAGTGTTTCACTAGCTCGTGGTTTGTTACTTTGCCATTATGCAGCAACATGAATTTTAATATTTCCTCAAAACTTAGTTCTGTTGGAGACGACATTTTTATCAAATAAACTTCACTAATTTGTACACCAAACAAAAAGTAATAAAACCGAAATTATCTAGTCAATTATCAAGCGCCCATCAGACTCACAACGTATACATAACATTCAGTGTCATGTCAATGTCATTGTCAACTGTCAGTGTAATATTTTTGACTTACGTTCCGTTTCACAAATTTCATTATTCAACTCCGTAGTGCCCTATTGTGCCTACCTACTGTGTGTGTTGGATTGTTGATGATGATAATACAATTCGTATTTCGATAAAAACAACATGATAAGAAATTTAAATTACTATTGATTATATTGTGATCGCCCTAGGTTTGTTACTGCTGCGCTATTGCAGGTACCTACCTACTGTGTGTGTGTGTGTGTGTGCTCGGTATGCAGCTCCCTATCATATCTTATCTAGTTCATGACTAGTGGTGTTGTGCTACCGTGTTCACCGGACATGCTTGCGGAGTGCATGGAAAATGGAGGCACAGGCATACGCAGAACAGCCCTTCAAAATCAAATCAATTTTGTTTCTTGTGATGAGTTAGACGGTCTAACTCATCACAAGATACGCGGTAGGTAATGTGGCGGTCTAACTTAGACCGCCACATTATTAACATTAAACATAGCTGAGAACATAACTGAGAATTAAAACGTTTGCATGAAGCCGGCGTATCGAATTTCCAATATAAACGTAATACCAAAATAAATCGTAATTCAAACACAATTTACTTAATCAAAGTGTGTTATTGTTCGGGTTCCGATACCGTTAAATCTAGGTAGGTACCTGCTTTACCAATTCACCCAAAATACCTACTTCACTGGTAATAAATGTAACCGAATGGAATAAGTTTGGAACGATTTTCAGGTCGTTTATTTCCAGTGAAGTAGAGTCGACGAAATGGTACGGTAGGAACCTAGATTAACGGTATCTCAATACGAATAATAACACAATTTGATAAAATATTGCTTGAAATTATTACCTACTCTTTTGACAAAAATATAAAAAAACGCGGCATTTCAGCGCATGCCGAACCTAACCTAACCAATTAAAACATGTTTCATCCCGAAATAACCCCGTATGGTACCTAGATACGCGGGGATAGCGGGCCCGGGCTAGTTATTTATCAGCTAGCTAGTAATCATTGAATTTACATAATTTTATTTTAATTGAGACGAAGAGGCAAACAAATATCTGACTTGCTCGGTGAAAGGACGTTTTGGGTGTGAGTGGTTAGCGACCTCCGCAAACTCACGTAAGTACTTATTTAACTTCACCCACTGTAGAAAGATAGGTACCTACCTCAATTTTACAGACTTAACTATGACCTACTCACACAGTAATGGAAAACACACAACTGTGTAGTACCTAATAGTTTTAGACTATTCTTTGCTAGTCATTCCTATAGGTACAGTCGCCGTCAGATATAAGTATTGTAGCAGACAAGGTGACCAATTACTTCTGAACAATTTAAAATGTTAATAAGTTCCATACACTACCTACAAGTTACCATTAATATCTGAACATTCATTACTTCATTAATATCTGAGCAAATGCTTGTCAATAATTCCTATACATATAACTAACCAAAAATAATTATCTGAACACTTATAACGTCAAGTGTATCTACGCAGACAAACACTGAGTTTAAGTAACTTGTTACTGCGTTTTAGATAGGATGAACCAAACATCTGTGATGTAATACGACGGAAAGGGAATAAAAATTGTATAGAAAATCATTTGTATAGGATGCGAGTGATGCAACTGATATGTGAATGTCAAACCATCGAAAGAAAATAGATCTTGGTTTTGTAATGAAATTTATTGGGACAACATTAATAAAAGATTAGTATTTTGTATAACCTCCTTCTGCATTTAATACGTCATGTAACCGTTTTCGCATGGAAGCAACAACCATTTCACAAAAATTTCTTCCTCTAAACGTTTCCCAAACGTTATTTGCGTGTCCTCTTAATGCTTCCTTTGTTCTACATTGATTCCCATCCCACTCTTGCACCATTTTACCCCATAAGTTTTCAATGGGATTGAGGTCTGGACTTTTTGGCGGTAGTTTGATTAAAGTAAGCTCTCTCTGTTCATTAATCTACGCTTGTACAGTACGAGCATTATGCACTGAACTGTTGTCTTGAATGAATGTTATGTGTTCATCTTGATAAAATACTTTAGCAGTTGGAAGAAAAGTATCTTCAAGAAGTTCCTTAAAATTCATTGAATTCATTCGTCCACTTATTTCTACAAGCTCACCAGGGCCATTTTTGCACATCCACCCCCAGAATCCAATCGTAATACGACCACTCCGACGATTAGACAGCACATTTTGTTCAAAGTATCGTGTATTATCTGGTCTCCACAAACTCATTCTGCCATTATCCGATGAACAGAAAACTTTCTCGTCCATAAAAATAACCTTATCAAAGTTGTAATGCAAATAATTGGCCGCAAATTGCAGACGCTGCATTTTATGCCTAGGTGTGAGGGTTGGCTTTCTTGCCGGTACTCTATTTTGTAAACCTCCTTCTTTTAATCGTCTTCTTATGGTGCTACTGGATACTTGAAACGTACATGAAAACTGTGTAGTATTAAATCTTTCATTTCGGGCCTTGTCTAGAATAGCCATGTCTTGGTTTCTTGTTGTTACACGCGGACGACCAAATGAAACATGATAATTCAAAGTTCCCTCTTGTTGCCACCTCGCCAGCCATAAATGTACAGTATTTCTCTGAAAAGAATACAGTTTTACATTAACAGTCGGTGATGTGTTTTGATAGTATACAGGTGAATGTTTTTAGCGTGAATCACCAAAATACTTACGGCTATCCCTAGCTCATCAGCGATGTCTGTTACGGATAAACCATCATTCTTTAACTGAATTATTTTATATTTTAATTCAGCATCTATACGGTATGAACTCCAATATCCGTACTTAGTTGCTTGTTTGAATGTCTGAACCTCAGTCTGAACTGAATCGTCTGGTAAGTTGGTAACATGACAGTGATGACAAGACTGAAAACTACAAAATGTTAAAACTGCCCTTGTCATCATAATCTGAAATTAGGTAAAGAGTTCCTATTTAAATAGTATTTATAGTAAAGTTGCGAGGCACTTTCTACTGCAATTTTTATTCAGATATTTAAGACACACTATCTGCGTAGATACACTTGACGTTATCAGTGTTCAGATATTTTTGGTTAGTTATATGTATAGGAAGGAATTATTGACAAGCATTTGCTCAGATATTAATGAAGTAATGAATGTTCAGATATTAATGGTAACTTGTAGTGTATGGAATTATTGACGTTTTAAATTGTTCAGAAGTATTTGGTCACCTTGTCTGCTACAATTTAACTGATGGCGCCTGTACTACCTACACTAATAATGAATGGGTTGATTGGCAATACTTTTTGCATACCTACTTAGATAGCATCAGGGATTGCTCATCACCCCCATACAATTAAATTCAATTAATGATTAAATAATTAAGTTCTACCATAGGTTATCGTATCTTTTCGTTGTTCAAGGCACGCGGGCAGAAATCATTTTGTGCAAAAAGTATTTATACTTGCAAAACCTACCTAACCATATACCTACCTACGACGTATAGAGTAAACGTCGCTTTCATAAATTTAGATAACTAATGAAGGTAACGTAGGTAATTTACATTCATCCATAGGTATTATAAAAGTAGAAATAAATCTTAAAGAATACCGAACTAATTGGCTATACCTAAGATTTAGAGATTAAGATACCTACCTACCATAATTAGGTACTCGTATTACTTATCTGAGGATTTCTGGAAATCTAACAGAAACGATTCCTAAATTCGGTCCACACACACCCTTATTTTGTTTTAAGATTAGAGACTTTTTGTGGAAACGAACTCTAGGTAATTTTATTTTGGTTTATTGATGTGTTCCGGGAACAGCACTCAAAAGATAGAACCCAGGCGAATAGTACGGACTTCTGACTGTCAGAGCCGCAGCAACCAAAGGAGAACTGGCTATAGTGGCTATCATGCAGAGAAGCCGAAACACACACGGTGCTCTACGATATACTCGCCGATATGGTCGCTAATCAGTCAGACCCCAAAAATTCAGATAGTAGATTATATAGATTTTGTTGCCTCTTACGAGATAGGTAGGTACCTATCGGAATGGCAATGAGGAACTGTACTCAAACACGTCTCCACACGGGGAAAGTTTTTCCCAAGAGTTTATCTTATAAGGTGACCAACGCATTCACTCACATTCTAATACGACCGAAACAGTACTAAGTCATAGCAACGTATATCAATGATACTGATATATCCATTATTGTAACTAGTCGTTTATAATGTAATACGGCCGAATTTATTACATCGTTCTTTTCCTATAATTCAAAAGCAACCGGGGTATTTTTAATTTTGATGGATAAGACGTCAACAATAAATTAGTCAATAATCATTTTTGTGTTCTGTTGTGCGGATATTTTTCATATTTATAAATTATAATCTCTGCGAATTGTACCTTCACCCTTATCCCTCACCACAGAAATATCTAAAAAACATTCGCGCTGAATTTTTCTTCGAACGAGAACAACATTTTGGTATATCTCATCGTTGAAGACAAATATATTGTTATCAAGAATCTATTTTTCATATTTATAAATTATAATCTCTGCGAATTGTACCTTCACCCTTATCCCTCACCATAGAAATATCTAAAAAACATTCGCGCTGAATTTTTCTTCGAACGAGGACAACATTTTGGTATATCTCATCGTTGACAAAGATATTGTTATCAAGAATAAAATATGATGCCACTGCTAATAAAAACGAAGATTGGAGGAAACCACAATCACTTCTTCGAGCTTTTTCAGTGCTATGGTAGGTACTGTGTTATAGAACAATTCAATCATGAGGGGATAATATACAATAAAATATTCTCAACAGGTATGAACTAATATTGAGTTATTTAAATGAATATGCCTCATTAGCCAAGTGGTCCTGAGCGCGACTGCTACGCTAGAGGTCCTGGGTTCGATTCCCAGGTCGAGCAAAGTGTTATTGGGTTTTTCTATGAAATTCCCAGTAGCAGCTCGGAGTTAGGATTTGTGCCCAGTTAATGGCAATAAGCCAGCTCTCTATTCATCCAAATTTTCTAAAACAATCCTAAATATAATGATTCGTCTTAAGCAGACCTTCATGAAAGAGTCTCCTTTGTTCTTTTAATACCATTTTGACAGTACACAAGTCATAGTAACAGTCTGTTACAGTTACAGACACGAATTATTATATGTACTTATAGATTAATTATGAAAATGCCTCAATATTCTAGTGGTCCTAAGCGCAACTGCTATCTATGCTACACCTCTAAAGCCTCTAAAGGGTACCTCTAAAGGGTTCTATTTTCAGGTCGAGCAGTGTTATTGGGTTTTTCTATATAATTACTCGTACCTATATGTATCGTATAATAGTCTGGATTTTTTGCCCGATTAATGGCAATAGGCTCGCCCCCCCTTAAGTACATGGAACCTAAAGATCCCGGCGAACTGGGTGAGGGCAGGTTACATAAGCACACCTTGCCTACCTTTTTTCGGGGAATACAGGCGTGATGTTACCTATGTTATGGTTATATGACATCAAGGGCTGTTTGATTAAGCCACCAGCAACTTATAAACGCAGTTCGGTATCGCAAGAAGTTTCGCCTACCGACCTCTGAAATTCGATGATGGTGATGATTGATCATATCATTAAAATATTTTTTGTTGTAATACCGCAGTAGGACTGTATATTAGTGTATATACCTATGTGCTGATGCATAATTGCGAGCGAAGCTGTACACGGGTTGCCTGTCCGTAATAAAACAAAATCGATTATCTTCTTCTTTTATAAAATGATGGGTAAATAGCTCCGTAAAAAGCTCTACATTTTTGTATGGTACTAGTTTGTGTGCTCGACGTTACTTTTGTGTGAAATAGTCTCTTTTGTTATAAAAATCACGGTAACGATACGTAAAGATACGTACCTACTATACCTTTAATATGGAAGATACAATAGATAACTAGTAAGTACTTCTACATTATTTTCATAGTGTACTTTAACCGTTTCAACCGAAGATTCATTGGCATTTATTTGGCTTTTACAGAGCTTTCCCTTTGTCACTCAATTGGTAAAACCAGCTTCCAACTTTCTATGCATAGTTTATTAGCAATTATACAGAACGGTTAGTTTAGCTAGTTATCTACCAAACTTTATCATTACTCTGATCAGATTTTCGTGTGGCTCATCGCTACCGGGGCGGGTCCGTGTCCTACCTATGCATAACATTGAAGAACTTTCGATTTAGTAGTATACCCACTAGTTGTGGACTTCCCGCTTCTAACAAGAATTAGACATTTAACTTTTAATTGGCCGCTTGTACGGTCTTCAGGAACTTTGTTCGCCGTAAGTGTTTAACTATGTTATAGGTACTCTACGCTTTTAATAATGACCAAAGTTGCTTCTGTTCTCAAACTGCTGGGTTTCAGACCCTAACATCAATGGAATATTTAAGATATAATGTTGTGTTAGTTTTTACTACTTACCTGCATAAACCTACTTTATGTAAGACAACTTCGAGATATTCTACGGTTAAGTAGATACTTTGTTTGTGTTAGTTATGTGATAATTAATCTTATTCTTAACAAAACGCGTACGTCTAAATTCTTAAAAACTTACAAATTGGGATTAAAGCGAAAATTTCGGACGCTATTCTAACATGTTGATACATAGTAAGTAATTGTTAGTTTATCTATCCACCTACTTATAACCGTAGACGTACGGTAACTAGGTATCTACAATAGCTCCAAATATACAATTATCACGCGCTTACAAGGTGAATGAAAACATCGTGAGAACAACATGCACGTCTGAGAGATTTTCTCAACGTGAAGTCTGCCAACCCGCATTAGGCTAGCGTGGTGGAATATAGCCTAATCCCTCTCATTGTGAGAGGAGACCCGTGCCCAGCAGTGGGACATAATGGGTTAATTATGTATTCTAAAACCCTACGTGACTTAATCGATAAATATAATTGTTTTATTAATAGCTGCGTCTAGTCTAGTTGTCGTTAGCGCAACTGCTACACGGAAGGATCTGGATTCTATTCGCACGTTGAGCAGAAGTTGAGGTATTGGGTTTTTCTATGAAGTACTCGAGGTAGGATTTGTGGCCGGAAATGAATTAGAGTTAGTATCTAGAGTTAGAAACGTGTTCGATTCAATAGGCATCCGTTAAGACGAGATTTCGGGAACATCTAATTTATCGCCCCTAGTAACATCGGCTTAACATGCTAGTTGATCTTTCAGTAGCTTGTTTTGTATATTAATTGTTGATTACACTGTCAGAGTCCTCTCTTTCTGAGTGAGTCGAACAAAATAGTTCAGGAACTATTTCAAAAATTGTATTGGAATAGTTACTTCGTCTTAGCGTGATGATATACAGCCTATATACCAGTAGTTCCTGAGATTAGCGCGTTCAAGCAAACAAACAAACTCTTCAGCTTTATATATTAGTATAAGGATAGATAAGTATAGAAGTATAGATTATATATTAGTTTAGATAATAGGTCATAAATACATACCTACTTAATTCGCTTAGAGAGGCTCCCGTGACTAAGTGCAAGGTTACGCTGCGCTTGCCACGGTCTGTCTACATATAGGTGACCACGCTGTCGACTCTAGCACATAGCTGCCCCTATCTGTTTCGAAATACCCCGACATTGGCAGTCGTTCCATGTAAAATATAGATGCTCAGGTGGATCTGGTCAGACTGGAAACTGAAACCAACAGAAAAAAATCTACGATGGGATGATGAAACTGTGAAAGTGAGTTTGTGGGGGCAAACGAGCAGACGCCTGATGGCAAGCGGTCACCGCCACCCATGGACACCCCGCAACATCAGAGGAGTCACAAGTGCGTTGCCGGCCTTTTAAAAGGGAGTACGCTCTTTTTATTAAGGTTTGAAGGTCGTATTGGTCCGGAAATACTGCAGGCGACAGTTCATTCCACAGTTTTGTTCTGCGTGGCAGAAATTTTGTAGAAGCACAGCAGTAGTGGACTGCCAGCCATCTAGATGACTGATGATGATATTGTCACGTAGAACGATGGCGAAAAGAAGCTGCCGGGATCAACCCGAACAATTCCTCGGAGTAATTCCCATAGTATAGGCGATATAAGATGCATATCGAGAATCTTGGGATCTTAGGATATCAGTTCTTTTTAAAGATTCGATTGCAAAGGTTTGATGGCAGTCGATTCATGTACAATTATAATAGTGATTGCTAACGCATTTGAAAAAGCTAGGATGATACAATTCACTATAGAGATTTTAGGGCCACTTGCACCAAATTCTTAAATATGTTATACATAGATACATTTTTAGACGTGGGAGAGCCATGCTTCGGCACGAATGGGCCGGTTCAACCGGAGTGATACCACGGCCTCACAGAAAACCGGCGTGAAACAAGGCTTGTGTGGTGTTTCGCCGAGTGAGTGAGGTTACCGGAGGCCCATACCCTTTTAAAAGGCGGGCAACGCATTTGTGACTGCTCTGGTGTTGCGGGTGTCCATGGGCGGCGGTTATCGCTTCATCAGGCGATCCGTCTGCTCATTAGCTCCCCTATCCCATAAAAATATTGTGTTTAACAATTTTTCAATGTAAATTTGGTTTAAATTTAAGAAATTGGTGCAAGTGGACCTTAGTATCTGAAAATTTTATTAATTTAAATACCGGTAAGTAGGTACTTAGAAAGTGCGCACTTTCTAACTTTAGGTAGGTAGGTACTGTTTTGACTGTTATACCCACGCATGTGGTTATTAAATATTTTGCCTCTTTGCCAGGTTTTTAGCTGACGTCTACTGTTCAGTTCTTGATGTTTAAAGCTGGTAAGCAGAGGTCTGCAGAGAGGTACGGCCATGTTGCGGTCGCGAACGGACGGCGGGAAATCGCGGCCGCCCATGGGAGGCGTGCGACGCCTGGCCATGTAAGAGGGATGGCTAAATTCATACCTAGGAGGCGCGAGTGAGAGGAGCGTGAGGCGGCGCGACGCAGAGGGCGTACGAAGTCGCGGACCGCCACGCACTCCTGTTCCGGTCGCGTCGACGGGCGGCCGGGAACCCGCGCCTCGCCACACTGACTCCGCACACGCTGATCAAACTGACTTTTCTCCTAGTACGTTTTTGAATGCGCGCCGGTAACAGCGGGCACGTGATACGCCGCCGCCCGCGGCCACAGCTGTTTTTTTCTCTTTCGCTCGACTTTGTGACAGCCGAGTGTCGAGTGCGATCTCGCCCATTTCCCGCCACTTCCAGTAGCTAACGGAAAAGTAAAACTGTCAAGTTTTTGGCGCGAAATGTGCGATTTGCGGTCGCGCTCGCAGGGATTACTGGATACCTGTGGTAGAAGCTAAAATGACATCTCAGTTAGTTTGTGAAGATAGTTGAGCTGTGATTTTCGGTTCGCGTTATTATTTGCTAATTGCTCAGGAAAAGTTTCTAAATTATGGATGACTGGGAGCGGCACGTAACTCCGCTCCTTCAAGAGATGGGGTGTGCAAACGAAGATGCCCAAGATGACTTCTTTAATCAGCAAGACGTAAGTGATAAATGTAATGAATTAACTTATGGACTGTAGAAATATTAAATCAGGAAATGGCATTGATGGACGCAATTAGAAAATAATAAAAATCGAGACAAGACATGCTACGTTTTATAGCACAAATATCTTATGTGCTAAGTATAAAACGTAGCATGTCATAAGTAGGTATCTTCTAAGGAGATGGCTTAGGCTACATACGTTCGGCTGCCCCTAACTCCATCGTTGTTAATTCATGCTATAAAAGTAGTCATCAACTCAGCAGTCATCAACTCACTGATATACATATTTTACTTTAGCAATCTAAGTAGGTAATAAAATAAAACAGGTTCAGTGCGGGTTAGACTCGCGCTCCCATAGGGTTCTGTGTAATATTTAAAAAAGATTAAGTATGTAGTTTAAATTTTCCGGAAAATACCTACAATGTTCATGAGGCTGGAACATTTTTGGTTTTTTCCTGTTAAATAATACTTATACCTATACTTGAATCATACTAAACGTATTTTTTTGTAAAAAATGGTTCGAATATTTTAGCTTCAAACTTCGGCGAATTGGAGTAGAAGGGTACCGACCCTTGCCAATACTTCCAACCCGCCCAAATAAGCAAAAAAAAACAATGGTTTTCCAGGCACGAATCAAAACTTGCTTTAATTAAATTTTTTTTTTGTATGCTCACATCAAGCTGAGGTTTAGGCTAGGTGTTTAGCATTTTATTGAATATTCTTCTTTGTTATCTCTATTTTTTTCAAATGTTTTTACTCTTATATTCAGCCAAAATTTGAATCTGCAGCAATAGGAATTAAACGGAGATAAATGGAGTCATAAAAACATTCAAGGGTTCCTCTTTACCATTTTAGGCCCCAAAGCCTAAAAACTGCGCAATTTTTTTTTCATATGTAGGTACCTAAAATTTAAAAGTACCTTTTTACTTAAACATCCTTTTTAAAAAGGTTTAATTTAGCTACAAAAATATATAATATATTTTTTCTTAACAAAATGTATAAATTCTAGAATAAGGAAGAATTACTTAATTTACTACTACTTATATAACTATAAGCCGCTACTCCTAGACTATAAACAGTATAGAAAATAATTGCCTGTGATCGTTAAAATCATTTGATTTTACTATACGCCTTCTGTGGAAGCAAGTATAAATCATTAAACATTAAAACATACAACCGAGAGAGGTTATTAATTCCGTGATTAAAAGATCGTATAATCAAGAAATTCGTAGCTTAGTCCTAACGTTTAAATCGCTATGATGAAACGAAATCAAAATCATTATTACCCGACTGCCGAAAGCGGGTATTGTTTTTCGTGCTTATGTACCTATGTAGGTATGTCATGTGTGGCCCGCTCTATAGCCTAAACCGATTGACAAATTTTACAAATGAGATGCCTTTAGATTCGCCTCAGTTGTGGGAGTGACTGAGCGACTGCAAGCAGGATTCGAACCTGCGTCTTCTACTTCAATACGCCAGACACTATGACTAATTAAGCCACCGCGAGTCCCACCCGTTAGGTCAAAATATGTGGCTTAGTTGGTTAAAATCTTAGCATGGAAATTGGGTATGGGTTCGGTTGTATCTACCAGTAATGAGGGGTATTACTTTTTAAATTAAATTAAAAAATAAAAAGAAAACGGCGTAGTGTAGGTTATTCAAATATATTATAGATAAATCAATATCTATTACCTACTGTAGAAAGTATCCACTATTAGCCATATTCCCATTTCTTAGATATCTGGAACCTAGTTTATGGATACAGAAAAAATAAATATTCTTATATAATAATAATACCTATCATCATATCAGCCTATTGCTGTCCACTACTGAACGTAGGCCTTCCCCAAGGAGCGCCAGCCGTCCCGGTCTTGGGCAGCTTGGATCCATCCGCTGCCAGCCACCTTTTTCAAATCGTCGATCCATCGTGTCGCAGGACGTCCCACATTACACTTGCCTTATTTATAATCGCGGTCATCACTCTAAAACTTGTCTACTCCATCGGTTGTCTCCGTCTGCAGACATGGCCGGTCCACTTCAGTGTGCTTATTCTTCGCGCAATGTCGGTGACTGATGCATGCGTGCCGTCAGCTGCGACTGGTCTACTCAAAGCCGCTATGGCTCTTTCCTCAAAAGGCCATCTCAGACATTATTCTGCATTGTAACACTCACATATTGCTACTACTATGTCTGGACTTTAAAAGAGACCATGATTCTCTGAGTTTGTTTCGGTGTTTCTTCTCAGAGGTCGTCAGTTAGGAAATGCCGGCGTCATCTAGTTTAAAAAAAAACTATGGCTTATAAAAGTGTCTCGAAAAGGTCTATTTACAGAAATAAATGTAATTTATCATTTACCTATACCTATATACGGTTTAAATTGCCTATTGATATTGACCAAAAATTGGGCTAATTAAGGTCTGCAGTCAGTAAATGTAAGTAAATGCAGTCGCCTAATGTAACATATTGATATTCAGCCGTATTTGGTTACATTCGAAGCTTGCATTCGACCCCATTATAAGGATTAACTCAAGGGCTGTCGGGCTTTTCTAACATTAATGAGTCATAATTAATAAGTGTTCTAAATAGATAGGAGATAGGCAAGTGTTCGTGTGACAATCGGGATTAGCATGCTCTTAAAGACAAATCTCTCGCTGAGAATAATCCAACAATCCATAGAATGACCACGGCAAACACGATATTTTAAATAGAATTATATTTTGATTTAATTTACTTACACATAATATAGGACCCAACTTTTCGTATAAGCTATCAAAACAAGATCTATTTTTAAAGTACCTATTTATAATAAATGGCGCCAATATTCCCGACTTTTCATGTGGATTTAAAAAAATATATATTTTCTTCAAACCTTGTCCTGATAATACCGAAATAAAAAAAGTATTATCCAATTTGGTACAGTCGCTAGTCGTTTGAAAGTTATGCACGTACCTACATACATTTCGGCGATTAATTTTTATTTATATAGATAGAAGGATAAAAACAGTTAATTTAAACAAGCACCATCATATCACTACAAAGACTTTATTATTGTAAATTACATTAGTAATTATATACAAAAAACATGCCCCATCCCTCCATCCATCCCACTTGCACTAACTTCTTAAAGGTGTTTAAATGTGATTTAAACATATAAGAATTTGGTGCAAGTGGTCCTTATATAATATGTAATAGAAGGATATAGGTAGGTAAGTTTATAACTGTCTCATTAGTCTAGGGCTCCTAGACTAATGAGACAGCTCGATGAGCTCGAGATATGGTGAGCTCGACAGCTATGCTATTGGTTCTAGGTTCAATTCCCAAATCCAGCGTAACAGAGTTGATTAGAGTCGCAGAGTCGATTATTCAGTAAAATTTTGAGTACGGGTTTGTTACCGGTTAATGGCATTAGACTCATCCCCTATTACCTACATTGGATTTTAATATCAGGATTAACCTTTTAGGGAAAACGGATCTGACGTATTGTTACATACTTAATTACCTATAAATTATCTACTAAGAAGGGTACAAGCAAAGAACAGGGAATATCCTAATGAATAGATTTTGAGAAAAATGCAATTAAAAGTTTAGAAGGACCTATCTATAGGTATATTTTTATTGAGATCATCTTTTGCAGTAGATAACTTTTACTTAAAACTAATTATATGTTCAATTATCTCTATCTTCTACTATTATAAAATTGTAAAAAGGCTGTGTCTGTACATTGAAGACATTATAATATATTTAAAAAAACTGTTTTTTTTTTATATCTTCTTCTGGGTTAGAGTACCTATGTAATAAAAACGTCTACGAACCTTCTTGTCTCTTCGTTACGGGTTGGCGCAAAACTACTGAATAGATTTTAATTTTGTTATCACTGTTAGATAGTACATGCTCCAACTTAAAAACTGGTTTAGTTTTTATCTCAAATCATCACATCAAAACGGATCCTGAGATACAGCTTGACCTCTCCGATGTATAGAGACTCATACAGAGAAGAGATCATAACTGTTGGGTTTTGAGCTCCAGGTGAGCCAAACCGTGGACAAAAGAGGTAGTTTTGTAGTGAATGCAAATTAAACTACCATAGATAAAGATTTACTTCGCTTGCTACTTTTGCTTTTGAAACGTGGGAACTATCTAATATCCTCAATCCATTAATAGTTTCAATGTAATACCAACTTACTAATATACGAGCAATGTATTTCGTCCAACTACCGGGGCTACGCTAGAGATATGTACGTCTAACATCGCGGGTTAGACCAGTTCCAATATAAAACGGGATTCGAGTCTGCTGCCATGTGGCAAGGTGCCCGGGCCCTGGTACTGCTGTTATGCTTAATTGCCCGAGTAAGAGCGCCATTCACCGCAACATTCGCGTCTCTACAACGATGTCTTTGCTGAAACATGGAATTGTTATTGGTGTTTCAATCGGTTATTGGACAAGTATTAGTATTATATAATCGATGATTCCGGAAAATGCTTGTCCCGTAAGATATCTATTATAATTCTGTAGAGATACTTTTATGTAACACATTTTATAAAACCTATTCTTAAGATCTGAGCAATATGGCTTAGTAATAAAATAATAATTAGTAGACGCAGCTATTACCTACTTAGGTAATTATATACTATATACTACGTATACCTACAAGAAATTGAAACACTTTTTTAAGTACATAGTGGTTAGCGTGGGAATAGAAGCTCACACGCCTAAACAGTACCTAGGTATCTACGTAGCAGAAATACGAGTATATTGATTAATTCACTATAATTTGCATTTACACCCGAGACGCACAAGCGATCTCTGTATCTATTTTAAGCTCGAACAAGCGAATAAGAAAGCAATCCTCATACAATTCCTCACTGCCATTCAAATCGGCATCTCGTATAGGAGGTGAGAAAATATATGACTTGCTCGGTGGGAGAACCTCTTGGGATCTAAATGCTGGCGACCAGCCGTGCGTTGCACTTCTGTGTGTTTATACTTTTGTGCGTGAGAGTCTTGTCCCCTCTCTTGGTTGCGCAGCTTTGAAGAAAAGATTGAAATTTATTTTCAACATTGAACATAAAAGTTTTCCTCTGACATAAAATACCAACTACTGCAGCGCTATAATCAGCTATTATCTATTATCCTGTAGAACAAATGTAAAAAAAATATTAACTATTATAGTTAATCAATTTTAAAGTCATTGTATATTACCTACCTATATTACATTTCATAAAGCTTCTCTGTGCTGTCTTGTAGTGCTGACTTTAATATGCGTGGGTTCAATTTATGCTAGTCCTAAGGAGGATGTATGAACGACAACCATTGCAACATGGTCCCTTACTTGCAAGAAATAGCCAGCAGATTTCGTTTTATACTGGGAAAATAAAGATATATTCAGAAATAAAATTACAAACAAATTTTGTTATATAAGTAGTAGTTATATTTACTTAGACCTATTTAGACTAACTTTTTTTAATACTTTTATATAGCATAATACCTATTTTTTTTAACTTGCTTACCATCCGTGGACTTTCTAATTGTGCTGAATAAATCTCTAATTATTATAAAAAAATAATAAAATTCTTTCTTACAAAATCATAATTATAAAATTGTCATTTAACGAGTTTAAGCAAGATATAAACTGTATACCTAAAAAGCAGCTATGTACACACGTACCTATTGCAACGATTACGTAGAAGATTTTAGAGATTGGGAAAAAATATAATTTTAACCTACCTTAAGTAAGTAGGACTTGCACTCTTATAATGCTCGCCAAATTCAAGCAAATGATTTTTTTATCGTGCGGAAGGAAAACCTACCTAATTATATATAAATTTCGCAATGGCTAGATACGTGCAGTGGGCCTTTGCGATAAAGTTTTGATTGATCTCGATAAAGTAAGACTAGTTAAAAAGATCCTAGAGATAGTCTACTTAACAATTTATTTATTTGATAATTATTAACATAACATAACATACCATCACGCCTGTATTCCCCGAAGGGTTAGGCAGAGGCGTATTAATGTACACCCACAGTTCGCCGGTATGTTTAGATCCCATGTAATAGGTGGCGAGCCTATTGCCATTAACCGGGCACAAATTCCTAACTCCGAGCTGCTACTGGGAATTTCATAGAAAAACCCAATAACACTTTGCTCGACCTGGGAATCGAACCCAGGACCTCTAGCGTAGCAGTCGCGGTAATTTGATATTACCTATAAAATATTGTTGGTATACATTTGTTTAATCTAAAAGAACCACAATGAATTTAATATTTAAATTTTATGTAAGGGTCTAACTGACTAGGCATAAAGCTTTATTTTTCTAGCCCGATACGTCCCACTGTCGGCAAAGCATCCCTTCCTTTTGTCAAGCTGCTGTTTGTTGATAAAAATCTTACATAGGTAACAGAAATGTATATAGATAAGTATAAATTATAATAGGTAGTATGTAAAATTAACAGGCTACGTTGTCGTTCACTCTCGCTACCGACGCGTGATTGAAGGTGATAAAGGATTATTAGTTTAAACACAACACTTTGGTTGCCTATACTTACTGATTGAAAGATGCAGTCATTACCATTCGCAACGCGCTTTTAAATCATTCGGTACCATTTAGGTACTTACTGATTTCGATATGTTTGCACAAAACAACTAAATTAAAGGAATTATCATGGCGGCCGTTCGGAAAGGCTATTATTTGTTTTGGCTTCCAGACGCGCACATTTATTTCGACCGTGTTGTGCTGTAGGTACTGTAATGTCACTGCCTTATAGTCTAGTGGTCAACTGACTAAAGGGCTATAGGTACTGAAGGCACCTTGGAATTACGGGGGTTTTATTTTAATGAAGAAATGCTCAAGATATGTATATTGATAAGACTGTATTAGAAGAAAATCTCTCTTTCTCTAATCTATTTTTCTGCACGTCATTTGCTACATATTCTACTTCACATTTATTTGAATGTTTGTTCTTTCGTCTGATACCTGCCAGTCAACCCTTAATATTATCTCCTTCTTGGAGTAGTCTTTACAGTACCTACTGCTACGCTGGACGAATAGACTTGCACCCTTTTTTAATTGTGAACTTACCCATACTGGAAAGTACATATCTGCCTAGCCGTTCGGGGAATACAGGTATTGTGTGTATTCAACGTAGATTCGAAAATTTGGGCAATGATCACTTTTCAATTTTCAACCTTATTTTAAAGAGCTTAGGGTCGGTAAGTGGCCAACTGCTAACGTACTTTATCGCAACACAATAACTCGGCAACTACCTATGCATAATTGTTTCGATAGCGCCACACGCATTTGTTTTCGACTCTATGTATAAGGACCGCCGCTCACTATGCGACCATAGTAAGTCGAGAAAGAAAAAAAGTACAGAAAATCAAGGTCCATTGTGTTGGTAGGTACACCAGTCCTCAAGGTATTGCTTCTCGCCTTTATAAACAATATGAAAATTTTAAGTTAACATATAAATTTAAGGTAGGTAAGTACTTGATCAGAACACAGTCCTCAGGGTATTGCCTATCGCCTATTATAAATATAAATAAACAATATGAACATTTTAAGTTAACATTAAAAGATTGTACACATTACATGTCAACTTTTCGTTCATTTCACAAATAGATGAAAATAAAGATAAGTTTTACCCTCCACAAAAGTAATTATCGAACATAACTTGTCATTTCGGGCCTTGTTAATGACAGGTTTGGTTGTGGCGCGATAGCGGTCGTAGGTAAAGTTAACTTTAACTTTAAAGAAACCATGATTGCTTACTAAAGAGTACCAAACAGTACACTAGTCAAAATTGTCTACGACCTGCGGAGTACTATGCCTATCTACATAGGTGCTGTAGTGCAAGTAGGTACAAAAAGTAGAGAACTATCAGCGACGACAGGATGACTTAATTAACTGATGAAGGCCTGTACGAGCCATTTATCCATAAACTAGCTTTCTGTGCACCGCGACGACCTCGTTTTCCCTTATTTAGTAGGAATTTTCCCAAAATCCTGCAATAAGGGAGGTACTACTTTTAGTACCTACCTTATATTAATTGTATAATAAATAATAATCTAATTTGTAACATTTCATGTTTTTAGATCGCCCGGTTTAAGTTTTGTTTAGATAGCTACTAGTGGGCGTAAAACACGATGTTCTGACCTTAAACGTAAAATTAAAAAAAAAACAGCTGTCGAAGGATAATGCACTCAACGTCACCTCCTGGCATTACCGAAACCGGCAGACAACGCCATGTGTATTTTTATCCGTGTTTTGTTTCTGTGAAATCAGTCAATCCGTTCCCGATACAAAATGAATGAGAAAATTTTTTTTTTCATAATTTTCTTTTTAAGTTTGAATAGTTTTCTACTATTTGGGGTGGAGAGAGACCAATCAAATCTGTCTCACCGTGTTTGAGATAAAGATCTTATAGCTAACCCGACTTTGTTTTATATATTAATCCATTATGTTAATACCTACATAAATGATAGTGATAAATAAAGTGCTCTTGATATTATGGATTGTGCTATTATCTTGCAGAAGACAAATCATGATCATCATCAATGTGAGCACAGCGGGTCTCCTCTCAGAATACCAGGGGTCTAGGCCACCGAAGCCTAATGCGGGTTAGCAAACATCACACATCGTCGAGAAAATCTCTCAGGCAGGCAGATTTCCTCCTTTCCAGATTTTCCTTCACTGTTTAAAAACTAGTGACAAACACACAATGACTTCGGAAAGGCGGAGTTGCACTCAAGACCTAGGAAATGGCAATCCAATAATTATATTAACATAACATATCAACCTAGACTGGCTATCACTGCTAATAATCTCTACAAACTCTCTCTAAATATCGCTACAAACATCTGCACCTATAATAGCCACCTCTATCAATTTTACTAGTATTACAGAGTGTGAGTATTTACTCGTAAATGTAGTGACTTCCTGTCAGTGTCGTGGCGATTATCACGAATTCCCTGCCCATGAAAATAGGGCATTTCTTTGCCCTATTGTCAGCAAGTACCTACGGTTTTTAGTCGGTACGAGTCTTATATACCCTGTCACATCCCCGGGTGGCAGACGATCCATGAGGATTTGCCGTACTAGAAAAGAGTAGGTACTTATTTACCTATCAGTTGGTGTAATTGCAACAGGCATTGTGCAGAAAACCACGTAGGTACTTACTTTTATGGGTTTTGAGTACTGGTTGCCAGCAACCAAATTAACCAAAGTATATACCAAAGTAAGGTAAGCAGCTAAGCAGTGGGGTCCTGAAAGACTTTAAGACTTTATGCAATGAAAGTCTCACAAGGGCAGCTATAATTATTTTCAGATAAGTTTACTTATATTTATTTTCCTCGTACGTGAAGTAAAAAGTACCTAGGTACTATGCTGCACTCGGAAAAGCACACATTACAAACTCGTGTGGTTTGCTTACTCAAATGCACACTCGTTAGTTATCTGTCATTTGCTTCCCTTTGTGAACAGTCTACTTTAATTACCTAAATGAGAAATAATACTGGGAAGTATATCTGTTCTTGTTTTGGAAGTCAATAAAGAGAGACGGCTCCACAGACAATACTCTGTCCCTGAGCAAATAAGCGTTTTGAAATAAGAGGTTAAAACTAAATATTACTTATGTATAGTTTAATTAATTGGTTTCCCAAATTAATGAAGTACAAGGTGGAGCTAGAGAAGAGCTAGATGCTTGATGTTTATCTTTCCGATTATAATGAAGCAGCCGGTTGATTAGGTCTTTGGTGTCCACTTACAGATAATATTTAGCGACTATTATTATTGCATTACTGCACTTACCTACTGAGATAGGTACATATAACAAATGTTCATCAAGATAACTATTGAGACATATTGACATATTATCATCACATTAACACCCGTAGTTTTTTTTTATTACTGATAGTTACCGAAACGTTAGGCAAAACTCGTCAGAATAATTTCTCGTCGTCGTGAAAAAGTGATGTCATCAAGATTTGAACATCACGCGGCGATTGATTTTATTATTAGGTACTTACATAACTATAATAATTTCCCTGAAAGTCAGAAAGATCATGCTATAAATATGATAACGAATATTTTCAAAAACTTGTTCTGAATAACACTTCAAGTCACTTCAAGTTCATTGCACAGACAAACTATTTACTGAATCGTCGCCACAAACGCATTTCAATAATGTCGACCTGAAAATACCAGAAAACACGGATAAAGATAAACGAAAATAACGCTTCTCCAAAGATTTTTAAGTTTGTCGCTGCCTTGTTTTTTTTTCACTGAAGTCTTGCGAAATTCCTAGGCATTTGAAAGTTTCTTTCTAGGAATTTCTTTTTTCTTCTCTTTTTCTAGGAATTTCACGAGGCTATAAAATATTATTTTTCTGTAATGGTTCTTAGGATGTCATGTTTTATTATTATCATCTATATTTAATAAATTATATTATTTATAATATAATTTATTTATATATATATATATAATATACATATTATGTTGTCGTTGTGGTTTATTCATATAAGTAGATACTGGTTGTTAGGTATTATAGTAGTAATTTATAAAATTACTAGGCTTCTCCCTATCGATATATTTAAAATTAAAACGTCTATAAAATTAAACGTCAATAACTTAATTTATGGCTTATTGCTTCGGAAATTTAGTGCTGATTATAGTAGGTACATATAATAGTTTTTTAATTCCATTAGTCCCTACCAAAGTTAACAAGGAGAAAGGGATTTTTTCCAGAAATGAGATCTAGCTCGACTAAGTTTTTGTCCCCTTAAACCTCTGAATTGTAGATTTCATTGCAATCTTTATCATCGGAAACAGCTAGTAGATAACTATTGCTCGTATAGTATAAGACACAGGCGTTTTATTTCGTTTAAAGCAAGCCTTAAAGTTAGCGTGACTTAAAATGTCAGTTAATGTTTGTGAACACATCGGGCGCATAATAAGCACATTCAAAAAAACTTGAAGAAAGCAAATTAACGAATGTATTACTACTGGTGTTCCGATATAAATCATTAAACACCAAATTGAAAGTAAACGTGTAAGAAACACTTGTAGACTACAATTTATGCGTCAAAGTGCATGGGCAGATCTTAACATTGAAATGTAAACTAAGCCTTTTAGTATTGGATGAAGGAAGTGCCCGAAGCCAGTTCTTCTTGTTCTCATTCACCCATAGCCATCAGACGAGCACGCTCCGCAGTATTGACTGACGTATTGAAGTTCTTTCCGCGTCAAACTGCAAAATGGCTCGTCCCACAGTCTTTGGGAAGATGGGACCAGGGGTAAATCAGAACCGGAACATGACATTGTCAAACGTTCATAGCATCAGCCAAACACGATACTTCAAAATCAACCAGAGAAGGTCCTAAGATATCTCTGAATAATTTTGCAGTACAAAGGAAAGTTTAAATAAGAAATTTGCGGAGCCGCATTTTAAATAGAATAAATAAGGTTTTGTATAATTTTATCGACTTTTTCCAAAAGATGTGGGTGTGTCCACAAATTTTAAATACAAATTTACTTACTCCGTGTAAGTAAATTTTGGTCCAAAACAGCAAAATTGTATAATGGTCAACGCTGAAAGTGTATTATTTTGAAGTATTTCCGAAATATCAATAAGATTTTGTATTTTTTCTTCCATTATAATCAGAAAGGATTCGTCAAAGATTGGGGACCCTAACAGGTGAAGACAGCATTTTTCTACGATTTTAATGTGAAGAGTACCTAATAGCATTGAATTTTTGTAAAAAAAGGTTTCTGTCAGTAGTGTCTGAGACAAAAATTTCGCATTTAGAGGGATTGAGGTCAAGGCCAATAAAACTTAAATTTCCACATTAAATATTTTAAACTTTCTTCCTAAGCTCTCATCAACTAAGTAATCACGGGACTTATTGCCAACTAAAAATGACTGGCCCTAGAGGGTCGCCTTGTTGATATCCGACGGCTGATTCCTTATTTAATAATTTAGAAGGGTGCCTATAGCATTGCCAAAGGAAACTGTAAATTTGGGGTAGGTATTTCTTTTTTGACTTCGGTCAACAAAGAGTTGACCTAAAGGAAGACCTCATCTTTTTTATATTTAAAAAAGTAGATAGGTCATGTACGGCAGAGCCTCACAGCTTTTTTTGGAACCAAAACCTAGCTGTAGAGGCTTGAATTTGTGTTTTAGTGCTTTGCTGTAAAAAGCACAACAAATTTTGGCTGCTGTACGCCGATAAGTACACCCTATTGCGATGGGACGAATGCCGCCATCCCTCTTGCGCAGAACACATAGATTCGCCTCGTACAAGACGTCGATGATGGCTGGATGGAGAGCATTAAGTTAATCAGAGCCATAAGCTCCTTTAAAAGCGACTCGCCAGCTTCCCTGGCGCTTGAACCGTCAAGGCCACCAGCAGATCCAATTCGAAAAGTGCTGACAGCTATGATCACTTGTAATTTTTAAGGAATTTGTATTAGAGTCGGGGGGATCATGGAAAGTGAGTTCATCCACTGGAGATGGGTGTTTAAAGAGTCACTGGAGAAATCTTTTTAAAGCTGCAATTAAATTTATGAATTTCGATAATTTTTTGCCAAAGTGGTGGCCTCATTAACTGAGGGACACTCAACCCCGTCACTACTCTATTCATAACATACATACTGAAAATGTCTTATTGATAAAAATCTGGGACATCGGACTTGAACCTTGAACATAATCTCTACTCTTCTTATAAAATTGTAAAAAAGCTGTGTCTGTACATTGAAGATATTAAAAAAAACAAGTGGGTTAGGTAATATAAACGTCTCGGCACCCAAAAATGTGATTTTTTAAATTCTTGTCTGTTTGTTACGGGTTGGCGAAAAAATTGCTAAATAGATTTTAATTTTGTTACTGTTAGAAAATATTATATGCTATATCTTAAAAAGTAGTGAACTTCTTATCTCTATTAATTAAACGGATTCTGAGATACAGCTTGATCTCTCTGATGTATACAGATCGATACAAAGCAGAGATCATCACTGTTGTTTTTTTATTAAATTATGAAACATTTTTATTACAGTACCTACACCAATATATTTTAGTCTTTATAGTTTGTAACATTTCCCGTTTAGTCAAGTCAAAGACAAAATGTTATATTAATTCAATAATTAAACTACTAGAATAGGAACTCCATATAATAGACACCTTTACAAAAATAATTACACTATTAGGTAGTCTTTACAATTTTGTTTTAAACACTTAGTGCATGGGGTATTTTCCTTTTATATAATGCTGATTAGATTAATATTAGACCGACAAACAAAGTGTCTATGCTTTATTAACTTTGTAAAATATTTTATTGTTAACCGAAATTTAAATTAAAAAATAATTATACGGTCGATACCTACATTTTTCCACACGATCTTACACTCGTGACTGACACGGACCACTTGCTTGAAGAGCTAAGTGCTATTACTAGTTCTTCCCTTTGTGTTTTAAAGAGTTATACCCTCTTACTGCTATACCGTGAGAAAGTCCACTAGTTTAGAGTTCAGGTGGCCTTAGGAAGTACTTCCTTGGACACGTGTGTCCGCCATTTACCAACGGACCGTCAACCCGCATTATTTTACTTAAGAACCGGTAATTTTTAATGAAATTCTATACTATAGTCCAGTGCAGCTGTGCCACACTCGGCTGGACTGTGTGCCGCCCGAATTAATTTTATATAGGTACCTACTACGCCGAAACGCATATTGAATTTGAAGTACCTGCAGTCTGCAAAAATGAAATTATTTAGACGAAAAAACCAAAACCATTATTCGTCCTCTGTCTGCATTTATTATTAATTATAATATAATAAGTACTTAGATATGTAGGTACTTAATTGAAAGTTTGGGAAGATAAAGATAAAACGAAAATTACATAAAATCCATAGTTAAACAAGATCATGCTGCATGAATAACTTGCGTAAATAATATTGTTTCTATTTTGATTAATGTATGTTGGTGGGTGAATAGGCTCTATTAATATTGGTGGTAATGATACCTATATACACTTATAAACATAGTATTAATTCCTAAATAAGCAAAATACTGCACAAAATTTCTGCACTCCAACTTGACATAAGTAATTATATAGATATTCTTGTACCAACAAACAGTTATAACATTCGGTATCGAAACGAGATCGTCAGGTTCGACAAACAAGTACAAATTGTAAAAGAATTTATTCGTCGCGTGTAATAATATAAAGAACAAGTTGCCGAGTGTGGAATTAGCATTCGAGTGCGCCAGCCCAGTGCGTCGATCAGTATAAACGAAAACGCTCATTAAATGCTGTCAGTGGACGTTATCTCCTTATCAACGTATAACCTTTCTGTGTGAGCGTTATTATAACATTTAATATTATAACATAAATGATAATAAGGCAGGCCGCTGGTGTATAATAATTACAATATTAAAAGTATAAATAATTCAATGGCCTATCGGCGATGGAAGCACGCGACGGACTTCCGGAGAGTCTAATGAATGCAGGCCTCATTCTCGAGGCGCTTGACGAGCTACGAAAATTACATAATTATCGTGTTGTTAAGTGTATACGAGTGGACAAGAACTTAGAGATAGTGATCTCTGTAACTTGTTAAATCTTCAGGATTCTTTGTGCTAATAGGTTACTTACATATCTATATGAAAAACCCAGCATAGTCAACGGTTATCGTAATCATTTTTTTATAAAAAAAACGTTGTCCCTCAAGGATTTTTCTCCTGTATCGTGGGTGCTTTTACAAACACAAATTTACACAAACGCCCAGATCCGGAACAATTGTCCTGTGAACTGTGTAGGTCCTCCAAATATTTGCTCCGTGTGGGGAACCCACAACACGTGGCTACTAGTTTTCTGTTATCTGTGACGTGGCGCAGAAGCCGATTGCTCAGCCGCTACGCCAAAAGTGTCTTCAAAATGTATTTAACGGTAATATAATATAGCACGTATTTATACTAAAACTATGCACATTATCTTCTTTTTCAGTCGCGGACATAATAAAGAGGTTATTCTGCACAATAAGCCTCGTATCTCAAGATTCATTGGTGTTTACCGATATCTTGTTTGTATTTTACAATATAAATTGTGAAAACATTTTTGTTTCGAAGTGGTTCACATCCATTGTTTCCTCTTAATAAAAGGAATAAATGACTAGTTGAATTAGAAATGCTCTCGAACTTTCCTGTGCAGAATGAAAGCTTTCCTTTAGATCTCTTCGACCAATTATTAATCTAGCTTAATTAAGTTAATAAATCTATACTAATATATAAAGCTGAAGAGTTTGTTTGTTTGTTTGTATACTTGAACGCGCTAATCTCAGGAACTAAGTATTGGTCCGATTTGATAAATTCTTTCAGTGTTAGATAGCCCATTTATTAAGGAGGCTATAGGCTATATATCATCACGCTACGCGGACGAAGTCGCGGGCAGAAGCTAGTTTCCTAATAAACTAAGAAATTTCAAAAATATTCCTGTTACATCTTAAACGCGTAAGTATCACTTACATCAATTATTTTAAATTATCAAAAAAGCGCGCGTGCGGTGACTTGTCACATAACACACCTGTTCAAATGTCTCAATACCAATTTTAGGTACTAACTTAAAAAAAAAGATGGTACATAACTCGTTTTTTAAAAAGGAATGTATCTTTTCCGTGATCAAAAATATGCTTATCCATATATAACATATAATTTATGCTTATCAATAATAATATCACTTAAAATCTATTCAAAACTAATTTAAATAATTGATGTTTCCGTTTGCATACAATCTTTATTCATTTAAGATCTAGCGGAGGGCAATAAGGCCCAAAGTGCCATTCATAGGAAATTCATTTTCGAATAATAAATTAATTCAATAACCAAATAAAGGCAACGACAAGGTCTCCCATTGTCACTTCTAGAATAGCATTGCAAAATATAAACGCAGATTCTAAATTCACATGATCCGTGTAAGCAGTACGAATAAGATCTTATCTTAGCATCACCTTTTTTAGCACACAATTTATTGAGCGTATTTTTTAGGAGTAGGTTCAACGTTAGTTCAGGAATCTGGCATTCTGGATAGGTAGTTAAAAAGCTAAGGTAGCTTTTTCCTAGACCGGTAGTCCCATTTACTTGGTCGGCCCTCCTGGTCAGCGTCCTACACTGAGTAGGATTTTGTGTAGCGTTCATATCGATTTGAAATTCTTTGCGGTCTTTTTCGACCGTGTTTCATGAGTGAATGGTCGGGTTATAGGTAGGTTTAAGGCTAGTCTTACTGCGTGGTCTTCGCCCCGCCTCTGGACGTGGAAGTACCATCTTAAGCGTTTTTCTTTGGCTTTGTAGATTATTGGCGAACCGCTGAAACTTCCCCTGATGTTCCGAATGTTTTTTGAGAGAGTGACACCAGCTGACCATCGTAGCATGCGCATTTTGGTAGTGTGCAACTTGTTAAGGTGGTGTTTGTTAGTTGCTCAGCATTCTACTCCGTAAAGAACAACATTTGAGGACCCACTAATTATCTAATTTTTCATGGGCATCACCCAGACATATATTATATTCGATTAAATATTATTACTATGGGTGTCAAGCAGAGACTGAATGCCAAACCTACTTAGCATAACATACTAGTTTACCAGTATGTTTAGATCCCATGTAATATGGGGCGACCCTTTTAACAGGCACAAATGGAAACTGCGATTTGATCCTGAGAATTTCATAAAAAAACCAATAACACAACACTTTGCACGTCCTGGAAATAGAACCCAGACCTCTAGTGTAGTAGTCAAGTAATTCATGATTGATTTTAAAAGTTAAAGTTTGTGGAAGCACTAGTAATCCCAGTTATACCCATACATAGAATTTAATCAAATCCCACTTCGACCAAGCGTTCCCATTCCATAAAGCATTACATCACTATTCTTATTTTTTTTCGTGTGACATCATTCACATCTAATTTTGACCAGCCACATGCTACAAGCCGTTAAAATTTCTCTAATTTCAAACTAGTAACAATTAATCGCGCTGTCTTTCCGCTTACTTATTTGTTTGTAGCCAATATCAAGATGCAACACTAAAGTTTTAATTAAATGCAAACGTTGGTGTGAATCGTCGACCAACTAAATTCATATTTTTGTAACGAAGTATCGGGTGCGATAGTTGAGGCGAGATAACGTCCAATTAAAACAATTCCATCAAAACATTTTGTGTCAGGTCATTCCACCTGCCGCCAAGTAATAATTTATTCATAAGGCCTTGCTGTCAGCGTGGCCAGTGCGTATTTAATCGTCCACTAAGTTGCTCGGCTGACGAAAAGTCGACGGGACTTCCTATGCGCTTATGAATGATAATTTACAATGTTTTCAAATTTAGCTACTAATTGCAGATTTTTTTTACTAACTGCCTCATTAGCCTAGTGGTCCTGAGCGTGACTGCTACGCTAGAGATCCTGGGTTCGTCGATTCCCAGGTCCAGCAGTGTTATTGGAATTTTCTATGAAATTCTCAGTAGCAGCCCGGAGTTTGGGATTAGTGCCTAGTTAAGGGCAATAGGCTAGGCCCCCCCTATTACATCATACCGGCGAACTGTGGGTGGGTGTAAATTTGTACGACTCTGACTAACTCTTCGGGGAATATAGGCGGGATAGTATGTTATGTTTCCTTTATGTACATTTGATTCTACAGTATATTATAAAACCAATATTATAAAGGACTTCTGTCTTACCTATATATAATATTTACACCTTCGGATCGATTAAAAATTTATATATCTAATAAAGAAATAAACGAATAGTTGACCAAACGAACACGTCGTTTACTATTATTTATTAGAAATGCTGCTTAGTTTAACTCACTGAGTAAGATATCTAATAAGTATACATACATAGAATGTATTTTGACTACTCTTACTGCTAAATAATTAAAATCTTTGAATTTCCATTTCAATCAGGCTTTACCCACATTCTAACAACCGTTTTACCTAACTTATTAGTTATAACGAACACATTTAGGATACATTACAAATATATCAGGTGTTCTTTAGCACATTACCACAAAACACGCGATATAACAACAAATAACTAATATAAAAACAATAACGTATTTTACATGACATTGAAAGACAAATAGCGCAATTATGTAACGCAACAGTACCGCTCGCCTGTGCAAAAAAATGACATTAAAAAATGAAAACGAAACTGCTGTATTTTTGAAATTTTATTTGCAAACCGCTATTGAATGTTGATTTATGAGTAAAACGTTCTGTTGATAAATTGAAAATTTTAGTGTCGCTTGCTACCATTTTTCATTTCGACTTCAACGGCTTTGAAATCAACAAAATATTTGTTGGTACTTACATAAAATAAAAATAAACACGCAAATTAGTCATAGGTTCTATTCTATTGCAAAGGAATGCTTGATCTTTATTCCGCATTCGATACTACAAATATCAACAATCGAGTCGAAACTTATCTATTTAGACGCATATATTCATTACTCACTTTTACGGGCGACTACATTTCTGGGAACAATGCGAAAGTTAAGTTGGCCATCAAACGCTGACCCATATAAATCGCCTTTTCGATTCTCGGTAAAATTTCCGTGTACCAATCACTTGGATTAGATTCGCGCCGTAGTTTGTACCTAAATAAATTATGTGATTGTAAAATATTAAATTATGGTAACAATGTATTTTTTTCATAATACTACTTTTCGCACGCGGTTTCATGCGCCATGCCCTGTTCCTAAGGCTCTTAGCATGATGTTTAATAGCGTGAAACCTTCCTAATAAATCACTCTGTCTATTGGTGAAAACCTCATGAAAATCTGTTCAGTGGTTTTTGAGATTATCCCGAAGTACCATTTCATATTCACTAAATCCCATTTGGGTCCCAGTTGCAGCGCTAAAAAGCAATAAATATCTTTAGCTAAGGTATTCGAAGACACAGTTTTGTTTAAATCAATCTGAGCACATTACAAAATGCTTATGAAACCTTATTGATAACATAAAAGTAGACAAAAGAAGACGCAAATGCCGGGGCATATTGTCCCAAGTTGTTTGCAAAATGTTAAATTGCTATTTCAAATGGATAACTGATTTGAGGCCGGGGATCTGAGGGAGAGATAGTGACAAGGTGTATGGTGTAAGGCTGGCTAAGGCCATGTCGCGTAAGCACCTACGTCAGCTGGAAACTGAGGGTGCCGCGCAGTGGCTCCTCGCCAAGTAGGCATGTGTAATTCTTTACTGAACCGACTCACTGTTCCGAAACAGTATGGTGTACCAAAAGATTCGAACAGTGATAATGTTTCAAATGCATCATTTGGAACTGGAACACCCATCGGTACTTTTTACGCGAATGTCACTTGCGTTGTGAGTGAGAGAGACAAGCAAAGAAAGAAAGAGCAGGGCCAAATATTTAATACGCCCCGGACCATGATAAAACAAGACAAATTATCAAAACTGCTATACTTAAATTATTATACAAAATCAAAATAATCTACAATGTTGAACCTACTTAAATAATGTAAATAACAAAACTAATCACTGTAAATAGAATCGATTTTTAAATACGCCAGCTAACCTTAGTTAAAGCCTGTGTAAAGCATGAAGGTAAATCGATTGTATTTATATATGTTACAATTTGCACATCTATATCTATCTATATATATAAAAGAAAGTCGTGTTAGTTACTTCATTTATAACTCAAGAACGGCTGAACCGATTTGGCTGAAAATTGGTGGAGAGATAGCTTAGAACTAGGAAACGGACATAGGATACTTTTTATCCCGTTCCCGATACTTTTTATTCCACGGGGGCGAAGCCGCGGGCAAAAGCTAGTGTCTTTATAAAATATATATAGAATAACTAATACAACAGATACTAATAAAAGATTATTGTTGACAATTGACAGTTTGACAACCACGCAATGTCGAAGTATGCATAACAGGCTGTCTTTATATCTTTTGAACGGGTGTTCCAAATGTTCCAAATGATGAATATCAGTGATCCGAAACATTTCAGTGAACCTGATGCATTTGTTCCAATTGCAAAAATTTACCCACACACTAAAAGAACTAAACTTTTTAACTAAACACTAAACTTTGCCCACGCCTATCGCCAACTAATCCTCCATGACGGGTCTTACCGCCACTATCATGGCGAGCCGGCTAGCTTTTACCCTGCCAAAGCATAAGGCATCGTATTACTTAGTGCTTACAGATACACTTTATCGTAACAAATTTGTTATAAGTAGGTAAGTATAACCTATGCATAAGAATATTGATTGTTTTACCTACTAAAATTAGGAAATATTTTTTTTTGCAAACTTCATAAGCAATTAATACTTTTGCCTATTGCTTTCAGATGATAGGTCAGATTAATTTTTAATTCAGTAAGTTTGAAAGAAATATAAATAGAGCAAAGTACAAAAAAACTTAGGTAGTGTTGCATAAAGGGGTAACAAGGTCAATTTATTGTTGCGAGGTGTCGATGCTGAAGGCCCCGAGAGGCCGGCGACGTGGCTGTCAAGATAAACATCGCGGCCCGGTCCCCGATAATGTGGTAACGAGCCTAACGTCCGTGCCATAGTAGCATCGCGCACAAACGTCTTCAACTTTTATTGTTAGATACAGTTTATGACATAAAACTTACACTAAAATGTTATTAAAATTTTATTGATTAAAGCTTTTTTCGATTAAATTAAAAAGTAAAGTAAAGTATACGTCAATTGAACCCACGCGTTTTAATTAAAACATTGATGTTTAACTTAATTTTTGAAGTAGTTTATTTCCTACGGTACATCTTTCGCTATGTACAAAAATATCAAGGATGAATTTATTAGATCTAGGTATTCCTAAAGATAAACTAAATAAACTGAGGTGGTAATGAGTACCTATTGAGAAATTAGATAGTTAATTAAATAGTGTAAGTAATTAAGTATAATAATTATTAATAAAGTAAAAAAAGAATAGCGACGGATTAAAAAAAAATTGAATAGTATTTTTTAATATTCGATTAAGATTAATTGTCGTGAGATGAGTGTGCGCTCCTGATTTCTGAAAAATATTCACGATGGAAAAAAGAGGCATCGCAGCTCATATTATAAGCTGTATTACTAGGTACGCTAGTATTTCGTATCAGTACGTAGGTACAGTCATCTTTCTAATTAGATAATAGGTAAGTGACGTTCAGGTAATATTTAAAACATACACCCAATAAATTAAAAGAAATAAATTGTTTCAGTAATTAATTAGATAGCGTCTACAATTTACATAATATGACTCGTGTCGACGTCTGTACCTCCACTTACGGTTGATTGTAAACAGCTTTTAAAAACTCCGTTGTCCCTCCTTTATCTTTGTAGCAGGTAGATACTAATTATATGTTATTATTTAATACAATGTTATTACCTAGTGTATGCCAGCGTTCCCTTATAAAATGAGTAAGACACTGATAAACTGTTAAAACAACTTGAATACGTAGTGAAATGATATAATTTAACGGGTGTATCATTTCGTGCCGTTTCGAAAGTTTCGACACAAACTGATATTTAAGTTTTCATTGTGGTTTGATTGTTGAACTGAGAATACTGTATTCATTATTCATGTATTCTAATTACGAGTATCCAACTGACGACGCCATAATCATAATTAACTTACCTATTATTAAATGTAGTACCCACATTGAAAAAACATGTTCCATTGTGATTCACAGTTTATTTAACATCGTTAGGTTTATTGATCGTTTTCATGCACTTATTTATTTATATTCTTATTGTTTCTTATCAAATGAATGGTCGGATGTTTTACTGCTGTAAGTACAACGTAATGAAAATCTTGTAAAAGAGTTCTATACAGCTCAGTATAAGTCATAATTAATATTTTTTTTGCTACCGAGAAAGGTATATCTTACTATATTAAATATACGATAGGTACATATAATTGAACAGGCACGATGGGACTGAAGACGTGATCATAATTCTTATTAGTTATATACGGTTTTATTGATGGTCAATTCCAAGTTTTGTTATTTATTCGTACAACATGAGTGGTATAAAATAACATCTAACATCTTTGATGTCATTTTGCTTTATCGTCCTTCTGTGCGTAACGAGCACTAAGAAAATCATTAAAACGATGCATCCAATTACTGTTATTAAAGTTATCGGCAATACAGAAGCCAATCGAAATAGCAGAGGTATTTCGTTCCATTATAGCGCGCCCGAGGCTCCGACCGGTCAAAGACAATCCTTAACTCGAGACCTGGCGGCCGCCGCTGGCAGTTTTTATTTGAGAATATTTTCCTAACTAATTAAAAGCGTTAAAATAAGAAGATAAAAACTGGCTTCGTTATCGAAGGCATCGACCCGCTTTTGTGTAGCGGCCACCAGCGCGGCCGCGGAGGAGCGCCCGGCGCTTAGTCGCACTCTGTAATTAACTAAAACCGAGCGAATCGAGCCCACCGATGTATTCGACGCACAACAAAGGATGCACAACTCTCGAAAAATGCACGTCCACGCATAAATTGCGCCCGACTTTGGCTTCTGTTACGTACTGTTATTCCTATCTTCCATTTCAGTTAAGTTTAACTTACCTACCAATACAATTAAATTCAATCTAGCTTATTTGAACAGCTAATTATATCGAGCATAAATCGTCAATGGATTCAGCAATAAGAAGATCGATATAATATTTCAGTATCTAGGGAAAAGGCGGTGACAAGTGAAGGTCCTTTTACCTTTGTCCTAGCTTCCTAAATTTAGCTCGAGAATAAAAAAACAGTACTTAATTTTGTTACTGTTGTACCTATGTAGAATATTTGAGTTTTAATTCAAAAATTAAATGTAAATATCTAGGCTGGCAGGTAGGTACAGATGAGATTTCATCAATGAATTTGTAGAGATAATATTAGTCTTAGAACCTACTAAGAGTAGTGTCCGACCGAAAGTTCGATTTCGGCCAAAAATCAAGTTTCCGCGGCAGTTTCGGTTTCGGCCAAATTTGGCCGAAACTTTTGCCGAAACCGAAACTGATTTCGGAAGTTGTCGTACACGCTTGCCTAACTTCGTTTCTCGCGGCAACGCTTTGGCGGACGCTGGCGGCCCTGTTCGGGAATTGTCGTGCGCCGTTCGGATAGCTCTGTAGCAACACATAGTGTTGCCGGATGGTTACATTTTTCGTAACTTTTGACCCCCTCGTGTAACATGTAAGTATTTTTTATATTCAAGGCATTATTCGTAACTTTTGAAAACGATATTTGTAATGCTACATTTTTATTGCAATCAGTAGATATACGAACGTACTGTTTCCATTTCATGTCCTAATTTATGCAGAATAATGGTTAAAATGCATTAAATTTCAGTATTTTAAGGAATTTTATACTTGACCACGTGAGTTTCGGTTTTGGCCGAAACTGAAGCCACGGCCGAATATTCGGTTTCGGTTTCGGCCGGAAAACCAGTTTCGGTCGGACTCTAATTAAGAGTATACGAGTAAGTACTACAGCATCACATTTTAGTATCCTAACTTTTCTTCAAACAATACCTACCTAGTAAGTAATCAGAAGAAAGTTAATAGATCATACATTAAGTGTGCGGTACACCGTAAAACATTCATTCATTCTTTTGTTCTGTAGCCACAATGTTTAAATAATATCTATTACACGGAACAACACGTGGTCGCTTAGCTTATGTATGATGTATCAAGGCGCTCATTGTCCTGTCAGTTTGCTCGCCAACGATATCAATATTATATTCTGAATAATGAAGTCAATAGCAATTTATCAAATAACTGCTTTTGCACGTGTAAATGACCTAGAATCCTATTGTTACGTTAAACCTATTGTCAATGCCTAATGTAATGTCACAAACAATTTACAAGATATATTAGAATTTATCATTTTGCACACACACCCAGTGATCAAAATGTCGAATGTACCTAGGTAATATCAAAACCTAACGATTTATGTTAAGTATATATTTTATAAAGGAATCAAATACAAGCTGTGGGACATTAAGTAGGTACCTGCTAATATAAAAAGGACGAGCTTTTATTTTACATCTTTTTTAATTTTAATTTATTGTCTGTTTGACACTAAATTGATAATGACACAGGGACAAGAACAATTATTCCTATCTACAAATAAAACCAGCAACATACGAATACATAGGAACTTTCCCTGAAACTAGTAATACAATAAATGTAGTTTCATATAGATACATTATGTAAGTTTAAATTTTCTTTCAATTTATGTAGGTAAGTATATATTTAATACCTACTTATAACTAAACTACACATTATGAAATAAAATATCCATAATAAATATATTTACTTTATCACTGACGTCGATTTAATCGAGATATAAATCTAGATAATTAAGTGGTGTGACAAAAAATGGAGGCGTGATATGTTTTCGGGCCGTCGACTCTTATAAAACTAGATGGTAATGAATGAACACAGATAAGACAAGATGAAGAGGATGGGTTCAGAGGACAGGGGACACGTTGGCCCTTTGTGAATGAACATTTTCGATGTCCCTAAGCGTGCATGTGTGAGTGAGAGGTACTTGTTTTGCGTGTAGTCAGGCGTGTGTGACAAAGGTCGCCGGTATAGAATAGGTTTAAGATTTTTTGTATATCGACACTTTTAAAAAGCCTTCTAAGGGCTCGCTTCGATATTTAAATTTAAAACTGTCGTAAAATTAGTGATGTGATATAATTATACTTGGTAAGCGATAACTAATTATTTCTCGTTCAATTCTTAAACCTATTTACATAAGCGGTTTTCTTATGAGATATTAATTTTAATTAAAAAACGCTTGGTGAGAAAATAATTCATATAACAAGAACATGAACCACGGACTAGTACCATCCAAAAATCAAACTTGCCTGCCCCTGACCTACAGTACCTACAGCCATGGGAATGTACTTACACCTAAACCTCAAATTATTCATGGCGGCGCTAATTAGCGGACTTCTGCTACTTTGTTAACCGATACGTAATACTTCTGCTACTTTGTTAACCGATACGTATTAAGTACCCCTTCTATAGCTTGGCGATGATAATTAGCTTCTCGCTATTTTAACTGCAACTTAAGTATCTGATCATCACTTAAATTAATTGCCGGTTTCGTTTTAAATAAAGCGGAGGGTACTTACCTAAGTGTAGATCTAAGTAGGGTTTTACGGTAGAAAAATCTTAATTAGTAGTACATTAGGTATTACAATTTAAATTGGATGATTATTATGATGGTTTGGATTTTTTCCCGGTTCTATTTATTGTTTACTAGAGACCCGCCCGCGGTTTCACCCGCGCTGCCCCGTCCCTAAGGGTCGTAGCGTGATGTTAAATAGCTTAAAACCTTCCTCTTGAATCAATCTATCTATTAAAAAAACCGCATCAAAATCCGTTGCGTAGTTTTAAAGATCTAAGCATACATAGGGACAGACAGCGGGAAGTGACTTTGTTTTATAATATGTAGTGATTTCTAAACAGCCAAATAGTATCACACAGTCTGCGATCTGTACAGTACCTACCTTCTTACATAGGAGAGATACTTACAAAATAATGTGAGGGGTTTTCATTAGAGCACTAGAAGCCTAATCAACTATCGTTAAAATTTTTGATTGTCTATAGTTTCTACACACACGCATCACGCAAAAACTATCTACTGCATAAATGAATTGGATACATACGGTTTTAATTTGAATTCCATTCAATTCAATTTATGTAATTTGAATTCAAAGTTGTATTGCTGAAGGTCTTACTTAAAATCTTGTGCATGTTTCATCATGCTACGCATACGCATCATGATAGGTTGGTATGAGCTGTGTGTACCTAAGCAATTCTGTAAAGTTATCCATTTCGAAGTGTCCACGAGTGAATCCGCAGGCAGCAGATAGTTATAACAATATAATGGAAAGCTGATGTTGGACGTGTTAAATTATTTGGGCACCACAGTTCATCTATTTCATACCGAACGAAATTGAATAATATATTTTTAGTATTTTTCTATAAAGGCATAAATATAGGTACCTATTTATTTCTATATTCTCGTTACAATATTTGGCATGCTCCACTTGCTTATCGTTTTGTCAATAAAAGCGCAATCCGCCGATGACCGATAATCTTCGCAAACAAACATTTATGGAAATAGGTGTGTATATGGAACCATTAGATGTTTTTGTATAAATTGCAGACTTGATATCTCATGAGTATCTAACAAACTCTCAAGAGGCTGGCGTCACTAAAAAAACGTGTTTTATTTTAAAGAATGTGGGTAGGTACAATTTATATCTCTGAAAGAGATCTTTTAAAATGTTATCTTTAAAATCAGATCCCTTTTTAGAACAAAGGTAAGGCTAACCATTCGTTGCGGGGTGTTTGGCGCTACAACAGATTTATTTTTGCATTTGTTCTGTGTAAGTATACCAAGGCAACCAAATTTAAGTTATTGTTTAACTTATTGTCTCTCCCAAAAGATACTCCTTCGATATCAATATAATATATAGTAAGACGGAAATTCTGTTTCAATTTGTTTAACTGTAGGTACCAACTTGTCGCCGCGTTGTCGACCCGCTCGTGTTCGAGTAAGCTATGTCAGTACATTATCTATATCCACTAATCTCCAATTATAATTCGTCAGTGTACAGCAACCAGGACATTTCCACAAATTCCCCGGCCCAAAACTGTGAAACATCGCTGGCTGTCCTCCTTAATATTATAATCTTATTCTAAACACAGAATATATTAAGACGGAGTCAGCCCAAGTTGTTACTCAGACCGAGTTGGGATGAAATATATTTTGTAGGTAATACTTTTACTTCAACGACGTAGGATAGAGCGTGATTTACCCAGCAATGTTCGATTTTTTACGTGCATCGTCAACTTATATCTAAGAATTTGTTTTTGTATTTCATAGGGCCTACTCTACTTTTTTATTATTAGATAAGTATATAAACATATCGATGCAAAGATAGACTGAAGATTCGAAGACGAAATGTGATCTTTATTATTGAATTGAAAGTATTGTAATTAACAAAAGTAATTTCACATTAAGTTTACTTATAAAGAAAATAAAAAATGATTTAATTAAATTGAAATATCAGAAACCATATTATTAAATACTTTAATAACTTTAATTATCTACAAGGAACATAAATAACAGACTAAAACAATAAACGAACTAAAATAAAAATAGCCAATCTTTGCATGTAATTATCTATTTACAACAAAATCTATGTATACGTACATATAATGTATCTCTATGTCCTGTATCTATTGAAGTCGGATTAGCTACTTAAATTTCCATAATTAAAGTCTTACCCCAAACGTAACATTTTACTTCGAAGGTACCTTAACATAAAAAAAATATTTTTTCTGCAAGAACAGTACTTACCCTAAACCAACTATAAACATTTATAAACCAAACAAATAAAAAGTTTAAAACAGGATGTAATCAAAACGTCTGTACTATGACATACTTCATTACTTATACAGTTAATTATTTGTTGAGTCTTTTGATCTAATCGTTTAATATAATCTGGATTGTTTTAATTTGCTTTTCATAGACTTTTTATATGTGTGTGAAATTATTTCACTTAAAAGACTATAGTTGCTAAACTATGTTTAGCAGCTGTATTTTCCGTAAACAATATTAAATGTATTATCTATGCATATGAAATAGGAAAATGGAACTAACCGATGTTATGAAATATTTTAGAAAATACATATCAGGGGTTCTTAGAAGACCAATTGAAGCCAAAACAAATTGTCTTAAGAATTTTTATTTGACTGTCCGTGTCTGTCTGTCTGTATATTTGTACGCACATGACGCAAAAATTCTGTATATAATAGGGTGCGGTTTTCACAGTTGTATTGCTGGAGATCTAACTTGTAATCTGGGGTATAATTTTGACGCCGCAGCCAAGAAGGCGAGTAAATTCTTTCGGGATGCGAGATAAACTGCGGGCTACAGCTAATAGTCTTAAATACAATTATACTGTCCTATGGCACCTTGAATATCATATACAACTGCAGTCTATGTCAGATGGATTCCTGTTTTTCAAAACAAAATGTATTTGTCTGTAGTTTATTTGTCTGTTTATATCTCGTAGGGATTCCTACTCACATTATGCGCGTCCTTGAATTTAATCTATTCTATCCTATCTATCTATCTAGGTATACTAATCCTTTTCTGTATTGTAAGCTATTTTTTTTATACATCTATAAAGATCCTAAGATTTCGTAATTGTTTAGAGGTTGGTACCAAATTCGCCATTTAAAGCAGGTACTATACACACATGTTGCCTGCCTAATGCCTATATGTGTGGTTTGACAGCTTATATCTCTTTATACGCGTTAATCTACGCCACCCCCATACAGTTACGTAACTAAACATACCTGAGAAGAACCTATGTAAACACCGACTAGATTGCTTCCGAAATCTGTAACTTCCAAAATCTGTTTGCTTATACACACCCCTGCAGTACGCGGAGCCTTCGTATTAAACAAATACAAGCCTAATAAACCTCAGTTCATTGGGTGTCGTATCAAACAAGACCTTTGTTTAGCGGGTTTGTTGACTACTAATGAATCGCAAAACGTGTTTGTAAAGGATAAGCGCTTTTGCATTTAGTTTTTGTTGCCCGTACTGTCTCGTTGATAATGCTTCTAAAATTATTGTAAGTTTTCACAGCTCTTTGTTAACAACCATAATTCCCTAATATCTATAACCTGAAACCTAATAATTTATTGGGCCACTGTTCTCATGTGAAATGTCTGGGTATTAGTTCACCATACTGACCTTGTGCGAATCTGCAGACTTCACACGCCATCGAGAAAATTTCTCAGGCATGCAGGCTTTCTCACGGTGTATGCTATCACCGTTAACGCGAGTGATAACTAATTCGAATCAGTGCCTTGTTTTAGCACATAATTTCGTAAAGTCCGAGCTCTCGGACTCGAAATTGAGACCTATGGCTGTCCGTAGTCACATCACTAGTTGAAGATTACACCATAATTTTACTTACTACATTCAGCTACATGACATCCGTTATGTTGCCTCGGAGATCATGACGTGTTCTGCCGTCGCTCATGGTTGACAGGTGCAAAATATGACCGCTGCCGTTACGCGCCCTCTCAGACTCCCAAAAGCCTAACGACTGATCATATAAATATAATATTGGATCATGATTTGGCTTCTCTACGTAATAGTAATAGTTTTAATTATTATATACGTTCTGATAACAAATATATCCCAGCACTAGGCTACTAACAATTAAAAATAAATTTGAATCCACGATGAGCACCTGCCAATAATATTGATAGGTATAACCCTTCATGGACTAGGCTAGGTGCAAATCGCGCAGGTGAAGTTTGGACGGGTGCGAGGTGGACTACGTCATAGGATCGCTGTTGTATCCTTGATTTAATTATTTCAATGTATAAAAACTGCTATGGTGTAGATTTATATATGAGAAATTTTCGCAACCTTACTTAATACAACCTTTGAAATCCACCAGGCACAAAGGAGTCATAATTATGACATGCTCTAATATCGGTCTATCTTAATCACTTTAAAGCCAATTAGTTACTATTTTTTTTTATTGGCTTATAATGCTATAGCAGGCCCCAATTGGATTTCTGCAATTTATAGCAATAGGTAAGGATTATTCCGTTTAATCAGACTACATTCACAACTGTGATGTAGGCAGGCTGTACATAATGCTAGGTATCGTATCGATGCGTTTATAATACGATATCAACATGAGAACAGGGCAGGTACAAGCAGACAATCAACGCCACGTGCAGATTTTCCCATAGGACCTCGTAACATGTAAATGCATTTCTGGGGAGTTCGTCTTGGAAAGCTCTTAGTGTTTCCCTAACATATCTATACGGTACCTACCCTCGCATGGTGAAACTTGCATTCTGAGTTCTATTTCAGTTTAAAATTCCCTTTGAATCCATTTGATTTTGATGCGTCTCTCTTTACCAGAGGTCTCACGCATTTTGTTTCTAGAAGCTGGATTGTTTTACTAAGGTTAGGTTGATCAAATGGCATGGGCTAATTTGGTGAAATTTTTTATAATTGCAATAACAACATGCATACCTAGAAATTATATATTAGTTAGTTAGTATACAATTTTTTCCAGAAGTTGCGTAATCGCAAGTAGAAAAAATATAACACCTTATGTAGGCAAATGAAATGATTGGTGCTAGAAATATACACATAATTAGCTAATTTGTCAATTTGCTAATTTTTTTTCTTTTTTCTAAGATACCCAATCAATAATTGTTAGTAGAAGCAAGACAACGTCATAGAGGAATTTTACTGATACCTAGGTACTTTTTTCAGGTAGGTGGTAATATATTGTTTTTTTTTTTTTTTTATGGGATAGGGGGGCTAACGAGCAAACGGATCACCTGATGGTAAGCGATAACCGCCGCCCATGGACACCCACAACACCAGAGGAGTCGCAAGTGCGCTGCCCGCCTTTAAAAGGGTTTGGGCCTCCGGTAACCTCAACTCACTCGGCGAAACACAACGCAAGCGTTGTTTCACGCCGGTTTTCTGTGAGGCCGTGGTATCACTCCGGTTGAGCAGGCCCATTCGTGCCGAAGCATGGCTCTCCCATGTAAATTACCTTTACCTAAATCAATCAATCAACCTCAATCAACAAATCAAATTAGTTTTACCTCAATGCTATACTATATATAGTTTGTGTATTGATAGAGATATTGGATGCATTAGATTCACGAGTTAATCAGATCGGGCGAAAATTTAGAACAGTCTGCATCCTATTTCAAGACCTTTCGACGTCACGCCTGCTGACGATTCCCGAACTAGAAATTCCATACAATTTTCATCTAACAATTAGCGGGGAAGTGTCAGACGATGAATTTGTTGACTTATAGTTCATAAATAGTGTAAAATTAGATAATAAAACTGACGATTTGTAATACCTTAACCTACCTTATTAGGTACAAACAACGGGGTATAACATTAATTAAACAAATATACACTACACTAATATTTCTTAAAACTACTCCAAGTGAAACTGTCGCCGCTCCAGGTTTAGTCATGTAAGTACTTCATTATCACTGGTTTATAAGCCTCATATTACTTTCAACTGGCAGTTAAAACAGTGCCTCGCGTGCTGACACATACTTGTACGGTTGGGTTCGTTAAAAAAAGGCGATTAACTAACGAAAACTTCTGTAAACACATTTAACATGTGTACAACAGATATAGGGTACAAGTGGTGGCTGGTTGATAAGATGTTTCCGCAATATTCGGACGGTTAGAGCAAGTTTTTCAAGTCCAAATTGATTATCTCTCCCGCTCTTGAGTGAATAGAGTAGCTTCCGGATGAACAGTTTTTATTTGTTTATGTTTCACCAATATCCATCGCGTGACGAGCAAAAAACCTTTTAAGGTACACTAAGTTGTCTTTACTCAAAGTGTTACTCAAAAGTTTATTTTTTGCTTGGATATTTTTTTCTCGTGTTTTTATATCATACTAGATATTGAATAGACATCAACTTGCAAACATTTTCTTGGTTACCGAGGGTGGATTTCCCAAACTTCACATACTTGGGTCCATATTTTCTTCTTTTCTAAGATAGGTACTTTACTTCCGCGTTCCTACTCTATATTTTCTTCCTAGTTACCTAATAAATTATATTTAATTCCGTAAATAGATCTTTTGATGACACGTTTACAAGTCAATGTTTTACTTTTTTTAACTTGATGGCGCCGGCATTTCCTAACTGACGACCTCTGAGAAGAAACACCGAAACAAACTCAGATAATCATGGTCACTTTTAAAGTCCAGACAGTAATCATATTATTAGATATTATGCGAGTGTTACGATGTAGGGCAACATAAGGCATCGTGTAGCTTAAGCATTAGGTATTAAGGAAGCTCTTCTCTTAAATAGAGGGATATTGTGTTAAATGAGAGAGATTATATTTTCATCAATGAGTTGAACTAAAGTTTTAGCCCGGAATATGTAGAAACTACTCTAGATACCACAAACCTCCCTACCACCTTATTACGGAGCTTATTCATTCAAAATTGGACTTGAAGAAACATAAATAAATTAGCTCAACTTAACAAATTAATAATAATACTCACCGTTTATAAAAATAGATGTTGAAACCAACAACGATATAAAAGATAGATAATCAGATTTTATTATTAAACAAATGTAGGTCGAATTCTCGCGCCAAACGTAGTGTACATGTGATTAATGACCGCAAGCTTTTTAACGACGAAAAAATAGTGTTTTGTTTTAAGATAATGAGCGTTAAGTTGATAAATAATTAATGGTCTCGGACCCAAGATGTAACGGCCGGCACACTGTTTTTGATAAATTAATAAGAAGTTCTGTTTGTAATTTAGTTAGAAATTAATAGAGGGCGACGGGTTAATATTATTTATTTGTCGGACTGTCTGTCTAGTTATTGACAGAAATATGTAGGTGATTAGTTTCTCATTCAATAAAGTATTTGTTAGGTTGGTAGGTTCTTATTGCATTTTTCACATATAACCTAGTGATATGACCGTTGGGCTGCGAAATCAAAAGTCTGAAGCTCAAATCCAAGGCACGCACCTCTGACATGTCAAAGTTATGTGCCAATTAATAGTTAATTATCACACGCTTAAATGGTGGTGTGCTGCTTACCCCTTGGTGAATAACATCTCCTTTGGTCTTATTGGGCAGGGTGGACATGGCGGCTTCCAGATGATCTTCTTCATCCAGCATGTCTCCATTCTTGCCTCAGATCACTTTTTCTTACAGACTAAGTTGGCAGCCTCGATGGTGCCCGCCTATGGTGAGGTTATTGTCTTCTGGTCTTTTTAAGCTTGCGTTATGTGTCATTCTCCTCTTCTGACTCAAACTCTTCGTGATGACGACGCCTTGTAGTGGGATACGTACCCCAACTGTGCCAGTTTGGCTCTGGTGTCCTCTGACAGTTTCCCCAATTCCGCTTTAAGAAAGAAAAGGTAATTATTTGTAAATGGTTCATAGCAATAGGTATCATCGAAAAATTATAATGTAAGTACTTAAGTTAGTTCCTAATAGATTTGGCCATATTAATGATAAATTGCGAATGGATGCGGTGAAGAGTTCCCAAAATACAATGTGTGTTGATTGGGGGAGCCTGGGGTATTGGGGGCCAGCCGCACCTTAACTCACTGTGACATTGAATAGGTCTGTACTTCACTGTCATATGTTAATATATATTTACATACATACACATATTTTTGTTTGTTCTATCGCAGGTACTTAATCAGAATAAGACGATGCCTCTGATGTCAAATTGTAACCGATCCCCTAATATTAGACATTGAAATGAAACATAATTTACAATTATAGTTGTACTTACCTAAGTATTGCAATATAATATTGCATTATATTGCTTACCTACCTAGGAATTAAACCTAGGTATGTCATCGAAAAATGTTCGATGACATAGGTTTAATTCCTTTCTTTCCAAAAACAAGGCCCATATGAAAATTTAATAACTATCTAATAGAAACAATTTACGTTGGTTTACATAAGCCTTAAATATAAATTTTTGGATATTTGATAAATAAGTGCTATAACGTAAGTAGTACATACATACGTACTATATTAAACTTATGTATTCCCTGAAGGGTAAGGTTAGGGCAGAAGCGTACCTACTAATTAATATAAACCCACAGCCCACAGGGAGTGAGCCTATTTCCGTTAACCGTACACAAATCCTAAACTCCGAGCTGTTTCTGAGAATTTCATATAAAAACCTAAATAACACTTTGCTCGACCCGGGAATCCAACCCACGACAACTAGCGTAGCTGTCGAGCTTACGACCACTGCAGGAATGTGGCAGTTTAATAAATATTCACAAATAATAATTAAAATCTCCATCGAAATCTAATAATAGTGACAAACGACAAGGTCTATTATCAACAAAAATGGCGTCGGTGTCCGTCGGACCACGCACTGGGAAGACACGATAAACGGTCGGCGGGCAATTCAGCTCGTGCCTATTCTACAGGCGAATTCAATTAACTGTACAAGGCACGGGAGTAATAAATTCTCTAAACAATCAGAATTCGAGCCCTGGTAATATGTCCGTCCGGTTGCATACGCATTGCGGCCGTGGATATGTTTAATCAACGAATAAACACGATGTACCGGCGACGGTTCCGAGTCGACACATGTATCTATGTGCGCGCACCCTTTTTTCTGACCGTCCGTAAAAAGGTTTATGTGCCCATTGTTGTTGGAAAGATTACTTTTTGGCATTTATTCAGGGAGAGTTAATTAATGCGAATTACAAATGGCTGGTTATAGCTTTTGTACTTTTTTATACGCAATACCTATTCCCTGCTGTAAATTCCTACGTAGTGGATAGCAGTCGTTATTAATATTTATTACGCCTTTTTCTGTTTATTTTTTGTTATTTTGCGCAGTTTTTATGAATTTACTAATAGGCAGGATTTATGTTCTATAATTTCTATATTTATTTATATAGTCACGGGTATTCTATTAAAACAAGTAGGTATACTTAAATTAACGCTATAAATAAAAGTAGCTAATACGCAGCACTAGTAAGTTGGGAAGCGCTCGTTACAACGGGGTGCCGTGTTCATTGTTGGGGTGGCACCGAAAGCGCATCTCCACAAAAACGAAATACATACCTATCTTAACAAACGTTACATGTCAGCAATACATTACCACACACAGACCCCTTTCTCTAGGTATATCTCCGTTAGTACCTACATAGCATCAAATTGTAACAAAAGGATTATTCACGTAAGCGGATTTAAGCCGCTCTCCTAATTTATATCCGTGACTCGAACACCAACAAAGCGAGTTTCCTTGTTTTTCTAACGAAACTAATCCATTTTTAAAGTGCTTTCTATGGAAATGCGTATTGTGAACGATGTTAACACGTCGACGGCGACGGTGCGGCGCGGGCGGCTGCGGCGGACGCGTGGCGGGCCATTGTTCTTGCGTGGCGGGGTCGCGAACCGCAGCCTCTCTTCATTACTTAACGAATCGATCCGCGGAAAAACCTCCTTAGCCGCTTATTCAGGCTTAATTAACCTTTATACGAGTCGCACCCGAGACGCCGCCGCCGCGACAAGCGTATCGCTCCACCGATTCCGTTATCTGATCCATCGTAAAAATTAATTACGTACACATGTTCATAAATATCTAAACTGTTAGCATTTACGGCCAACGTTCGCCTCGACGGTTCACGCGAACGCTCACGCACCTACTGTTGCGCCCGCGTAATTAGTGAGCCGAGGCAAAAACTAAACATGTCAACCACTATTTTATTTAGTGTTACTTTTTGTACTTCCTGCCGTGAGAGCGAGACGCCTGGGCGCTCTCCGATATTCTAAAAATGCAAAATTGGCTCAAATTGCTTGTTATTAACGATGACAGATGTCTTGGCGCCAGCCCTCGTTTTGGTTTAGCTTGAAATAAAACCTTGCACCCATTCTTTTAGGGACCTGTTTGGAATAGAGCACGCTCCTAAATCTCGAGGCGACTGATCGGATGTGTTGATACTAGTGCTATGGATATGCAATTAGTGACACAAACTTTTGTTTTTTGTTGAAAGAAAGGAAAAATGAGATGTTTAGATATCGGAGGTATTATATCTCAACAGTTGGGGACGATAAATGCTATGCTCAGCAAACGTGACATTATAACGGAATTTACTTCTTATTATCGCTTTCATTAAGATAAATATCAACGTGTGAACTTATTTTTATTTAATAAGAGCCTATTATTAATAATAAGAGCTTAGTGAGATCCTTCACAAAACAAACATTGGTGCTGCTATCTAATAGGTATGTAATTATTTCAGTCATGCTTCGTTGAAAGTGAGATTAATAGGTAATATTTATTACTTAACGAATATAATAAACATTTTGTTTATTATTTAATAAAATATTTTATTAATAATAAGTGAATACTTATAATAAACATTTTTGTTTTGTTAAAAGACAACAATAAACATATTAAGTAAGTAATAAATAGGTCTTAATAAAATACTCTAGCAGGGGAAAATCGGCAACAAAAATAATGTAGGAACTTTTTCCTAATTAGTTGCCAAAAGTTTAGTTAGTTGCCAATTATGGCTAAATTGCGGTGTGTCAGACGAACAAATCAGTGATGGCTGTTCGAGCTATGTAGTACTATCACTGATAAAAGTTAAAGGAAAATGTTTTATATAAATTAAACCATTATTACAGGTAGGTACTTTTGAATCGTCACAAATTAAGATGGTCGGTCATCTTCTATGCGTGGTTCCAGTGCGGTCTTACATATTGCCTATAGTCAGGCACTGTCAGTTAGTTTTTTGCTCGTAAAGAAAAATAATAATTAATTAATTAACCTTTCCAAAGTTGTCTCGAGGCTACAGCTACCAACTTATGTAGGTATATTAAAAACAACGTTATCGAAAAGTTGCTTCAAAGATAGAATAACTATTATGGTAATTTAGGTAGAGGGTAACAAATTCACGAATTATAGAACGCCAAATAATTCGCGAATTATATTGGACGGCAAATATAGGCTTTGAACAGCAAATCGAACAGTTACTAAAGAGATTTTAATTTCGAATGCTATTATATTATAACTGCAGCTTCTTAATTATTTTTACTTATAAATTAGAAATACGAAAGCCGTGTTGACGCGATACAGCATTTACTTTCAGTTGGTCAGAAAAAACGTTCGATGCTTTAAGAACACCCTCCTTAAATTAATACTATTTTCCGTGAGCCAGATTACAACAAGAAGATAACAATTTGGACGCTGAATTGCTCCAAGTAATTTTACCAAAATATCTCGCAATTGTATTTAAATTAATTTAATCAAATTGTCTTATTACTCTTTAACGATTAGGTAAAGATTAATTGTCTTATTAATCTTTACCTAATCGTTAATCTAGGTTCCTACCATTTCGTCTACCTACTACTACTTCACCGGAAATAAACAATCGGTCGAAACTACGTAAAATAAAGAAAAATGACATGCACTTAGGTACATTTATTTCCAGTGACTACAGTATTTTGCATGAAATAATAAGTTAGATTTATAGTAGGTATGTATCCGAATCCAAATAATAAAATAATTTGTTTTTATTAAATTCGGTTTGTACGGGCAATTGGGTCCGCCAGACCAGTAGGGACCTGCCTTAAATAGTTTATTGTACCTACCTACTCATCAGTAAGTAGTAGTTCATATTAGATCAAGAGGAACTGTAGAGAACAAAGGAACACTAGAGCAGTGAAACTGGCTATGACACCAGCTTGTCCGCCACATCGTTCTTCCTTTTATGAATTACGGGAAATTCCCGTGACCACATGCAATAGATTTTTTATTGGTAGAATAATACCGTTGAAGATCTTATATCTTATCTTATCGATAAGATTGAATTTCTTATCGATAAGCTGCACGCAGGTATACCAATGACTCTATGGGTCCTTGTAACTACATACTAACTAGGTATTTCAATTATACGGAGTCTGATCTGAATCTGACAAAGTAAGTATCTAGATAATATATAGGTACCTACTTGGTTATCCTAACAAACTGTGATATCGTTGGTTTTTAAGTCGTAATCGATACATATGTCGTCGTTAAATATACGTGCCATGTACATAAGTGTCTATCATAATAATAAAGAATTGTGCTAGTTTCGTATCGTAGGATAGCTATCAATTCATCATTTATGATCTCCGAACCTGGTTATCTTATCGTATCGTATGAGTCTGTAGACACCTGGTCGAGAACCCTGCCCCAAGAGGCACATTCGCTTAGCCATTGCATTGCACGTTCACAGAAAGCTTTCCATGCTCTAATTTCCTTATGCAGGCTCTGCAGGCTAATGTCTCCGTCAGACCCATCTTTTGAAGGAGAGCATTAATCCCGAAATGTCCGATTAGCGCCCCCATCAAGTGACGGATCAGCCGCCTGCTTGAGTTCCAAATGGCATTTTGCCATCTCGATGAGAAACCTATGAATTTCTTGGAGTAAGCAAGTCTTGTGAGTCTCAACCACTCATCCATGTGCCTCGCCTTTGCATACTCCCCAAATTTTATCGAAATCTGTGTTTAACGATCTGCCAAACATCAAATCGAGAGACCAAGTTTCGCACTTACTCTTGATAATTTATTTAGTTCATAATTTGAGGACAGTTTCAGGCAAAGTATTTATTTATTGTAAGTTCCTAACGGGGTAGTTATCGTTTTACCTTCAGTGGTTCGAATTTTTAGCAAATCCTCTGCCACCTGAGAAGCCTGTAGGGTATATCGGACTCATACGAACTAAAAATAAAAAACAAGATGAGATGGGGTAAGCGCCCCAGTTTATGAGAAAGGTAACAATATTACCTATTCTCTTCTAAGTGCCATTTTATTATTTTTATAACCCGGTTAAAAGATAGACCGGACCATTACAATCATTGTATCGTATATTTATTAATTAGGTAGGTAGGTACATTGTTGCCAACTAAAATAAGAGTTAATCAGAATTAATCAGTCCGGGAAAAAATGGAAATTGCTTATTACATTGTATTGGAAATAATTGGAAATTAAATGGTAGATAATTCTGAAATAACACTCACAGAGAAGACCATCTAATTAGCCTTTATTTGGTCCGTCCAGCTTAAAGGAGATCTATCGTATCGCTCGAAATCATATCGCTGCTAAATTACCCTGCACAAAAATGTGCTCTTCGAAAATTTGTCCACATCTCAATACAGAAACTGAGAATTGCACACACACTGGCAGAAGAACACTGCTTAAATGTGCAGCTCCTAGAACTGGACAAGCTGGTTCTGAACTGAGTCCACCATATCCCCAGCATTCTTTTTTTTCTCACTCTCAAGGTCCACGTCTCAGCAGTGTCGATTACTGCTATTGTAATAGTTTCCTATTATATCCAGCCATGTTTTCGTGTTTTTGATGATATTTCTGTTCTTCCACATCTTTGTGGCTTTGTCTTGTGATTGCCATATTATGACGTTAGATATCGTCAGCTCAACCACTATTGCTCACTAATGCCCCTTGGTAAATGTACCTATCAAACAATATCGCAGTTCGCTATTTTCATTACCTACCTGCGAGTTAGTTATTATTGATGCGGTCGACAACATTAGGTATTTAGGATTTAGTGTTTGATTTTTAGACCGAACTCGGTGCTAATGCGCTCCAGTTATCACATCACATCACATCAAGAGCGAGTCATGATTCAATTAGGTACCTACTAAGAACTTACTTATAGATAATGGAGTCAGAAGTTAATGGAACCTATAAATGAAACGTAGAAACAAACTGACATCCATTACTAACAAGCGAAGTCATTTTATTACAGTTTTTATGCTTTTCCCTGAATAAATGCGAATTAAATCTTAATATATCGGATCGGGCAGCTGCTATATTGATAGGCTTAGATAGATAATATTTTATGTCCTACATGGTTCATAGAATATCTTTTAAAGTTCACCATCTGTGATCGAAATTGTCAAACAATTCTTGTGAGATTGGTTGGGAAATACCGACATACTTAATCAATAATCGCGGGTAAGTACCTATATACAACGGTAGAGTATAAGTACCGTTATGTACCCGCTTTTGATAATAAAATACGTATATATTATATCAGTTACCTGCGTAGGTACCTATCTTGTGTGGGGCCGTGGCAGCAAGGCCTCAGAGCACTTCGACCCAATGGTATCTTTCAACACCTCGGTTTAAACACCTACTTATGGCTAGGCGATTCTGGACAAACAATAACTACGCTTTCGTAGGAACTGTTAATAGGAAAACTTTCTTTTCTTTCCTAATTATAGATGGGCGACTCATAAGGATTATTTTTAGATAACATTAATTCATATAAAATCATTAACAATTTTAACTTATCAACATGTTAGCAGTTTTACATGACGTCACTTCTTTTAACTATAATAAACCACAAATACTTATTACCCACTAACTGACTAAACCCTCATGTTGCAAGAAAAATGTATTATAAGGGCTATTAAAAAGCATGCAACCCGCAGGGATGCCCGTTGTGAGCTGCTGGTAGCTAGGGACACATAAGTAAGTACTTATATAACTTAGGTACTCTTATTATTAAAATATTTGTTATTCGGTCAAAGCTTCGTCTAGTTTTCTTTATCACGTTAAGGAGTACGTCTTAGTTAAATTACGATTTGGGGTACTTTTGGATCTGGGAGTTCTAATTATTATTTACTATTTCTGATATTAAAGAAACAAATATTTGCGATGCTGAAACGTGAACTTGCAGTTATAGGACCAATGAAAATGTCCCTAGATCATATTAATCTCGTGTGAAGATTTAGGATAACTTCGTTTATCTCACGGAGCTTTGCATCGCACTGTAGCATGTCATAGCAGATGGGCTATCACAACTATCAGCATATAAGGGTCACCTTTCACTTTCCTTCCACCAAAGGTCTCCTTACACTCCTTCTTCCACCGGATTATTCGGTGACTTTCCTGCCTGTAAAATCCTGAGCTCTCTCGTAGACTGGTTGATGAACCTAAGTTAAAGATTGTTACTACCAATTAGCCCCTTACCAATGTTTTAATGTTTTCTACCATCGCAGAATTAGATTTTCTATTAGATAATATCTAAGTACCTACGTTAGTTTATACATAGGAATGTGGGCTTCACAAACAACAAAGCTTCAGGAAGAACTAACTTCAGAAAAAATACATCCATTATTTATATAAATCGTTCATATTCATGTCGTAAAGGCATTTAGGTCATTTCTTTTTCTACAAGTGGTTATTATCTAATAACGATGTTGTGTTGTTTTTGAGGTAGGTCGGTTTGACAATTTACAAGAAAATATGAAATTAAGTAGGAACAAATAAAAGTAATTGTGCAAATACTACTAAATCTGTTCCTTTTATAAAAGGCCGTGTGGGTAATTAAGGGTAATTCTTTAGAGTTACATCAAACAAAACATATTTTGGTCAGATCTTATGCCAATTTTGCTGTAATTTCTATGCCAATAGAACTTTTAAGTACCTATTTACACATCTATCGTAATAAATTATCATAATTTATTTTCATATAAATAATAAGAATATGTAATACTTAAATCTTTATTTTAGATTCATGCCCTTATTATTAGTCTTTGTTAAGATTGGGACTACTTAGAAATAAGGTTGGTTGGTAGGAAGGCTACCCAAATTGCACAGCTTTTACGTACTTATGTATTTTTTTAAAATAATTAGTTACCTATAGGCACTAACTCAGACACACAGTGGATATAATCTAGGTATCTGTTAACATTGTATGAAATAGGATTTATTTTCATATTTATGTCATAGCATTATAATATTCTAAGTTTCTTAGTTACGCAGCGTGTTCCTAATTGTTGGTTCCCGGCTTGAATAGCGCCACCTGTGTGGCGACCTCTAAATCACTTCAGAACGTCTCCGCGAAAACCACCCCTAAGTATTTCAGTTAGTACCGTCGTTTTCCGTAATTTTCTTTCAGTAAGTAAATATACATAGTTTTGTTGCAATGTCGCATGGTTTTACGAGCCCTATCGTAGGTTTATGTCAGGTTAAATACTTGCCTACCCTTAACCTTTAAAGACAGTTGTAGGTAGGCATCTTAAAAAATTGAAGTAGGTGGGTATGTGCTTAGGTATTTTTTTCTTCTAGATAGGTATCTATCGACCACCTATTTCCCCGCGACTTAAGTAGGTAGATTATTGACTAATTATACCTCTGTGACTCTACCTACCAGTAAGGTTTAAAAGGTTTTGTCTTTTTCTCAAGGTGAGAAAAGAAAAGGCGTAGTCTCTGATGACTGTAATTGGCAGTTAACACTTATTTAGGACTCAATTGTATCCCTATAAATTATTGAGTAGTTAGGTATTGTATTGTAGGCATAATCTTTTTATGTATTAGGTAATGTATCTCATCTCAGTCAAAACACCAACACCACGATTTATTTTTGTATACACGATGTTAAATAACCCTGTTCGTTCCGAAAGGAGCATAATTTTCGGTATACCAATTACTTACATCATCACAATTATATATATAAGAAACATGAAATATTTATGAAAATAAAGATATCAACGTACCTACTACCTACCTAAGTAGTTTAAAGATCACAATGGTCCTGCATAAATTGCCATAAATAGACTTAAAAAATCAGGGTGTTTTTTTACTTGAAAAGTGAAAACGATTATACCCACTTAGGATCCTATCGATACCTAATAATACCTAATAATAGGTACCTACTTTGACGGATCGGATAGGGTGTCCATAAGACATTGCGTACAATTCGTACAAATCAGAATAGAAAACAACAATGTAACTTGCACCGGCCTCTACAGTACCTACCTACTTGATCCTGTCCTGATTTTTCAATGCTGATTCAAATTAGGTACTAAATTTGACGTCATTTTGACGCAATCTGAAGTGTTTATTTAGTTATTTGACAAGTCATCACACTAGGTCACGATATTCAAGGTAGATAAATGTATCTATATAGGTAAGTATAGAAAGAAAGAGGTAGATACCCTAATGGTCGATAACATAATATGGGTTAATAGAGTAGATACTCTACTTTAGGAAGTCCCAATGAGTATCCCGCTAAGACTGAAGAAAATAAGTAAAGGGAAAAAAGTAGGATCTAAAGGGCCTTTAAAATTCACGTTAGGTACCTATACTTACTGATGTAAATAATGTTTCACTAACATTCATTCTATATAGTACGTTCTTCAATACTTATAAGTATATTAAACTACTTAGTTTTAAACATTTCCTATGTAAACGGAAGTTCAAGGTTATGAACTCTACAATATAGTAAGGTAGGGGTACCCTTTTTAATTGTTAAAGTGCGATTCAAGACAATCTTTTCCCAATATCGATACAGGTGGTAGTCTATATCTAAAGTCGATTCTTGACTCTACGTCAGCGTCGCCTTGTTCGTAAATCTGACGAGGTGAAACAACTTGTCCTCGGCCGAGCCATTTTTTGCCACGACTATAGATTTGTTTGCCCGCCGTACAGGGCTGGCGGACTGTCTCGACGGAAACCCATAAACATGATCAAGTCGGGCCGACTCTGCCGCTTTTTTCCAGCGCCCCACCCGAACGTGGGCGGCAAAGAATGTGTGGGCGGTTTCGTCGAATAGAGGGGATAACAAACGCCAATAAGGTTCTGCGTTTCCGTCCGGTATTTCGAAAAGGACAGAAAATAGAGGCTCCGGTTGGCGGTCGATACGAAGGGCCGCCCCTAAGGCGGGGCCTAATTAGCCGTCTCCTACGGCGGAGGGGCGTCAGGCGTCGTACGCGCGCCAGTCGGTGTTGAGCCTCGATCGCGTAAAGAAGGTATAGGCCGGTCGCACACGAGCACGAGGGCCCGGCATGCGAAGCGCGCGCGCACCGGCCCGCTGACGCGCAGGAATGGCAGCGCGCCGCGCAGTCGCCGCGCACACAACTAACTGTGATACAATTATTAACTTAATTTCTTACTAGCAGTAGTAGAAATAATTATAGGTAACTAATACGTCCGTGCTATAGACTTCGAGAGACAGTGTTTAGTGTGAAACCGCCCATATGATCGTCCCGATGGCAGCGTATGCGCAATTTGGCTATTCATACCCGCCCGCCTCGCAGGTTAGTAAACAACAATGTAGTGTCCTTTGTCCAGATACCTGCATGTGTATTCGAGACAAAACGCTTTGCACAGTACATACTTAGGTACTTATTACATATTTAGTTCGTATAAGAATGCTTCCATTTAAATGTAATGAAGTATATATGCTCTTGAATTAAGAATCACTGAAATAGCAATGATTCATTTAATAATAGGCGCGCTTAAATATATTTCATGTCTTTTGTAAGCACCAAACAGTTAAAATTTAGATAAACACTTCATAGAGCTAATAAAACAATTATTTAATGGACATTTGTTTGATTTTATTATGTAATATCCTACCTAGGTATTTTCTCCTTCAGAAACCATTTTTTTAGTTAAACTTTGTCAGGATTATTGAAAGGCCTAAATACCTGCCTATAATTACATCTAGGTAATAAAGAGCTCAAAAAACAAAACAAGATTAAGGTATAGGTACGTATACTTAGCTATTTATAAAAGTCGTTTTAAATGTTTTATGCCTACCTGTAGGTAAGTAATGGACTGACATTAAATAAACTAAAAAATCCAAATCTGATAATCAAACTTAATCATATTTAAATTTAAAATTCATAATAAACACATAAATGTTTGAAATAAATAATGATACGAAAGCAAGGTTTAGGCCTACCCGTGCCTAAGTTCGGTTAGGTTAGACTCTACATTTTTGTTGGCTAGTATTTGTTCGTTGATATCTACCTAGGTGGATACTTATTATCGAAACTAAATTAAAACCGAACTGAAATACCCACCTATGCTATAATTCATACTTAGGTAGGTACCTAATATGTATCTAGGTATAATTGATTGTTATATAATATATTATACATTAGTTCCATAGACTGCCTAATAAATTTATGAACGTCCATAAACACGAATAGACTAGAACGGCCAAACATTAACCAAAGTAAAAATAATAATAGAAAAAAGGTAAACCAATAGATATCTACCTACCTACTCAAAGAAATATCTCCAACAATCTATTGATCTATGGTATCTACAAAAAGAAACTTGAGACTACTACTTAATCCCCCAACTTAACTAAATGAAACTTAAACTTACGTAATCTTTCTAAAGAAATTAATTGTCGCTGACTTTGTGGGTTTAACTCATTATTAGGTGTATATTTGATTTACATTTAATATACATACACCTATATTTAGGTAGGTATAATTATTTTTATTTTAAGTAACTAGGTATTAGATGTACTTACATAACGCTTATATTTTTTATAATTATTCATAGGTAAGTACACTACACACCTAAGTACCTATACTTAATACTTACATTTAATTTATCTAATGTGTCAAAGGTGGATTTGGTTTCTTGTTCATTTTTCAAAAATAATATACAATACTGTTTTTGTTTCAGTATAATTTCAGTACATATATTTTATGTAAATAGAGATAGACAATGCTAAATAAAAAATTCTAAAGCCTAACGTATTAGTTAGGTACCTGCCGACCTATGTAATATTATATTAAGAGAGAAAAAGAGAAAGAGAAAAAGAGGCTTAAGTTTCAGTTATTGTATTTATATCAAACTTACTTCATCATCATCACCATCAGCTGATGGACGTAGGCCTCTCCTTGTGAACACCACAGAGACTGGTCGGGCTCTACACGGGAACTAACTTAAGTAAATTTCAGTCGCCTAAAAGACTTTTTGGGACAAAGGTACGTAGCCTAGGCTAGGAAAACTCTATACAAAAATTCATACAAATTGTTTCAGCTGGTCAGTGCGTGAAAACACAACTTAATTAGGTTACCTACGTTTTGAGTGAAGCAACAGTGACAATTCGCTGGCTTGGCACATTTCCTTAGAATATTTATTAATAGGTAGGTAAACCTAATTGGTTTGCCTATTGTATTTACGTATTTTGTCTCAAGAATTTATTTTATAATTCCCTATACAATAAGTAGGTACTATCGAGGTACCGAGCTTACAATAAAATTAAAAGGAGTTATATAGTTTAACTTTAGTATTTAGTAAGGGTCGAAGCCCTAGCTCATACAAGTGAGTCTGTCAAGACTCGCAGACTAGACAGTTCTCCGTCAGATATAAAATTTCAAACTGATTGTTTATTCTTTAACCAGCCAGTTAACCCGTAATATTGTCGCCTTCTTGGAGCGGTCTCTACAGTACCTACCTAATAAAATTAAATACTCCCATGTAAATGTAAATCCATACTATTTTCCTCTTTTTTTATATGTATGTATTAAGTATAGATATACTGTAGTGTTGCCAAGGGCGGTACCGGCTTATTTCATAAGTAACTTTGTTCGTATTCTTATTGATTGAACTTCCCTGACTGACCTTATGATTTTCATAGCATTTCGCAGGTGGTCAATGGCCCCGACCAGATACCTACCCCTAACTTACTAGTTGTGATCAATCAACCAACTACCCGTATAAACAGTTCATGATATATGAATATTATGTAGGTAGATTATAATTATATCTACTTCGGTTCTACTAATACTATACGTAGGTACTGTATATATTCTTAAATAAATATATCATATAATATATGTAGGTATAAAACCCATCTCACATACAAACGAAATTATCATTGTCCTGACAATAAGGAACACAACAAAAAGTATCGAATCGTAACTTATGTAGATAGATTTAATAAACATGTTGACCGTGCAGGGTCAGTCCAGTAACAGATAATTATATTGCGTGCCCTGCTCTCGATATATATTTAAACAAGCAGCTCTCATCATTCACTGGCAACTCTGCGCAATTTTAGAAGTAGCTAAAAATTTGCTTAATCTGTGCTCGGTGAACGCTTTCATTCTTTTCGTTTGCGCGGCAACTGATTCTGCGTTTCTCTGTGTTTATTTTAATTAAAGTGTATTTTAATATAATTTCAACCAAATCTATGCCTAAACGGCAACATAAAGAAGTTTTACAAAAGTTAGACGATAAATGAAATGTCGTCTTAAAATTATAAGCCGAATAAAGTGTCGTCATAAAGCGGAGCCGTGATAGCCTAGTGATATGACCATTGGACTGCCAAGTCAAAGGTCTCGAGTTCAAATCCAAGGCACGCACCTCTGACTTTTCGAAGTTAAGTGTGTATTAATAGTTAATTATCACGCGCTTAAACGGTGAAGGAAAACATCGTGAGGAAACCTGCATGCCCGAGAGTTTTTCTCGACGGTGTGTGGAGTCTGCCAACCCGCATTAGGCAAGCGTGGTGGACTATAGCCTAATCCCTCTCATTGTGAGAGGAGACCCGTGCCCAGCAGTGGGACATATAATGGGTCGATTATGTATAAAGCGGAGTACCTAGCGTCGTTGGAACGGAGATAATATGTAATTATTCTTCATGAAATAAAAGTGACAAGTTGTCTTGTGATTACACCGGTATGGCTACTGGCTCTCGTAGCAGTTTAAAGCCGCAAGAGTTTCCATAACCTTCGGAGGTACCGGTTGACGCGGGTGGTGTACGTGATACACTGACGTGCTCATTGGACTCGGGGCGTACACGAGATGTACACACGAGATCTCTTACTCTTATGTGGAGCCCGTGAGGCTCCAATAAGCAGTTTTATCAATCACATGTAAGTGCCTACAATGTTTTTTCATGGGTATGTTGATTTAAATAATAGGTTACCTATACCTACTTACTGCAGATTACAATAACATGTAAGTCTTGTGCTGATCACAATTCGAAGGAGTGCATATAATAATTAAAACGAGTAGGTACATATGGTTCTAGAAGAACACAAAACTCACTGGAGTTTTATGCTCTAGGAGACACAATCTCATGCTAGATAAACCTACATCTTGGTTTGTTTCAATTTTCACCTATAAATAGGGCACGGCCACCCTTGAGGGCCCCAATGCCCAATGATCTAAAGACACCACAAAATCTTGTGGAACAGATCCCGGTTAGACAATATCCACAGGTTTCTGTTTTGTTAAGCAACAATATTGTCAGTATAGACAAGGATATTGAGTTGAATAAATACATAATATGCAGTATAACAATAACAATGTAAATTCATCTCACTAAGGGTACATAAAAGATATACTTTGTGAATTTTGTGATGGATCCTGACTGACATTTTGCCCTAACAAAAATAATGAGAATTCTAGTTCTCCCTATATGTGATAATTAGTTTTTATATGTTGTGAAATAGTAAAAGACCACTGTAAGCATCTATAGAATGCCTGTGTGACAAGATGTTTTGAAAACCTGCCATTAAAAGCGACCAGTTCTTCAATAAGCTTACAACCAATTGTAAGTGAAACCCACAACTACCCATTACTATTGAAGGACATGAATCTTCAATACAGGCTGGAACACCAGCATTGTGCACAAGACCAACATTGTGTGCAAGAAATGGCCAACTTAGCCATAGTGGTAAGTCATGCCGGAAGGCTAACACATTTTTTACCTCACTGCAGGATAGCATGCAATGTTAAGTGTATTACTTAACCATGTTAAAGGAGACTCAATTACCTTTGTAATCAAGTCTCATAAGACCGTGTGCCATTACTGTCTTCAGGAAAATCAGATGAGCTATCTACTTTGGCCAACTTTAGCTTTCATTTCCCATTATGATACAACAAACTTTAGTATCAGAAAAATAACATCTCAGAAGAATGCTGTCAAATAGAGCTTTATTTCCATTTGGAAATGACATTACATACCAAAAAGTTATTGGAAAACCACATTTATTAGTAAATGTTTATTCAGAATATAGTATTGCCTATATTGTTATAATAAAGTAATTCCTACATTGGGTTGCTCAGATGCGTAATAATTTTACAAGATGGGGACATTACAAGACAATCAATACATTAATATGTATAGAATCTGGTTATTAATATAAAGTATTCCTTATATTATATACATGGAGATGAGATGATATGATTATAGAAACTTTAGCTCTAGAAATGCTTAGAATTTATCAGTAAAAAGTTCCAGTTATCATTGTCTTGATAATTTCTTAGCTCCTGTATGATATCTACCAGAAATATGTCATTATAATAATATTTAGCAATATTTATTGCAGCTTGCCCAGCACCAAATTCTGGGCCACAGTGAATAGGTACATTATACACAAGATAAGATAAACTAAAATGTTGTAATAAAATTCCTGTTTATTATAGGAGTACCTATCATGTAAAATAGAAGTATTGCATAACTTATGTATTATGACATAGCATTTACTTGGTAAAGTCTATATCACCTAATCCAGTGCTGTTTGTGTCAACAAGCATCCAGTTTGACAAGTAGTTCAACCTTTCAACTATTATATTGGTCTAATTGAAATAAATCAATTTTGACCTAGACTTTGAAGCCCATGGATTTTGCAAAAAATGTGGACAAGCAACCGAAAATCATTTAACCAATCCAGGTTAGGTTGTAACATTTGTATAGTGCATAAATTCCCTTATGTGCATACCATTGATTTTAGAAAAGATAAGAGGTGTAGGTAGTAACAATACCTACATCATATATAAGATATTTATATAGTTTTTTATTTTTTTTGTGCATGTTAAGCAACATCATAAATCATCCTATTGTATAACAAGACATAGGTGTCATGATGTGTCATATACCCTAGTAAATTTTGTAATAAACATTTCATTTATTATACATAGACATTTCTATGTTCATTTAAATTGCCTTGGCCACATTCATATGGCAGTAGTGCAAAGGGTTAACACATGCTAGCACATTTTGGTCACAGGACATCATTAAAAATAAAGTTTATTTAGTACTTTTATTTTTAAACAAGAGAACTACATAATGAACCCAGAAATATGGTATTTGACCTGGAAAAGATTCTGGTTGTTGCTTGTTACACCTTACACCAATGTTTATATAGTAGTGATAATTACATTTATTCAGAAAATATTATACTGATAAAAATATTGAGTCTTTGAACAGTTTGTACTTATCAAAGTTCACATTTATAAGGAGAATTTAGATACAAATAGGTACATACCTACATTGTTTAGAACTACAATATTAGGTGCCTCTACTAGGATAAAGCTGGGCTAGACTCATAATAAATAAATGCATTGCCTTAGTCTTCTGGAAACATTTAAAGCCAATGAATATTGAAACTTTCACTTGGACTTGGATATATTATCTTTTCTTTGTTTTGTTATGGTGTCCTTCCAAACACCTTTTGATTAGAAGATTTAGAACAAACTGATAATCTCACCAAAAATAAAGGTTACAGTCTTCCTACAGAAACCTCATCCACCAACAATTCTCATTGCCAGAAATCCCAAACTTTTTCAAAGTATTCTATAGCCTATGTTAATCTGGAATAATGTAACATTCAAACCGTGAAAGAAATTTTGGAATAGGCCCAGTATTTTTTGAGCCAATTCGTTACAAACATATGTACATACAAATCTTTCCTCTTTATAATATTAACATAGATAAGCACCTATAGTATATGGCGAACCCATTCTCAGGGAGATCTCCTCTATCCATACCAGGTATTAAGTAGGTATTTTATGAAAAAATCATTGGATTTGCGGCTGCCTATAGACTGTCCGTCATAAGTCAGTTTCATCCTTGCTCTAAAATTGGGGGGGAATGTTCGTAAGGGAGTCTCTAGGGAATGTATAAGTCCAAACTAATATTGGTAAATATCAATATATATATATGTAGGACTGTGCCAAACAAAGTTCTATATTCATATTTTACTGTAAATTACATTTTTAAATGATTATTTAAAAAGTGTTTTTGTGGCAAGGGGTTGTTCAGATATGGAATGAAGTTCCCTGTATTAAGCACAACAGATATGGAATGAAGGGTGTGCTGATATAATCATTACCACTTATCTATAATCTAGATGTGATGAATGGCCCCCATTCGCCCAGTGAAGAGAAAATTGTGGGATTAGAAAGTAGTGTAGAGTACAGCTCTGAAATTTTAATGTAATTCTTTTAAAAGTACCTATCTACCTTACTATAACTATGTTTTACATCGTCAAATAAAGTATTCTTCAAAGTTTTATTCGAGTCAGTATTATAGATACCAGAGCCATACTGGAACCTGGTAGGCGCCATGTCTTTACATTCAGGACTATGACAAAAGAAATTTCATAAGCTGTAATCACACAGACTGCTGGTCGGCCTTTTAACTTACGAATATTTATAACTATTTAGTTATAAATAGTTATGATTGAAACTGACCGATTCACGATTCAGCAGATTTATATTGATTTGATATGATATTAATTCTGATATTTTAATAACATTTTGTTATTGTTTATCCTGTGCTTAATCCAGAATTATTACTTAGTACTTAATATCAGGCACTGATCTTGCTGATTCATGCCATATGTAGTCCTACTACGAAATTCATTATTCTCCAACAATTAAGAATGATCATTAACATTTATTTTCAAGTTCCAGGTACCTACCGTAAATACTATCTAAGGGAATCAGTTTCTTACATATTTAATAACATGATTGATGAACCCTGACCCTCTGGAGGGTCACAGCAATTGTAGCTGGTCGGCTTTGTGTTAGCTAATTGGTCCTTAACAGAAAGTCAAGAGACTGATATGTTTTAAAATAATGCAATGTGATTATAACAGATTTATTTTACAGGAATACATGCTATGCTTTCGGCTTATCTCAAATTTACCAATACTCTAAACATCTGCTTGTTTAAATATATATCGAGAGCAGGGCACGCAATATAATAAATGATCAAACGAACTTACCTGTTGTGAAGTTCGATCATTATTATATGAGTGCCCTGCTCGAAGATATATGGTCCCTACCTATCCCACCCCGGGTAAAATTTGAGATAATTCGCGACTCTAAAAAGAATGAAAGCGTTCACCGAGCACAGATTAAGCAAATTTTTAGCTACTTCTAAAATTGCGCAGAGTTGCCAGTGAATGATGAGAGCTGCTTGTTTAAATATATATCTTCGAGCAGGGCACTCATATAATAATGATCGAACTTCACAACAGGTAAGTTCGTTTGATCATTTATTATCGGTTGTCCTAATACTATAGAGGTTCATGAATATTACTAGCCAATAAATAAGGCACGTTACGTTATATGTTCTGACATTTTCATCACCTGTTGACGTTATAAGCCGTCGGACGGTATCTAGCCCTTAAGTAGAGGTATTCAGCCTGAGTAGGCGCAATTAAAAGTGTATTTTAAAAGTGTATTTTAAAAGTATATATTCGTAAAATTAAACGGAGAACGTGATGATAGTGTTATTATAGTGAAGGAAAAATTCGACTCGCAGGCAGGATTCGAACCTGCGTCTTCTGGTTTGATACACCAGACGCTATGACCACTAAGCCACCGCGAGTCCTACCTGCCATGTCGAAATTTGCCTTCACTATAATAACTTTATAATCTTAGCATGAAAAATGCGAAAAAATCACAAAAAGATAGTGATGATAGTGTTCAAATTTCTAAAGTCAACTGAATGAACAATAATTACTTAAGGGCGAGACAGTTTGTAGATATACTAAGAGACATTGTGGTAATGTAGAGCTAAGAGAAACTTTACTTATGCAAGAAACTAACATGCCATTCTGTTGCTTACACAGTTACTATAGTATTATTATACTAGGTACCTACTTTTAATATGATTGTTAAATCAAATCGAATGTTTATTTTACTATTCATTTTATTTTTCATGTGTTACGACTGCTATAAGATATTTCTTTTTTATAACAATGTACCTAACTGCAGCTATAGAATCTGGTAAAATAGCAGAGTAAATGAATACTTACCGATTATTCGATAATAATGACACGATTTTTCACACAAATCTTAAATTATTAGATTATTCAATTAGGGAATTTAATAAAATTAGATAAATTTCCCGTTATGATTAAATAACGGGAAAAAGTCCAGCGTAAGTAAAATATAGCGTAAGTCTAGCGACGCGTATTTTAATAAATACTAGGGTTGCTAAATTCATTTGGCTTAGATATTTACTATACCTGTACTGTTGGAAAAAATATATACCTAGTAGGCAAATCCACTATATTTGACCCAGATAATGAGGCAAAATGAGACGATAAATTCATAAGAATGACCCTAGTGTCAAAAATATATAGTTCTTAAACACCCAAAATAAAAACCTCATAAATAGTAACTTAGTCTTCTTGATTTTTTGGCAGTCCTAGTACTTACATACGTAAATATTTTTGAATTATGCAACCACCAAACTAAATATATTATTATTTTATTTCAAAGGAATAACACTACAATCTGTGCTTAAGATAATTCTATTGTACATAGGTACTGATACGTTTAAATGCATAATGTACCAAGGTAAGTAGGTCTAGATATCTAAAGCATATCAAAAGCGGCACTTATTAAAAGAAAATATGGCTAATCTAATATCTGTAACAAAAGTATTAATCCGTTAAGTATAAAATAATGTAAAAAACAAGATATCGCTAGAGGAATTTTTGGGTATCAGTGCATTGTAAGATCTTTATCACTATGTACAGGAAAGAAATAAAGCCTAAAACCAAGTTGAAGTAAAAATAACTGTAAATAATTTGGAAATTGGGTAACGTTATGATTAGGTTTATTATGGAATATAATAGATAGGATGATGATATAGATAAACCGGAAGTATTAAATGGTGACTTAATTTTGAATAGGTACTAGATAACTATGTGGTATAATCGTTGAAATCAGTCTCATTCGTCTATTTGGGTTCAATTTCCTGGTCGAGTAGATACCTAATGTTATTAAATAAAATAATATTGGATTTTTTTAAGAAACTCTCAGTAGCAGTAAACCTGCAATCAGGTTTTGTAATTGACTTCTCTATAATTCCTGAAATTATTTTCATAATATTTAAAGTACCTACCTACCTATTAACTTTGTCTTGAGGTAAGTACCTAATGTTATTTACGATACCAGATTTAATGACAGTTATAATTAATAAAAGTTGTTACAAAACTTACAAAAAATATAATTTTCCGTTAGTTACATTAATAGTAAGTACCTACCTCTATGTATTTTTACAACGTTATCTTTTTATAATGCATGTCAACAGGTACCTACATACTAATTACCTGTGTTTTACCTGTAGATTAATTACAAGATTGTATCTATAGGATGTTCAATTACTGAAGAAATTATGTAGGTATCATGTAAGTAGGTACCTATGTAGGTAATTTGTTAGCGTTGGATTTTCAATGAAATCACGGATTGTACCTAGGTTCTATGTCCTATTTTGCCGGGATTAGGTCCGGTCATATGTTGGTCTTAAATTTTTCAGAATTAAATTTAATAGATCCCGGGAATTTAGGGATTAGCAAAAATTTTATATGAATAAAAATATTGAGAAAATTTGACATGAAACGAACACTTGTATTGTCTTGATATTTCGTCAGCCATCTTGTTTTGCCAGCTGATAAAAAGGTGTATAGAAAGTTAAAAAGTTCCTTTTCACGGTTTCTAAGGATTATTATAGGTATGTTGTTTATTAGTAGGTGGTATACCTATAGTTTGTAAATCCTGTAATATAATTTATAAAGAATAGGTTTTATTATGAGTGTATAAAATATAATATAGGTAGGTAAAACGATTGATGAATTATTGAAATGATTAATAATATTATGTAAACATAAATAGTTGACTGCATTACTTTACAACTTTTTTCATTAGGTACAACTACAATTTTGTCTGTCCCGGGGTCCCGATTTTATCCGTAGATAATCTCGAAATCCCGGGATCATAAAAAAGGAGATATCAAATTCTCTTCTATGTCGTTAATCGCTTTAAAGATTGCAGCTACCTACCTTCTCCCGACTAAGAACGAATGACATTTGAGCTGTTATTAGTTTTTTTCAGTAGGAAGAGTTACGTATAGTAACGATAGCCATGTTTGTGCAGTCGACTATAAAATAAGTATTTAAAAAATAAACATCTTCCTAATTTAAATATAATGATTTTTGTATCTATGCGTAGCTATTTGGAAATCATCACGGTCCGTCAGTGAGATGATAGTTTAGTTCTGGAATTGGAGAAAGAGATTAACCGTTAGGTATTATCATTTTTAATATAAAAGGACCACACTGAACAAATAATTATACCTCCATAGTTTTATAGATAGAAACTTTCTCCTACTGACCCTGATAATCAATGGGTCGCCCTGTATGTAGGTAGGTACCTATGCTCTGCTACCTACCTTATCTAACGAAGAAGAAATTAATTCCTACATAAAGTTATAATAATCGTAAAATAGTATAGGCTAATCTAAGATCGTAGATTGACAGACATATTGACGATGACGTAAGTAAATGGAAATTGTTAAATATTAAACTAATAATTAATTACAACAATCCCAAAAAGGTGGTGACTTCGATCACCTAGATAGATAGGATTAAAAGCTATTAACATCTGTTCCGATATACACAGGAATATCGCCTTTAAGTTTCATTTAATATTGTCTATAACGTCGTGAAGTTTATTTAATATGATTGTAGAGCAAATGTTCTGCCGTGTTTTTGTAACGAGACGTTAATATTTGACACCCGCATGAACGGGTAGAAATAAAATTTAATCTACCAGTAGAAAAAGGTTCCGTAGTTATGTCTAGTCGAAGATTACATATTTTTATTGATATCTTAGAGGTGCGCCCATAGGTGTATTTGCATTCAGTTTCAAGATTTTTTATTTAACATTAAAACCTATATTGTGTTTGTTTTATATATATTAAAATAGGTAATATATTGAAATAGGTGTAATATTGATTCGCATGTTTACTACCAGGTATATGCTGTAGAAAAATACTCTGCTAAAACTGTATAAAGCGTATTAAACAATAACCTATAAGAAGATAATTTCTACAAATTAATAAACTAACCAACTGACGAATGGAAAAACAACAAAAGCTCAACAATAAAAAGTTCCAATTGTGAATAGATGACTCGGTGACAGATGAATGGCCGGACGGGTTGATAAACGACTAATCCCATACGAGGTTCCGTTGCTATCTTTACGGGACTCCAAATAATATCAAGATGGCGCCTCTGTGAACAAATAAGATCTGATAATGTTTTAGGAGCAGGTAAACTTGACCCTTGTGTTAAATTTTGGCTTTATATTCACCACACATTTAGAAAAAAGTTACCCTAATAAAATTTCAATTTTAAGTGTTACGTATTTAGTGCTTTACATGTTCTGTGTGCGACTCGGATCTTAACTCTCCACGGACGATGGATTAAAAATAAGTACATAATCCGTTTATCGTTGAGGGCGATCTGTTTGCCAGTCAGCTGTTCCATGCGTTTCTCTATTGCGATCAAACGATTGCCACTTCACACGACTTTTAAGTAAGTAGTACATAATTATTATTTTTTTGTTCTGCTGAGTAGTTAATGGTAACTTGTGCGTGCATGTGTGCCTTTCTATTTTTGTAAATCAGAACAATATGAACTGCCTAGAATGCCCGAAGCCTTATAAGTTAGTAAAACAGCAACAAAGTAACGCCTTTGTAAGTAGCTTGTTGGTTTCAATACTGTAAGATTTCTTATTAAGTAGATATTTAATAAGTTGCTTGCGTATGAGCCGATGTGTTAATAAAATGTAATTAATACTTATTAAATTGTCTTTTTATTTTCAGGCATGTCGGCAAGAAATCTGCCAACACGATCTTTTTTAACACCGACCACGAGGCGAACCTTTGAATTAAAAGCAGTTAATTCTCTATAAATTAAATACAAATTTTTCGCAGGTAGAAAACACCAATGGACCAGTTAGTGTCGCTCGTCACGAGAACAGAAAGGCACATGTGCATTCCCCACAACAATTTTCCGTCTAATTGACCGAATGCAATTGAGCATTCAAGTTGATTCGATAGCAGTTAATAGTTAATAGCCTTCTGATACGGGTCCCTTGCTAGAAAATCAAACAAACTTGAAAGAAAATTGCATTGGGTAACCTGCTGTTTGTAAACACTTTGGCTTTTAAAACACGTTCCGGTTTCTACATTAGTTGTTTTTTTCCTTTAAGGTCCCTTCCTTATAATTGAATTCCTGCTTTTTAATAGGTGCCTATAGGTCTAAGTGATTTTTTCAGAAACAACAGTTAAGCTCTACATTTTTACTGTAGGTACCTTACCTATAAATTTTAGAATTACGACATTAATATACAGTTGAGAGAATAGAGAGAATAGAGGTTTTAGATTACTTTCCTTCCGTTCATCCTTTGTATGGAAATTAAGGCAGGATACAATGGTATTACCAATTATTTGGTGAGCTTTACAAATTTTTAAAACAATATAAAAAATAAAGGAGTTTTTTGTGATAATTACCAGAATGCAGGGCGATGACCCTGGAATCAACTGTAATTACACTATATTAGTGAAATTGTAGGTAACTGTAGATAATAATTTGTTGATAAAATTTTATTCCTATGACCAGCTGATTTCGGGGTCAGCGACCTGTATAAAAAGGGAAGAACTAAATTCAGCTGTAACAATAAAAAACGGTCTGTATATTATAAAAACCATTTCTATTTCCTGCTACTACTACGGTGTACATAGCCCTACTAAGAAATAGCTCAATTCATACGAAGTAGAGTGGATAACTTGCTTTTTTAAAAAAAGAGCATAGATAACAAATGCATCGCGAAATGTCACAGGACAACTGAAGTAGTAAGTAGTCTATGTATCCGTAGGCATCTATGATCTACTTGGCAAATTTTGATTTCTATCAAATGTTGCCGCCAGCTAGTGTTTTAGAGTAGCGTTGTAGCGTAAAATACATTTTTTACATGCATAGATGTATACCTATAATCATAATACAAAACCTACCTACTGCAGATCATTATGAGATAAATGCAAATATTTATTTCCGTGCGGGGATAGAACTCACAACCACGGGTTACGAGCTCCCAAGCTGATCGCTGAGCTAGGATAAACGTTCAGTCAAATATTGTAACTGATTGAAGTGACGCGATGACGGGCTGCGATGCTATGAACATTTTAGACGGATCGATAACAGCGGTATCTCGCGTTTTATCAAAATGAATCTGGAGATATGGAGTCGGTATGAAAATATAACTATTACGAATACAATATGTGTTTTATCTATGAATATTCGCTTTGGTCTCGTTAAGGAAAACCAAATATCCTGCCTACCTACCTGGTGTGTGTTACTGCTTTCATATAATAAAAATATGCTCTCTTATAATAAAAATAATAGGTATCTTATATCAATATTCTAGTGGTTCTCAGTAGCAGCTCGGAGTTCGGATATGTGCCCGGGTAATACTTAGTCATTTGCTCAACTCCTCTTACATGGTGGGACCTAAACAAATCGGCGAATTGTGGGTGTTTTAGTTTTAGTTTAATTAGTACAGGTTATATATTAGTATCTCTTCTCTTCTCTTACTATAATAAAATTGTAAAAAATCTGTTTGTTACGGGTTGGAGAAAAAACTACTGAATAGATTTTCATTTTGTTATCACTTTAGAAGTATTTGCTCCATTTTAAAAACCGGTGAACGTCTTATCTCAATTAATTAATCGGATCCTGAGATACAGCTTGACCTCTCTGATGTATAGAGGCCCATACAAAGAAGAGATCATCCCTGTTGGTTGTCTTTAAATAATTTTTGGAATCTATTTCTAATCCTATAGCTTCAGGTGAGCGAAGCCGCAGGCAAAAACTAGTAACGATTATATTAGTATAACGGTTAAAAAAATAGCCGATGTCTCGAGCACTCATGTTTAATAAAAGTTTTTCGGTTGAAATTAAATATATTATACTCTAAAGTATTATTTTTCAATTGTATTAAAAGTCACCTACTTAGTAGATACCTATTTTTACATAATAATGAGCTTAATCTAAAACCAGTTAGGTACTCTTTGTGTCTTTACACATGCGTGCCTCTTAGTACGATAAGTAGTTTGGCACTTATCTTGCGTGAGACATTCTACTTAATTTGAATTAGGTATGCTTACTTTTTAAGACGTAAATTCAGACTGTGAAGGCAAATTTCGACCTGGAGGGTCGGACTCGCGATGGCTTCGTTGGTCATAGCGTCTGATGGTGTATTGAACCAATAGACGCAGGTTCGAATCCTGCTCGCAGTAGAAGTTTTACTTCACTAAAATACCAAAGCTCATCATCCTCCTGGCCTTCTCGGAACTGCCTATTTTATGGTAGATTTCTAGTCTATATTAGAGATAGACCAGATGTGTCTGTTTAGATATGACCTATGTCTTTTACACGAAGCAACTGTTTTCAAATGTTTGTCAGATTTTTTTAGCTTTGGCCTACAACTAACGATTGTCATTGATGCTCGTATGAAATCTGGAATCGAGGGGATTACATGTTCGTCAAGGCACGGATAGTTCAACAAATTTCATCCAAATCTATTCAGCCGTTCTGATGCACTTCAGAAACAAATATCCATCAAAGCTTCTGCCCGCGGCTTCGCCCCCGTGGAATTCGGTCTGTCATCACATCCCACGGGAACGGGATAAAAAGTATCCTATGTCCGTTTCCTGGTCCTAAGCTACCTCTCCACCAATTTTCAGCCAAATCGGTTCAGCCGTTCTTGAGTTATAAATGGTGTAACTAACACGACTTTCTTTTATATATATAGGTATTGCATACATATACTGCAGACTTCAAAATAATTAAAGATCATTGCAATTTCTTTTTATATTCAATCCACATTCAGCAATTGTATGTGGTGTTATAATATGGTCATTTATTTGACACCTCATGTCATGTTTTATGCAAACAAATCCTCATTTAGTTTATTTATATAAGAATTTTGTCCCATAATAGAGCTAAGTAAAACAGTTTTTCACTTTTTTGTTAGTAATGAATGCGCTATTGAATAATTTATACCTATGTAAAGACTGCTCACTTCATACATGGAATATACAACAAGAGCTACATATTTTTTACTATTTATACTTACTTACCTACTTAAAATACAGATGGAACAAATTGCTAATTGTTTAAGACAATCCTTACATACATTCATCTTTATATGCTGGCAATTAATCATAGTGTAAATTATGGAGCTTTAGGTCAATGTTGAGTTTTTATGATCAAGTTTCAGTATGTTATAGGGGTAGAATAACATTCCACAGGGAAAGATACTTTACAATGCTCTCGATAGCAGGACGCTTTCTCATTGTACACATTGGTCGTGACTCGTGACTACTATTCAATAACAACAACATAATAAATACCTAGTAGGGTTCACACAAGCCGCTTGCGGTGAAATAATAATCATTAATTCACTGGAATTTTGTGCGAACTCCAACGTTGTGCGTAAAGTGGATCCATTTATTTGGAAATCCGGTGGGAGGTCACGGCAAACGTCCACAATAAAAGCCGGGTCCGGTAGCACAGTTTAATTGAGTCCTCCGACCTCATAATCCTCGCCTCTCGCCCCACCCGCTAAATGTTATTTATAAGCGAGACTCCAAACAGCCGCCGGCCGCCGCACCTACGTTGTGTATAAATTTTAGCCTATTGCACCCTATACTGGCCGCCATCCACTGGCGTGTTTCAGTATCGCGTCATTACTTTTACTGTTTTTCTTCGCGCTCACTCTAAGCTGGTAATTAATTTGCAGCGATTATTGCTATTGCCTTTACGCTTGTTATTAAACTTGTCGATAATTTAAGATGGAACACGAATCTCAAATTGCGGCGTCGCGGCCGATTGCCCTTTCGCATACGCTTAGATTGTGTTTTGTCGGGAATAATTACTCGACGCGTTTCCATTCGATTTGTTAGCGATGTACGGTGCGCACAACGAACACCCGCGTCTCCATATCCGAGTGAGTTGCAAACCTTTTTCATAAAATGTTACCTGCGTTGGAAATTGCATATTCTTAATTATTTTTAATTTGCTATCCAGGTAATCTACATAAATATTTTTATCTCCCAAAATTTTCAGGCAAATACTTGCTTGGAGAATTTGTATAAGCGGTTACGTACCGGTTACAAGTATATTCATTAATAAATTAATATTTAAGTTGCCGTCTCGAGCCCATCGACTTGAAGTTATTTCGTAAAGGTTAATTTGTGCAAAACTATTTTGTTCAGTAATTGCTGCCTGCTATAAAATATCTAATTACCTACCTACAGACCTGATAATATTTATTTTTGTAACAAATTACCTAGGCCATTTTAATATTTGGCTATTAATCGTGGTGTTATCGCAATTTCATCAGTCGAACGGGCAATTAAACGATATACCTACCTAGCAGATGACATTTTTATCCGTTACTTTAAGTTGTAAAATAACATTAACATACTTTTACGCTCTGTCGGCTTTGAACGTTGCAGAATTAATGCCCAATGGACGCCGATTGAACATGTGGCGAGTCCAATGCTCGCATGGCAAGAGCCATAAATGAAGTACCCGCTGAGTATTAACTACTGGGAATTTGGCCATCGGAATTATCGGCACAATCCGCTTGACGATAATTGAATGGAAGCGCGTTAAATAACCATTAATTGTTGTCGCGAGCTCGATTGATATTTATCGCGGTGTGATCTGTGGGCCCCAAGGTGCGGCCGGTGCATCTCTAATGGCGGCGCGCACACGTCCGCGCGTGTGTCACAGCCGACGCGTCATTTTGTCGTGTTTCGATCGCCACGCACGCCGCGAACCCGTTTTTCGTGACAACGTGCGTCACGCACACACCTCATTTCAATTTTACTACAAGAATCGAGCAATTTATCGCGCCAAAGCCATATCGTTGTTTTCGAACGCTTCGTAATATTCAGACTAAGTATACTTCGCTCGACATTCCGACGCCTAGTGTGACACTAGACATTAATACCCACATGACATATTGTATACTACAATGTAGACACATTATACCACGCTATGCTCTGCACAGCGCACCGAGCTCTGGTACATAATAATATTATGTCAGTGCAGTGTAATGTAAGTACACTCGACGACACATTATCAAAGAAGAAAGGTGTTTATGCTTTAAATATTTATGCTTTAAAATAAAGGGGCACTTCTGAATTACCTACTCTTATTTTTAGAATTTTCTCTGCTTGCTTTTCTTTGCTCCATATCAGCAAAGATAGGCTGTATAATAATGAATTGGTGAGTAGATACTCTATTTTGAAAATAAGTGACTTTTGCGCTCGAATGTACTTAGGTAGATGGACGCTCAGTGTTAGACAATTTTTCCGCCGCACCGCTGCAAAGCGCCACATAATATTTCCAAGGAATGGCGCTTGAAGATTTATGTTTATGATACGCATAATAGTGGCGTCAATTGAAAGCTGCCGGCGTAGGAGACGACCCCTTTTGTGTTCCGTCTCGATGCGTGGATGTTTTGTGATGTCTCCACCCATTACAGCGATATTTAAATAGCGCTTAAGGGTTATTATGAGTGACCATTCAGAAAAAAATATGCTTCGAAACCTTATGGTTACAAGATGCTACTGAGGTTACGCTTTACGAGCGGGTATGGGCTGAAGGTTTTATGGTTACATATAAACATAACATTTGATAGGTAGATAATTATGATGTAAGATGGATGGAGAGGAGAAAGTAATTCATATTCGAGTAGTAACTGTTAAAAATGAGAAAATTTGTTGTTTAATGGTTCCACTGCGCTGAGTGGTCAGGTGGAGTGAGCTCGCATGGAGTGCGAGCCCCGCGCCCCGCAGAAGGCCCTTGCACGCCCTCTCTCAAATTAAAATAAGACTCCCGTTCGTCAAGCGACTCAAAAGAAAAACAAGAGTGGCGTTTACAGCCCAATCATTATAATGATCGGTTATCGATTTGCTGTATAGCGTGTTTTTCTAAAGGACCAAAATTTTGTGCGTCCGATTACGCGCGCCTGCACTGCCCGCCGGCTATTCCGTAATCTATTCCTACCGTCGTCACGATATCGTCGACTTATCTTCGTCGTTCACTCTTATAATTTTGGAAAATTCATATAATAACATCTGATAACAATCTAATTATTATAATGTCCTCTTTAACATATCCCGTTGGTCAGGGCGAAATTGGAACGAGAGACGGACCTTAGGGACCAGATAATGCCTCAGCTAATGTAATGGAAATTATGAGATCATCTTTATGCCTTTTAACTGTGCTTTTAAATAAACACATTACTTGGACTCAACGGCGAGCGAGTTTATGGTGGCGCGTTCCGTGTGAACCACGCTTTATTTATATTCAAATTCACTGTTTGCACAGGTAGCTAATGATTTTCAATTAAAATAATTTGAAAATGATGTCGGCAGCTTTTATTAGCCTTTCATGATGTGTTTTCATAATGAAAGTTTCTATATCTACTTACCTACTTATTACTAAAGATAATAATACATTAGCATTTTTTTATTCTATCTAGACATTACCTTCTTATTAGTTTAATACTAACTGTTACCCGCGACATCTTCCACGTGGTATTAAAAAAATCAAAGTAGCCTAAGTTACTCCTTGTTACATCAGCTATCTGCCAGTGAAAGTCCCCTCAAAATCGACCCAGGCTTTTCAGAAATTAGCCGGAACCGTGGCATATACCTTAGTGGCAATTTTAGTCAACTCAATCTAATTTGTTCGCATTCGACGTTGTTTTTAGTTTAGTAGAATTACATTTGACATTTACAAAACCTAGACTAGATCAGAAATACATTTTAAATTGTTTTAAGTAAGCACCTTCTGATTATAACTCAACAAAGACTTTAAACTAGTCGCGTCTTCAATAAATAATTTATGTATGCAGTCCTTCACATACCTATCTACTCGTTTTTCCAAATTGACATCAACAAAGCTGCTACTATACTTATTTTTTTTAAAACTACATCGGTTTTAAAGTTGTATTTTGAAAAACAAACATGTATCTACATACATAGCATCAAGCCTGTATTAGCCGAGGAGTTCAGTAGAGTTGGATTCTTTTGTTAACTTTCAATTGTGTTAGAATATATTATTTAAAATATAAAATATTAGCTATATAGGTACATTTGTATAGATGTTTGTTTTTCAAAATACAACTTTAAAACCTAAGTAGTTTAAAAAAAAAAAGTGGGTATATTAGCGGCTTTGTTGATGTCAATTTGGAAAAACTAGTAGTTAAGTATGTGAAGGACTGCATACATAAATTATATGTAATAATGTGCCTACGTATACTTGCATATTAAATTAATATTATGTCAACTGACTTGTAAGAGGTTTCAAAAAATATATTGGTAATCATTTGAAGAAATTCCTATTAAAAATTTAGATATAAACAATAATAAATCTGTATGACTCGCAACCGGCGGTTGTGTATGTATTTGAATGAATGAGCAAAATGAAGCAAAAGAGGTATGCAAAAATCGTAGCAAGTAGCGTTCTGTAGTTTCTGCATCTATACTCCTATGGCAAAAGGGGACGGACCGTATGTATGTTCTTCTGTCTACTATTATAAAATTGTAAAAAAGCTGTCTGAATATATTTATAAAAAAAACAGGTGGGTTAGGGTGTATAAACGTGTCCGAAACCAAAAATGTGATTTTTAAAATAATTGTCTGTTTGTTACGGAAAAGGTTTTTTAAATTTGTTATTAGATACTATTAAAAAGTTTAAATGCTTCAACTTAACTGCAACTGCTTACTGAACTTCTTATCTCAATTAATTTAACGGATCTTGATACAGGCCTCTCTAAAAAGTAGAGATCATTACTGATGGTTTTTGTTTTTTTTTATTAATCCTAATACGGCTTCAGGCGAAGCTGCGGGCACAAGCTAGTACACAATAAATCTGTAATGTACCTAACTGGTAAAATTGGCTTTTCCAACACGTGAGTACACTGTGTTTATCCTGAATTTGCGATTGAATAACAAGCACAATAAATAACAATTTTTGACGACACGTTTGGCGTAGCGGCTGAGCGATCGGCTTCTGCGACACGTGTTGTGGGTACGATACCCACACAGAGCAAATATTTGTCTGACCTACAGTAGTAGACTACCGTAGTGACCTACGGTAGTAGTTCCAGAATTAGGTGTTTGTGTATGTGAGAATTTGTGTTTTTAAATGCACTCACGATACAGGAGAAAATCCTAGTGTGGAGCAAAGTTTTAAAAAAATATCTGATAGACATGCTCGAAATATCGTCTCTAACCATCATCAATATGCATGGCGGCTGACAACGAATCGCTAAGAAGGACGAGTGGTCTGCGCGGACACTGTCGAATCCGCCCTCGTCCGAATCTCATCAAATATTGACGGGAGACTGAAAGCTTCCCATCAGTTATATAGGTACATATGTATGTACCCAGTTACGCATCTACAAGTATATTATAGGTATCTACATGTCTCGTCCTGCGAGTCCCGCAAACGTGATGAGGAACATTCCAAATGAGATCACGCCTCGTTCCAATCATAATGACCATTCCGACCATGAGGTTGTGGGTTCGATTCCCACAGAACACAAAAATTTATGTGATGAATATGAGTGTTTGTGTTCGTCTGGGTGTTTCTTATGTATTATAAGTATGTATTTACAAAAAAAAAGTATATAAGTATTATATCCATTATCTAGTACCCATAGTACAAGCTCTGCTTAGTTTGGGACTAGATGGTGCTGTGTTAAGAATGTCCCAGAATATTTATTATTATTCCATTTATTCCTTTAAAATCATATAATTTACATTTTTAAATATTTTTATAAAAAACAAGGGAAATTAAAAACATTTAAAAATATAAAAATAGTTGTCCACCGGCATGGGGAGCAGGGTCCAAGCTACCGATGGTTAGGGCCCCAGAGACAGGAACCTCCTCACAATACGCGCCGTATCAAGGAGTACTGCCTTCTGAATCAGGCCCTTAACCCAGCCATCCAACTCGAGCCTCCTGAAGTGTTGGTCGAGGCTCTTGGCGATAAGTCCATTGACCGTGACGACTATCGGTACAATGATGGCCGAGTCCACATCCCACATAGCGACCACCTCGTGGGCTAAGTCGAGATATTTTAATTGTTTCTCTTTCTCAGCCTTCACGAGGTTCTCGTCATGCGGGACGGTGACATCGATAATCATTGTGCGGCGCGCTGATCGATCTATTACCACTGTATCAGGCTTATTGGCAACAATAGTCCTGTCAGTGATAACAGATCGATCCCAGTACATCGTGACATGGTCATTCTCAAGAACTGGGTCGGGCGCATACCTGTAATACGGTACCTCAGAATCCACAAGGCCGTATTTTAAAGCAAGTTGCTGGTGGATAATCCTGGCCACTTGGTTATGCCTGTGCAAATACTCACCGTTAGCCAGACGAGAACACCCAGAAGTAATATGCCTGATAGACTCACCGGGACAATGGCATGCCCGACATATGTCGATCGTCCCGTCTTTCATGATATACTTCCGGTAGTTGTTCGTCAGCATAACTTCATCCATAATTGCACAGACCGCACCCTCGGTTTCCCCGAAGAGGTCACCAAAGCGTAGCCAGGCCACGGACGCTAAGAAATCTACGTCGGGCCCATGAAGGGCACGGAAAAAGCGTCCGTGAAGCTCCTTGCTCTGCCATATTATTATTATTATAATTATATTCGAATAGTAGCAAATTACTTACTTTAAATTAAATAAAATAAATATTCTGCGACATTTTACACAGCACCATCTAGTCCCAAACTAAACAGAGCTTGTACTATGGGTACTAGAAAATGGATATAATACTTATATACTTTTTTTTTGTAAATACATACTTATAATACATAAGAAACACCCAGACGAACACAAACACTTATATTCATCACATAAATTTTTGTGTCCTGTGGGCATCGAACCCACGACCTCATGTTCAGCAGTCCAGTACTCGAACCACTAAACCACAGAGGTCGTCAACTTTGTATTATTAATTGTTAAAATAGGCTTTATGTTATTTGGCTAACTGCGATAGCTCGGGAAGCTGTTGAGATCTCAATTTGCGATTCGTAAAATGGTGGACAATCAAACACACTATAGAACGGAACCGTCTCTGAAGCGTCATTTATTAAGATTGCCTTTGACGACTGACTCGAGTTAGAAGTCGAATTGTGAGACTTTCAAGATGCCCATGACAGCGCATGCCCAGGTGGAAGGGACTGTCGTGGAGTTAAAATCAGAACTTTACGGTGTCTTTCTACGTGTCGCTATCAGCTGATCCTAGCACCCAAGTTATCTGTATATAAGGTAAATAAACTTTATATTGGACCAATGGAGTAGCGTAGGTACTATGTCACCTTCAGACTTTAACCCTCACGATGCAGCTGCATCGTGATGATTGAAGTTACAGGATAGCTAACTCCTCCGTCCTCCTCTATCCTGTAACTTTTTATGTATACCTACTGGATTGGCTGGAAGCAACCGAGACCGGGATGGTTGGCGGTCTTTGGGGGAGGCCTACGTCCATCAGTGAATATGATGACCAACTGATATGATGATGATGGTGATGCTGGGTAATGATTTTATACCGGGTATGTCCGTTTAGTATGATAACATTAGGCAAATCGAACAGTCTTGTAGTTAGTGTCACGCGGCAAGTATCGGTCACGAGCCAGAGTTTTGACTTTTACAAAAGTAGGTACCTTCTTTAATGGTCTTATTGAAACAAAACATTTTGACTTTGACTTTCATCTCATAAAAATTAGACCAAATCTGAAGGCGTCGGGACTTTCACATATGACTAATTACATATCTACCATTACGCCTGTATTCCCCGAAGGGTTAGACAGAGGTGTACCAATATAGTTACATCTATATTTTGCCACTATGTTTACGTCCCAAGGCAGACGACTAGGCAGAGGATAAGCATATTGCCATTAACTATGTACCTACAAGTACAAAACCAAACTCCCAGCTGCTAGGTACTGCGAATGTTACCTATAGGAAAACCAATAGCACAGTACTATTGGTTTTCCTTTAATATACCCAGTGCTTGACCTGCACATCGAACCCAGAATCTGTAGCACCGCAGTTGCGTTTGGAACCACTAGTCAAATGATGCCTGACTGACCTCGGCCTACTCTGACCATGACTAATTGGGACAATAACTTTTTGTAATATGATATTTCACGAAAATGTGGGCAAATACAATTAAAAAATTAACCATCAAAACATGTGTAGCCCTAATAATTAACATAGCACATGTGTAATAATTTTGTTTAAATCCTGTCTTAGCTATTTTATTATATTTTTCACATCTCTATTACTCAGCTGAACTCAGCCGGATAATATAGAAAAATAGGTTCGAGTCCTAAGTTAAACTGTATTTAAATGAAAACCGTCGATCAACAATATAAATAGAACAGCAAGGTTTCATAATTGTAAATTAATTTGCGTGGATACTTCTAATAAAACTGGCAATGAAAAATCAATACCGATAAATTTTAAATTTACATTAATAGAGGATAAGCCCGATATTCTTTTTACCGTTTCAAAAGTCGATAAAAGTAAACTAAAACAATAAACTCATATTAATCATTTTCACAACATTCGCCTGCCTACGCATGTTACCGCTTCAATACTTATGTTATATAAGTTTACCGTGCATTCATTCTGAACACGAACTTCAATTGCTAGAATACCAATCCAGTATTTTTATGACCCTCTAGAAATTCAGTGCGGTGCCTATTATATTTGAAAAAATCTTAACGTTAAATTCTAAAAGTACCTACGTGGCATGCACGCGAGGGTTGACGAGCCTGCCATGGGGAATCTAAACTAGTAAACCGTGTCCTAGTCTAGTCTGATGAACGCAATCGGTGGACGTGGAATTCCCTCGTGTATTTCGAATTGTATGGACTATATTATAAGGCCTACGATTTTATTGAATACTAGCTTCTGCCCGCGACTTCGTCCGCGTAGCGTGATGATAAATAGCCTATAGCCTTACTCAATAAATGGTCTATCTAACGCTGAAAGAATTTTTCAAATCGGTATTTTCCAGTAGTGCCTGAGATTAGCGCGTTCAAGCAAACAAACAAACAAACTCTTCAGCTTTATATATTAGTACTAGCTTCTGCCAGCGACTTCGTCCGCGTAGCGTGATGATATATACCCTATAATAGCCTTCCTCAATAAATGGTCTATCTAACGCTGAAAGAATTTTTCAAATTGGACCAGTAGTTCCTGAGATTAGCGCGTTCAAGCAAACAAACAAACAAACTCTTCAGATTTATATATTAGTACTAGCTTCTGCCCGCGACTTCGTCCGCGTAGCGTGATGATATATAGCCTATAGCCTTCCTCAATAAATGGGCTATCTAACACTGAAAGAATTTTTCAAATTGGACCAGTAGTTCCTGAGATTAGCGCGTTCAAGCAAACAAACAAACAAACTCTTCAGCTTTATATATTGGTATAGATATATAGATTGGACTTCATTAATACTTTTCTAAATTAGTAGTTTAAAAAATTGCAGTATTTCACGTTATGATAGAGTAGTTTACTAGTATCCTCCTAGAATTTTTGCTGTTTTTGGGTCGGCTTCCAGTCTCACCAGATTTTATTTTATTTAATCTAAATACTAAATGCAGCTGGATATTAGGATTTTATATACGAAGTGTCTGCTATCGGACCTTCACAACCCAATTTCTGGACTGGGGTTGTCAATCTTTTTGGGATTAACTCCCACGATCGCTATGACAACCCGGATCGACGGCTTTACGTGCTCATGTTTGCAACTTAAAGAAAATACAGATAATATTATCTCAGCGTTATTAAAAATATAAATATCTGCTACGATTCTATCAAAACATAGTAGTAATACGCAAAGATCTTTCCTCAAACTTGCTTTTGATAATAATCTATTTACCAAATACCTTGATTACATGATGGCGGAAGTCATCAATCAAAATCAAATATTCACGTCACAGTTATTGTGCTCAAATAATATGTTAGATTGTGTAAAAATTGGCGAATGGATTCCTTTAAGCACCAAGGGACTAAGATCTGAAAAGTATATGCAAGCTTCAACTAATGAAAGGTATAAAATAATTAAAAGGATTTGGAATAACGTCATCGTCTCTTAGCTGAGATATTATGTAATAGTGAATTCCTGTTGTTTTGAATTTATATTTTGCCATGGTGTATGGTTTATAGTGCTCATCAGTCTACGTGAAGCTATTGAAGTGAAGTAATTGGAAAACCTTCACACAATATATGGATAATGACTTATTATCTGAGCACATTATCTAAAAACGTAAAACTAAATAAAAATATGTTTATTGATATGACCAATGCTGACGCAGGTTGTTGACTTCGAAATCAAATCTATATATATAAAAGAAAGTCGTGTTAGTTACTCCATTTATACTCAAGAACGGCTGAACCGATTTGGCTGAAAATTGGTGGAGAGGTGGCTTAGAACCAGGAAACGGACATAGGATACTTTTTATCCCGTTCCCGATACTTTTTATTCCACGGGGGCGAAGCCGCGGGCAGAAGCTAGTATTATTATAAAAATTACCATAAAAATAAATTATATTAGATACAAAGAGTACAAAACCTGTTTTATTGTCTTTGACAGCAATTATAATTCCCTAACTATCGCAGCTCATTCCAGGGTCAACGAGCGAGAGTGAGATGGTGGACCAATAAAAAAACTTTATTTTTTTAATGAGACGCTCGTGGTTATCAATAACTAAGCTGATCAAATTTACTGATCTGCGAGGTTAAGCTGCGTTCGCCGCGGTCAGTGTGTGGATGGGTGACCATTCTTAACACATTAAGACCGGTTCCGGTTGTCATACGAACACCTTTGACTATTTTCAGTGGTGGTCAGAAGCCCAACAAGAGCCTGGCTACCAATCTGTCCTCCAAATATTCCCAGAAATTGGGTGATGGAGGTCTGATGGCAGTCGCTTCGTGTAAATTGCTGATGTTCAGCCGCATCTGGTTATACTGGAAGCTGACCCCAACATAGTATGGAAAAGGCTCGTAGGAAGTTCCAGGCCCTGTCAGAACACCTTGGACTCGTGTATGAGTTAACTTGCGAAACATCTGTGCTAGTGAAGATACTGTCCATAGGACATATTAAAAAATAATGGTGCACGACCGTGCCCCCACATGAAAATTAATAATCATAGCACTAATGGCCACGGCATATCATAACAGCACTGCGCCTATAAAGCTTCATAATTATTTTTTACAATGTAAGCAGTGTAAAGTGTAAAAGATAACCGATGTCAATCCGAGTCGCATTAACAACTGGATACGTTACTTTCACCCCCCTCTTGAAAACATCTGATATCGCCCACATAAAACATTAATCCGAAACCCTCTCTTTGCTCAACACTCTTCATTTGACAGATTGGACTAAATTACTGAAGCTTTTTTATTTAATTTAAGGGTAATAGCAATCGTAGGAGTATTTCTGTTTGAGAGCTTGTTTGTTCAATCTCACTGAGATCACTCTCAGTACAAGTAGTTTTTATTGGAACTTTTGTTGACCGAAGCAGTCAAGCGTCAAGCTGTGCCCCCTTTGCACACAGTGACATAATATTGCTTATATTTGATCAGCCCTTGCAATGGTAGAGGAAGCCCTGTTATTGCTCTTGCCCTCGCGTTTTATTAGCTTATAAACGCTCGTTGCTTTTCTTAACAAGTGTCTAATTTATTACCTATTGTATTTAATTAGCGCAGTTAGTATAAATGTTACACTGAAATATGCTTAATGTTCCAACGCTTTTTATTTTATTTAATAATAAAATGCACATAAGATTTTTAAACTTAATCTGTACAGAGGTTTACAAATTGGTTAGTTAGGTATATCCCGAAATGTTTTGCACGATTAAAAAGTAAGCCTTCACAAGCTTAGTGAACATAGGTACATACCTACATTAGCTTTACTTAGTGTAATATAAACTTTGTCGTTACCTGCAAGTGTTAATAACAGAAACATTTTGTTTTACACATTTACAAATTACAAACATTTGGCGAACAAACATGTATATGTATAATCAAATAATCATAATATATACACTAACACATACAAACGTACATAATTACGCGAACGTACTCTCTAGGTATATCACACTAATAGGTGCATGATTATTAGCTTTATAATTCATAGTACTGACAGCATTACAATAATTTAAACTCACCTATAACTGGTTTATTTAATGTTTCAAAAATATACGCAGGTGTACCTATGTATATTTTAATAACGTGTTTAGACAATCGCTTTCCTATAAGGCGTGATTATCGAGCGGCGTGCGATTGATATCGAAATCACAATTTCATACCTAAATATCGTCGTTATCCATAGTGACACAGTATGTACGTGTGTTATCTTGGGCTATTACTAATTACACGTATGCACGCAAGCAGTGATAGCGCTGTTTATACAAATATGGTGGCCCAATAAGCGGTTGTCTCTTTGTAATTGTATCTCCGATTAATCGCAACGTATTCGCTCCAACAACTATTGACTCCAATTTCACTTGATTATAACGTTCGCGGGGACGGGACTCTACTTTTAACACTTTTTTTTTTTAATATTTTAACCCTTCGGGCCAGGCTCAGGGTGCCTCCCTGATTAACACTGAATAAAATCTATGCCAATTTTAAACAGAAACGGCGACATTCAAAGCCTCTTTCGGAATTAAAAAATAATTTAGCATGTTAATTATATGCTGGGCAAGGGTCTCCTCTCACAATGAGAGGGATGCTAGCCTAATGCGGGTTGGCAGACTTCACACGCGTTCGAGAAAATCTCTCAGACGTGCAGGTTTCTTCACGATGTTTTCCTTCACCGTTTAAGCGCGTGATGGGTTAATAAAATGTTAAGTTATGAATTATATGCTGGTCACCGGTATACTGGTACTTACTAAGCAGGTGCCTTGAAAGTGTAATTGATGAGTTGAGAATATGATTGAATAATTATCATCATCGTTCAGCTACATCACCAACATCATCTCTCTTTCCTGTATCGTATTATATCTTTAAATAACCTAAACGGTACGTATGACTTGAGCTTTGAGCTTTTAACCCACAATTCCCATGTAGAAATAAAGGCTAACAAAAGCACAAGGCTTTTCTCTTTGAAGACCTCGCTCTGTTTAAAGAAAACAAGTTGGTGCACTCAAACGGAGCGTCATAGGTGAAGTGGGGTCCAGTGTGTGCACAGTATCTTATGCTATTATTTCTAAGTCAACCCAGCCCCAATGTTTAACCAAATCTGTTTACGTCCCCGTTCCCTTTAATCTTTCACCGGCTAAACTACACTCTTATTATTAAATAAAGAAATTCATATTTGTTATATCAAGAAGGCTGTAGTGCCTTGTTCGAACCCACTCTTTCATCTCTTTTCAATAGGCCCACTTTATGTTTGCTCTTCATATAAGAAAGTATAGCTTGCATTTTCTTTCGGATTATTCCTTTATTGTTCTAGATTGTTTAAGTTCTAGTGAAGTAATTATGTTTTCATTTCTAATAATGATAATTGGAAGCTTTTAATTTACGATTATAATTTCGTAATTTGTAACGGGGTTTATTAACATATGAATGATGAGAACCACGCTCGGTGTAGGTGTAATCTTTAGAAATGAAAAAGGATTCTTATATGAAGAAACAGTAATTTTACAATTATATTATAATCATCGCTTAAGGTAATAAAAGATGGATTTGAGTAAGGAGGTAGTGAAAGAGACTCATTTATTTCTAATATCAACACAAAATTACCTACTATGAGTTAAACAAGACGTTACAATTAACAAATTGTGCCGATCACGTCGTTACTTTGATCAGCGGAGCGCTAACTCGACTCTTCATAATATGTTTACTAATTATTTCCACGAAGTAATTCGAGAGAATCTCCAGTCGGACGGGACGATGGGCGCGTCACAGAGATGCTTAGATTAAGCGGATGCCCCTGATATTATCTTACCGCTCTGCCCTAGAAATGGAATTAATTTGCATTCGTTTAAAAATAAACGTACTAGAAAGCGCTCCACTTGTTAAGTGTGCTCTCAAATCGTCCGAGTAACTATCTTTTTAACTATTCATTAGGCCGTGGTTGTCATTGAGTTCCACAAATCAAAAGATCGTTCTGATATTTTTTTATTTCTATCTAGGATATAAAAATTGTTAAATTAATTTATTATGCTGAATTTAACACCAACTTCTTGAATATATTGAAAACTTCTTGAAAACTTGTGTTTGAATACAATTTAAACATATTTACGAAGTTGGTGCAAGTGGTCCTAAAATTCAAACATAGTACTTATGTATGTTTATAAAGCGCTTATGCAAATATTGAGTGTAATACTAAGTGAAATTGTTACAGTTGCTCGTGGGCAGCAGCGGGGCGGGCACCGGCGGCGCAGCCACTTCGCCGGACGGGGGCTCCAGCTCGGCGCCGCCACTGTCGCCCGGTGGCTCGGGCGTCGCAGGTGGTGCGCTGTCCCCCGGCGCCGGCAGCCACGCCAGCACCCCCGCCGCCACCTGCTGCGACACGCCGCGCCCTATCATCACAGACCCAGTCTCCGGCCAGACAGTCTGCTCCTGCCAATACGACGGGGCAAGACTCGCCCTCACCTCCTACCCACGCCTCTCCAGCGCCGCTGTCGGCGTCTACGGAACACCATACCCATCGACAGATCAAAATCCCTACCCCAGCATTGGTGTCGACAGTTCAGCGTTCTACTCACCGCTGGTATGTATTGTTGTTAATAATACCAAACTACCTAGAATGCTATTCACAATTTGATTATGAAATACGATAAAATATGATACATACAAAACACGATAGTATAGGTTGTTTATGATGATCATAATTAAATCTTATGTCATGTCACGCACAACTAGTACCTAATACTACCTATTCAATATTGAATATTATTTTATCTAACGAACAAATTGCCACCAATGTTTAACTTAGGTACTTAATTAAAGTTTTATACCTAAGGTGTTGTTGGGCGTGATACCGCCAGAAACTATCCAATCGGATATATTAGTTATGTTATGATACAGTTTATTTCATAGTCACCATTAACTGAGTCAAACCGTTTACCTCCTAAAACAGAACGAACAGACTGCAAATTGGTACGAATAGGTCGTTTGCCGTTTACCCGTATACGAAGCAAGGTTTATCGCTCTCGACTGCGATACAACGTGTTTGGCTTTTCTGGCGTGGCGTGCGAGCCACCGGCGAACCGGTCCGGGCGCGCTGGGCCAGAAAACCACCGACACCTCGCGGACCCCGCCGCCGCCGCCCGCCGCCGCCGCCCTGTCACGAAACATTAATATTTAAACACAAAAATAAATTCGAAAAGCGACCGCCATTATTATACCAATTACCTACAGTCTATCTCAGCTCACCATTGAAGGGATACTTTAACTTTGTTTGAAATGACATGAAATTTCTCGTTCTGTATATCCTGAGTTCACTTTTAAATTATGACAGCTGGTCAATGCATTTTTCATAAATTGCAACGTGTAGCCAATTTGTGGTCAGCCAAAGACTGCTTAAATCTTCAACTCGCTTAACACCTTGCCTGAACAAAGAGGACAAATGGGCGGTATGTTCCAATGTGGCACCTTTTCCCTTTAAATGGTTCTACAGTTAAAGGATCGTAGGCAGGAATTCTCACTATTAGTAAAGCATTAATTGGTTTCCGCCTCTTTATTTCTTTTAACTCATACCATTTCCCGACGATTCCTACGACATAAGCGATTCCCGTGAAATACCATGTGAAATCCATTAAGCCCAGAAAATCCTATTGAGCAAAAGATCATCCATTCCTTTTTCGTTTTTCGAGAGGAAGTTTAAAGAGCTTAATAGCGAACTGTTGAAACTTTCATAACAGAAGTTTTCACTAAAATAAGTCATTCTTATTTTGCACAATTGGCACGATTATAACATTGTATGTAAGTAGTGTTTTTTTCACGGTTATTCACTGAATTCAAGTGTCATAAGTAAATTTCAATAGCAGATACTTATTAGATATGAATGAACATATATTTTATATGTAGATAATATATATTTAAAAAAATCAATATGCCTGCCTAATTTTATGTAAGTACTTATGGTAAATAGGTACTAAGTATATGGGTTAAGTAGTAAACATAGGTAGGTATATAATTCATAAAGAAGCCCACCAACACTATCAAAACTTGCACCAACCTTCTAAACCTAAAGAAAAGTTTCAGTGTAGGCACAGATTTGACTGATGGGCATACCATTGTTTGAGCTTAACCTGAGATTAGGTACATTAAAATACAAACCCTGAGTAAAATACCAAATCCAAAACAAAAAAATTAGGTTCATTCAACTTATAATTATAATATTAATAATATGGCAACTTTGTTGTTTGTAATTGTGGATGCAACCTAAACCGCCGGCAGTGAGATCTCTATCTGTCATTTATTTAACGAAGTTGGTACCTACGCTCTGTGACCCTGCATGTTTAATAACAGGTGTTTAAATGTATGTATACTGTCATTGTGTGTCCTTGTTCATACCTAACTCACGACAAGCCCGGCCGGTTCCGTGCAAGCGACGATTTAGCGAACAATGACGACGCTCCACCGCAAATACACTTGTGTCTGTTTCTGCCTATGTAAGTCTTCATCTATCTACACACTGAATACAGCTGTAAATACGGCGACACAGGGTATAGTATCGTTCGATCGGCTTATAAACCGTTGCGGGGGAAAATATTCAACTGCCATTTTTGTACACGAGCAACTCCGGTGGCGGCGTCTGTTCGACTTGTGACTTACAATACGAGCAGCGCCATCTATTGTATACGTTTGATAATCAATGAAATGGCTTTGTTTGTTTATAATGTTATTACGATTACGAACTCCGCAATTCAGAAAAAAAAGTGATTCAGTTGATTATCACGTGCAAATCGTATTTTATCTTTCGTTTTTCCAAAATTGAGTGGACAAATCCTATCGTTAATAATATTAAATGAGAACAATAAAAATATTACAAGAAAATAAAATGGATCAAAAGCGGTGACGTTTATAACATATGAATAGGTAGATGTACTTACAAAACCTTTTAGATTGGCCACTATAGTTCACCTATTTATTAACATCTTAAATTATACTTACCTACTAGTTAATTTGAAGCTGTTTAACATAAATGTTGTTTTATTAGTAGATTGTAAGCTTCGGCATCGCTACGCAATTAATTTTTATGTCGACACAATAAAACGAAATAGTTTTTCTCCTTTGAAGATAAAAACATAAATACTTCATAAAATGTGATAAAAATGTTAATTAATATTAAACAGACTGATGGCGAATTGTGAGGGGAGGCTATAAAATCTCTCGTCAGTCGTTAGAGAGCATGTGCAGCAGCATGTGTCCTGCTACATACACGTTTATCACTCGTTTATTGCAAACGGAAACCTCAGACGAACCCTTCTACTTCACAGCATTATAGCCCATTGATAGACATATGATGCGACGTCCTAAATTAACGAGCGGACAGTAAGAAAAGCGCGCCATATATCTCACACATCAAAAAGAATTGTATGTATTTATTTAACTATTTACTTAAATATGCTATGATCGAAAATTCACGTCTAACTTCTGTTGTTTATAAGTATTTTAATTAAATTAAAACATTGATAAGAAGACAATAGAAACGTAAAACGACAAACGCACCTTCGCCTTACTCGATTATAAAAACGTAACAAAACGCCAATTTAAATACATCACTAATCTTAAGTCAAAGAGAATAAGTTTAGGAACAGAGACCAGAAATTCAATTAAAGGACGACATCGAAACGAGATGCAAGATGTTTAGAGAGCATGGGGGACTGAGAAGGAAAAAATAAATAAAAGTCAAGAGAAATCAGGCGAATTGAGAATAGCCATTAAGGTGTTAATGAGGGTCTTATTAAGCCGTCTCCTCCCTGTGGGTGGTCTGCCTGTAGTGCTCGCTTTGTTCATTAATCACTGCAGATTAAATTTCGACTTAATTATCAAATGTGTATCACGGAGCAACAATGGATGATGAAGTTTTGATAATGCCATCTTTTTTGTTCTCGAGTAAGCTTGCTTGTATTGACGTAGAATTGTAGAGTTTGTGTTATTTTAATATTCTGTCGTAATTTGAGAAAAAAAATAACCATAAACAGATTTCGAGTAATTAGGACCAAACCATTCAAAAAGATAAACTAAAACTGAGGCCTGCGTTGTATAAAAACTGCAATGAGAATAATAATGGTGTGGTTTTTTTCTTCATAGATCGATCAGGTAAGCATAATTACAATAGTTTGATGACTTGCTTACATTCGCACACATTTTTAGACTTTTATCATTAGTGCTTTTTTACTTTCTTTTGGGAAAATTCGAAGAACATCTTCATTTATCACGTATCGATCACGATGACATCAGATGGTTAGCAACCATCTGATTTAAAAATATACTATTAAAACGCATGGCCCAAGTTCTTGCCATAATTATTAACAATTATTATGATAGGTAAACTACCCTCTAATAGCCATTCTACAACGAAATAAATAAATGCTAGAATAGTTGAGGGATGTTTGAGGATGAATAAGTGATGTCATAAATAAAATTAATTAATTTAAAAAACTGTAACCAACGTTTCAGATTAATTTTACATGTACTCCGACTCGGAATCGCACATCAAAACCGTTATTGAAGAATTATTATCCAAAGGTCACATAATATGGGTCACATAATCTCGGTAACATTTTGGTAAATTTTAATAGAACAACAAAACCATTGCGCTGTTTACACTATTATGTTTTTCGTTTCATACATTAAACTATGTAGGTATTGGCATGCATTTTGTGTGCATTCAAAAACAAAATCTCCTATTGCAATGTTGCAACAAGGTCGGAGAAACAAAAACGGGACATAGTTCAAAAAGTAAGAAGTATGTCAAGATTTTAAATCAATTTAAATAACAATGCCACAATGGGATTGATTTTACATTACTTTTGCCTTTTATATTGTCTCTAGCTACAACAAGAAGAGTTTCTATAATTCTAGAATCAATAAACTGTCGGTAGAGCATGTCTTACAATATTCGCATTCTCAGAATTAATAACGCCGGATTTATGTGACGCAGGACAATAAAACGCGCCTGAAAATGGCCACTTAATCTGAATGTGGGTGATTACTCTGAATGTCCATCGTTCAAGTAATTGAGTTTTCACATTCAATTTCCAAAAACTGATTCTTAGAACGTTGAATCATAACATCGATATCAATTCTACTTTAAACGTAGTATGGTAGCCTTCTTGATGGTGGAAACTTCAAAAATATAGATTACTTTGCCAGGCTTGAAACCACCAACTTGAAACTACAGTAAAATATTTATTTAAAATATATCCCATATTTTCCTAGCTGGTTTTGTATCTTTTAGCGTAAGCTTTTAACTTTGAACTTTGGTACCGACCTAGCTCATTAAATCATTACCCTATAAATTAAGCAAAGCTCCTGAAACTATAAAAGTTGGGCGAAAGCTTTGAAAATTTATATGTATGTCTGGATATATAAAAATAATGTATGCAGGTACCTAGGTACTTGGATATCATAAATATCTTAGTGGATGTCTATTACCACCATTACTCTTTCGCCAATTAATTAGTTACAAGCGACCTTGCTTCTGAGTAATGACCACATTTCATTTTATTTTCTTTTTAATTAGCTTCAGAGAGAAAACAGCCGTTGACAACATCCTAAATAAAATTATTCTGTACAACATCGTAATAAGGCTCCAAATCATTTGATCGTCAACACCCAAACATGTGTGATTACATTAACGTGTGTGCGTGAATAAGTACACAAGTAGGAGTATTCTGTAAATGGATAAGCTATCTTTAGATTGGGCGGTGTACTTAGATAGATAATGTGTAGTATAATGGCTGTTTTATTTTGATAGAAGAACCGTAGGCATTAATATATTATTATCGCAAATCATATGTTTCATTTTATGATTATTTATTATATTTTTTATTTTCGTAGCATTAAAAAACTAAGACTGAAACGGTGAACATTTTCGAACGTCTTCGAACAAAATAATGTAAAGTTTTAGATGAATGAATTCTTCCCTTTGAATTATTCTACCGTGCGACGAAGATAAAAGCGTAAATCCTATGAATAGGCATTAAATGAGAAAGAAGAAAGACAATGCTCTCTAGTGGACATAACAATTACCTATACTGCCAATTCTACCAAAGGTCCTTCGCTTTTCTAAATAAACAAAAAACTGAACGTAATCACGTTATGTGTCAATGTGTTTCCTTCACTAACAACTAAATGTATTTTTAATAAGGTAACTAGATACCCATCTATAGTATTTCATGAATAAGTAGGTATTGTATCGAAAAAAGTGCCAATCAAGGAATTGGCAAATTCCGTGGTGAAGGCACCACGGTATTTGTGTAACAAGTAATTCAAATTATTTTATAGTATAGTGAGCGGTGAGTAACCAGTCCTTGTGGAAGTCTTTAGGAAAGGTGGAAAATTCAGCAATGGACTTCTATTAGTTGACATAATGATGATGATGAGTGGAAATAACTTGAACAATTAGGTACCTACACATACTGATTTCTGACACTTACGCGAATATTAGACATTGAAATGAAACTAATTTTTACTGGTGGATCTGTAAAGTGATGCTGTAAAGGATCCGAAACGTCGGGAACTAAATAATATCAACATACCGCGATAAAATCCGTAAAAAGTAGTTTCATTTCAATTACCTACACACTGTCACTCATCTTTATTCCAACAATTTCTTTTCTTCTTTGCTCAAGGTGTCTGCCGGACTATATTATAATTTAATTCTTTAGGAGTATGTACTAAAGGATTAATTCATTCGATTATACATTCTAATTTTACTGTAGGTAACTGTCAACATATCAACATTATCTAGCTTCTTTCTTGTCGAAGAAAAATAAGAAGGTATACCTAGCTATGAGTTTTAGCAACGATTCTGTTTGCAATATGCTTACAATAAATTAGCAAGAAGTGAGTCATAAATTAACTACAAAAACAGTTAGTGTCAACTATAATAACAACAGCAACATGTTCTTCTAGCAAATTAGAATTTTTAAAATTTTCTTCAGCCGTTAATATCGGCAACATTAGGTATATTCATGCAGGCGCGATAAGTTACATGTGTCATTTTTTGTATTCATAATGACAACGTCTCCCTAAAGTGTTACAGTACATAATATCAACCGCCATTGCTTTAATGATGCAATAGAGAGCCGGTGAAACGTGGGTGGGCTTATCAATAGGTACATCGGCGATTTGACATAAATGCGTTATACTTAGATTACCTATGTGACAACCGATAAAATGTTGTAAAGCGCCGCCTAGCAGTGATTGACACCGCGCATGTTTACACTGCGATATCCTGACGTAGATACACCTTCTGTATCAGCCGCCTTATCTAGCAGACACATAAGCATTTTACCGATACAGTACAAACGAAAAGTGATTAAAAATCCGTCTAAAAATGTACAATATTGGAATTATGATATTATTCGATAACTGTGATAGCCCAGGCCGTGGCGTATAGAATGGCAAAATAATTTTCAAACAATGACCGTTAACCAACCCTGTAACCCTCGTCTCACCTCAAACGCGTTAATTGCTCCGCAAATATACTCATCTTCGCACTAAGCGTTTACTTGCCGACTTTAATGACTGGTCAAACAGAGCGAGCGCGCGGTTGCGCGGTCAGCCACGCTGCGGCTCTACCGCTAATAAATCTTCGGATTTTCCCCGATTTCCCGACGTCCCGCGGCGGCCGGCGCCCTACGTCCACTCTCGTGCCACTCTTATAAATTACCTACACGCTTTCGCTATAAATCACACAATGGTCGGGCTAAATGCATTTACTATTGTTTGAATACACCTCGAACACCACTATCGTGACCGATGTCCGTATGTGTTGGTGCATATTTCATTTGGCGATCATTTTCGGTTTGTGCACATGTGGTAGACGTTAGTCAGCAATCTTGGACGGTACAGGAAATTTGTTACGTCCCTTTGTTAGGTCCGGAACTAAAGGATATTATGACCGTTCCATGTGGAAGCATCCGCGATTAATCTTGGGCGAAAAGTTTGCGTAGTCGCTTGACTAAAGGAAACAGTCTAATGCGCGATAATTGAAAGAATTCGTGGAATCGACGAGGGTTGGGATTAGCTTGAAAATAAACAATTATATCGAATGTACCGCTTATTAAGCGATCTGCGACCACTTAGCAATATAAAGGTGCTTATTTCGACCGTTATCTCGGCCGGAAGTAAAAAAAACGAGATCCAAGCGTAATTTTTTTCCGCGCCCCTCGCCTCGTCCAACGCGCTAAGCATTAGTTGAATAAAAAACAAGGTGTCGATTAAACTTGAGATAGCTTTTAACTACGTTATTATTTAATTTTAAGTTTGTTTTAGGATGCCGTGGTTTCGTGTTTTGGAAGCCATTTGCATAATAAGAAAGTTTATATAAGCAAATTAGACATGACGTTTATTTAAAATTCAGATCTAACAAAATAACAAATATGTAAATTTTATTCAATTGTTACTTGAGACCTATAAATTACCTAGTAAAAATGTGCTATTCTATTTTCCTAGATTTCTAGGAATATTAAATTGAGACGTCCCTCTACGTAACACAATTATCTTTTAGTTCCACTAAGCACTTTTAACATTTCATGTCTTTAGTAGATAATAGTTATACAAAAAACTTAACAATACAGTGAATCGGCAAAATTTAACGCCGTTTGTAATATTGTGACACTATAATGTAGAACCTATGCTACATTTGATCGATTTAGGACCACCGTAGTAGTAGAGGGCACTACTCAATTCAAAACGGAATAAATGATACGTCACCGACAACAATAGCTCAATGAAGACATCTCGGCGTGGAAGCGATGCTCTACTATAGGTACATTGTATATTCAGCGGAAAATAATTGCAGGGAAGCGCTTTACAGTTGGTAAATTTCGAGTGAGTTTTTTGCGAGTTATTGTAGCGATTCGGACAGATGTCACGGGCAGGGAATCCACGACAACAAAAGCGCCCCGGGGGCACATTGTCCTCTCCTCTCCGACCTCCCCGCGTCAACCATTAACGCTGACAACTCTAACATTTATTCCTGTATCAAAATAATACATAAATAAATTATTCAATTTATTTATAGCTATATTCAGTGTAGGTATAATAGTTATTGCTCTAAATGGTTTTTAATGTCCTTATTTTATAAGTAATTTATACGTTCAGTCGGGCCTTTACAGCTGCGTTTCACCCTCCAATGACGGCTATTAGCAAGACATCAGATACGATAAACTCGGGCCCCGGAAACTCTTATGAGCTGTCGTAGTCCATGTTCATTTTAATTTAATGCTCACTCAGTTATCATTGAATTAGATGTTTTGAGTTTTAACTTACTTACTTTTATTAAGTAATTTGGTTTTAACAACCAGAATAACTCTGCTTTCAGTAAGTAGCTGTAATTGTAAGGTCTACTCTTTTTACTAATGAATGATAGCTTACATTTGTAAGTCGAATCTTTCAAAGGTTGTAACCGTGCAACTTTTGTGTTGTGTTTGCGGCTTTAACAGACCCCGTAATGGAGGCAGTTTTAGTGGTGTTTGAAGTTGAAGTAGACAAGGATTAAGAGTAAGGTGTGACGCGGTGGTCGCGGCGAGCGCGGTGGACCGCGACAGCCGCGGCTGCTGCGACGTGCCCGAATCAATCACGGAGGCTCAATAATTGATCGCCCTCGGCAGTACCGCGCCGAGTCTCCCCCGACCTAATTACCTCTCTCGCCCTCCACACGCGCACGGCTCATTAAGAACCGTCTGTTGTTTGTTCTCCTAATTAAAGTGGAGCTTTATCGGTCTCGGGGCCCCGTCTAATTGATATCATTGCGAGCGTTTACGATCATTGAATTACGTCGGCCGCGATCGGTTACCGTCGGGTTCGGCAGTTAAACGTGACCGCACATTGTCTGTGTCTGAGCTCCAATTGACTTGTTTAATCCTGGTTTATTGTTTATTTATTTATGGCACACTTTTAAAGCGGCGCCAAAGTCGCGCTTGTAGGTACGTCTATGCATGAGGATTAACTCATCGAGGAATCATAATTATTACCGTTTTAATAAAAAATATAGCTAATCAACTAACCAGAGCCGGTCGTAATACTTATTAATAAGCTTGCGAACCTCCACCAAGGAGGTTTTAATAACACCGTACAACTCAATCCCAAATTACGAGCGGTTGCTCAATTTTCAATAATAAAGTGTTGTAAAAAGAAATGTTTCTGATTAAGAACACAATATCATGCATAATAAAATAATATTAACTCGATACCAAAAGAAATAACTTTCAGTTCTCGAAGTGGAAAATAACCAATTTCGTTTAAATCACAATCTAGCAATTCTTTGATACCCGTGAAATTGCCGTAACGAAATAAATGTTAAATAAAACGTAAAATAAAATTATTGTGCCTCCACAAACAAATAATTGGAACGGGAACGTACCTAAAACGCCCGCGCCCGTCGCCGCTCGTTTTATGGCTTATTTGGGGGAAAGCTTTATTGAAGTTAGCCACGTTGTCTGCGTGACTTACAAATACAGCCCTTAGCGCGCACGGCCACGGCTCACAGTGGCGTATCGCGTACCGTTGCGTCACTGCCGTGCGCCATGAAATGACTTTTTCGTTTGTATTCGCTCTTTATCCACTTAGAGTCATTCTTTTTTCCACTTGCTACAATTCACTTTTAGTTTCTGCTAGTAGTGTTTTCCTGCCAGTATTATTTTATAGCATGAATAATTTTATTTCTTTTTTGTAGTTACGGTCGAAGGACTTGGTGTATTAAACCATCGATGATATAGGTAGGTATTGAAATTCCGATGCGTACACTAACGTTATACTTGGCTTAACCGCACGTTCTTACCTACTTAGTTTGGTAGAGTACAGAAGTATTATAATACAGTTTATGAAGCTGAAAATGTTATCGCCGTACACGATACCGAAGTAAAATCATGCCTTTAACTGGCGCACAGTAGCCAGAAAGCTGAGTCGCGGTATGATGGAGTGTCGTCGATTTGGCAAGGCGGCGGGTCGGCACGGCGCCTCGGGCGGTGCCGGGGCGCGCGCTAGCTCAATAAGCGGCTCCAACCACCGATGGGGTACGAATTTATGAACCGTCAAATAACTTATCACCAGTTTAATGCAATGAAATAAACGAGCCTTATTTATGAACCGCACAGATCAGTCGAACGTGAACTTTGTCTTTTTTGTTTCTAGGGTCGTGGCCGTAGTTGGCTCTTATTTATTGATCTAGCGGCGCGTGTGAATAACGTTAATAGTGGGGCCGGCCCCTTTTCGCTACTGTTTATATTTATTTGGGGTTGGTGTAATGAGTCTATCTGGCGCGCTGACTCGCGGAGTCTGTGGAGAATTGATTAAAATGTTGTTAGACCCAGTCTTACGGAAAAGGGGGACGAATTGGTGCGGATAAGATTTTTCGAGAGTTAATAAATGAGTTTTATCACCCCAGTTAAAATAAACACGTTAGAGATTTGTAAACTGAGACCGTACGTAGGGCTCATGAAGCGTAAGTAACATACTTTTCGAATACCAAACTTTTACAGCGAGTTTAGTAAGTAAGAGCTTTGTTAAAATCAAATGGCCTATTTGAAAAGCAACAATTTTAATAAAGATATACCTTTTTTTACCTACATAGGATATACCTACAGACTATATTTTACCAGTGCGTATTTTAATTTTCCTGAAGTATTTTAGTACGTAGGTACGTCGGGCGGTTACTTTTAGGAAATAGTCGTAAAATATTCCACACAAATTATCAAAAAAATTGGTAAAATTTAAATCCTTTATTACTCCCTAAGCAGCTATTATTATATAATAAAAAGGTCCATAAATCCCTAACATAAAGTCAGAGGCATAGGCGTAGTAATAGTAATAATAGCATAATCATTAATGTGCGGGCAGGCACGTGCGTTCTCGAGTCGCGCCGCTAATGTCGTGGGCGAGACAATCATCACTCATAGTTAGCGAGCCCCGACCTCAGAGGGAACCACGCGGCCCTGTCACCGCCAGGAAAAGGAGCAATTTTTATCACAGTCCCACAAAAGAGTTGCGGTTACGAATTTGTCACAGGCTTATTTGCTGGGGAATGTCGAAAAAGTGTAATGTTTACTTATACAATGATAGATATTAATGATGCGGTAATCATTTACAGTTGCTCTCTGGCTCCCTCAGCTTCATTTTATTTATTATACTTTATGCACCGTTGGTACAAAGCTTTGAGCTTTCAATATTATTGTAAGTTCGTATGCTTGAAACGTGCACTTCTGATTATGGATTTAGTGAAATTGAAACACACTACCTAATCCTATATAGTTCCCACTTAGTTATGCCTGCCTCATTAGCCAAGTGTTCCTGAGCGCGACTGCTACGCTAGAGGTCCTGGGTTCGATTCCCAGGTCGAGCAAAGTGTTATTGGGTTTTTCTATGAAATTCCCAGTAGCAGTTCGGAGTTAGGAATTTGTGCCCGGTTAATGGCAATAGGCTCGCCCCCTATTACATGGGACCTAAACATACCGGCGAACTGTGGGTGTACATTAGTACGGCTCTGCCTAACCCTTCGGGGGATACAGGCTTGATGGTATGTTATGTAGTTCAGATGCTAAAAACTTACAATTAGCTTTCTCACGTTCACTAAAATGTTACGTTAAGTAGTACTAGTCTAAGATTTTGTTATAGATAGGTACTTCAAGTTAACGAATTGATATCAGATGATCCCTCATCTGATATCAATTTGTTAACTGTAACATTCTTTAATAGCATGTTATGGTCATCTATCAGCCAAATGGGGAACAATATAGGTACATTTAGATCATAGGGCGATTTTAGTGGAAGCACAGGTATCTATTACTATGGCAGTTGATCTTTACCGATCGACACTAATTACTATGACAGCTTATTAAATTGAAGATTATAATTTATCAAACTTACTAAATCAAAATTACTACAACAAACTTATCATGGCATCAAATTTCTAAGAAATGTTTACAGTTAAACGGATTGTCAATGTCGTTTGTATCAAATTACGATTTATAAACGATAAAACGTGTATTGCTATTAATTATCGATTTCAATTAAACTATCAGTGTTGATCTTATACCGAAACAATGTTCAATATTCGGGCACACGGCTCACAGGGAATCAGAAAAAATCTACTGAGTGTTTACATAACAATCCGTATTAATTTAATCGCGATATATTTTCATTTGTTGAGAACAGTATAGTATAATAGTTACTATTTTTTTATCATCCTTTATTACCCCAATCCTGGAACAAGGCCAAGTCTTTCCGGCGCCCCTTCATGGTCCCGCGAGTTCACAAAACTTTAAGGAGGCAAAGAAGTAGAGTTACTAGAAAACCCGCGGCTGTTTCTCTCTGCAATTACCCTTGCTTACAAACACTTAGGTACTATACATGTATATACAATGGTCGAAAGTCTTAGATAATGCGATATTGGTTTTAACTTCATAATTGAAAGCACATGCTAATTATGTATTCACCTTTTAATAATTAAATTATTAACTTACCTTATCCTTGGATATTTTTAGAGATAGGTACCTACGTACTTTGATTTTGCAAAATTGTCGTAGCTTCCATTATTGCCACTTCAGTCTGTATAAACATGACGAACCTTTCAGCTGACTGCGTCAATGTTTACAGAAAAATCTGGCTATCTGTAAAGAAACACTGCCATAAACAATAGCTTTGTTGAAAGGAATGGTGACATATTTTATATCTTAGTTTGGTTGCATAAAAATAATATGTTTCAATTATTTCAAGTTCAAACTTTGGCCCAGAATCAAGCAAATGAATAATAAAGTTTCACTTTATAGTCTTGTGATGCAACAAGTGTTCAAGCACCTAAATAATGGATACTTATTTTTCTTTTTCCTTTACCTAAACTGGATAATAATATGGTCCTTTAGGTCCTCAATGTTTGAGGAGGCCCGTAACCAGCAGTGGGACCGTTTTGGGCTTATCCATACTTCCATACCTATATTATAAATGCGAAAGTGAGTTTGTAACGCTTTTATGTCTGAACCATTACTACTACTCTACTGCTACACTATCAGAATTATAATTTTCTAATAAATAACAAAATGGCACCCCATTTTATTATTTGTTAGGAACATTTAGGTTACTAAGGAGATACTTTTGACTCTTAACATTCAACTATGCATAAGTGTAAATCGGCGAAACCAAGTTCCAATAAGTAAATATGGGCGGTCAGCTCACTATTCAATTAAATAAGCACATAGGAAACTTTGTAACCAGGTTGCATCTGATTCTGAAGTTCCGCAGACGACGTCGCGGGCAGAATCTAGTAATATAATAAAATGGTCATTCCAATATTTATATGACAGTGACTATTTTCTTCAACCTTAAATTTCTCTATCTATTGTCAGATCTCCTACTTAATGATCAAGAACAGATCGCTAAAAATAAAAGCTAAAGTACTTTATTGCATTCCATAATGTGTAAAGATGTCATGGCTTAAAATTAAAAATTCTAGGTAATATTAGGAGCCTGTCGGGCATAGCAATTTTAAAGAGTTCAGTAGAAGGGAGGAGCTTTTTTTAGTAAATTGTTAACTTTCTATGTAGGGTGTTATAGGATATTTAATATACTATTTTTATATATTAATTTATTATTATTGTTCTGTATTAACGTATTGTTATTTGTTAGTTTAGTATTATTATTTAATGGTTAGGTATTTTAAGGTATATATATTTATAGCTAGTTTATATACTATGTCTACAGTTTGATTAAAGTGGCGTTTGAGGGACGGTTTTATTTACTTGTTTTAAAAATAATTAAGTACCGCCTTTTCTAGAGCAGATTAAATAGCTAAACATATTCTATTACTTTTAGGGCCACTTGCACCAACTTCAGAATTATATTTAAATTGTATTTAAACACGACTTTTCATAGAAATTTTGTGTTTAAATACAATTTAAACACATTTAAGAAGTTGGTGCAAGTGGCACTTAGTGTAGAGAGCTAATTAGAAATTAACGTCTCTAAGTTACGGACGTCCTGGGATAGGTAATAGATACCAGGAATGTGTTTGTTTAATGTATGTGAAAATTGTTCAACGAGCTATGTTTTCTAGTCGATCGCCGTCTACTTTTAATGAATTTAATAAATATTCATATGTAACATGCGTGATAATGTATTTAGATTGACAGACAGGAAAATTGTACACTTAACGCTCTTAATTATTTCTCACGTATTAGAGCGCAATTAATTTTATATAAGTAGGAATAGCAATGAAAAACGGTTTTATCGTCTAAGACATTTAAGCCTGTTATTTAATTCAACGATAAAGTCAGAATATTTATTTCAATTATACCGTTTAAATTGTACTTAATTTGAAATATCAAAAACTAATTGCGCGGATCCAAAACATAGATCATTCTCGAGTGGTTTACAAGTTGTGGCTCAAAATTCACCATGCAATCAGTTAAGGGGCCAGCAGGATTTGCTGCTGCCCTGCAATGTAACAATAGAGCCTTGTTATATCACCTATCTCATATTTTTTTTATACATAAAACAACATACCATCATACCTACCATCACGCCTGTATTCCCCGAAGGGTTAGGCAGAGGCATTCTAATACCACCCATAGTTCGCCGGTATGTTTAGGTCCCATGTAATAGGGGGCGAGCCTATTGCCATTAACCGGGCACAAATTCCTAACTCCGAGCTGCTACTGGGAATTTCATAGAAAAACCCAATAACACTTTGCTCGACCTGGGAATCCAAGACAGGACCTCTAGCGTAGCAGTCGCACTCTGGATCACTTGGCTAAAGAGGCAGCAGACATGAAACAAAGTCGTGTTAATTAGGCCATTTATATCTCAAGAACGGCAAGAACGTTTGGAAAGATTTTTATGAACCTTGATCATTTAGATTTGTCCCCGCCCCGAATAACAGAATAACTATAAAAAAATTGGAAAACATACATATTACAAACATACATAGATACATGAGATAAAATTAAGGAACGCGAGTAAAGCTGCGGGCTACAGCTATTTTTAAAAAAAGAGTAGCTGCTTACCTATCCACTTCAACCACAACCACAAACAAGTCGCCTTTATTCCGTGTAGAGCAGAGGTATCCTAATGTACCTACATTAGGACAATTCGCTGGTATGCTTAGATTCCATATAAGTAGGTAGTAGGGGGCAAGCCTATTGCCATTCACTAGGCACAAATCCAAACTCCTAGCTGCTACTAAGAATTTCATACAAAAACCCAATAACACTTTTCTCAACCTGGGAATAGAACCCAGAACCTCAAGCGTAGCAGTCGACCACAAGACTAAGTGTGTCAAAAAGAAGCTCTTGAACAGTAGCCTCTCATTTGCCAACATAGACAGCAATATTTATGTTTTCCTAAGTAGACGGAGGATAGATCTTTCTGAAAAACGGTAAAATGTCCCTAAATAAGTTCTACTCCGCGATTTTGATGAATATAAATAATAGGATCATCTGATATATTACATTATACATAGGTAGATAAATTATAATTATTTCCAAATTCAAAACATTGCTTTGTCTCGACACGATCCGAGTGTGACGTTAACGAGAAACGTGACATCCAACATGCAATAAGGATTTGTAAGTCAGTACCGTCGTGTCGGACATAAATCGAGTGACGTCATCAATGACAATAATTACTAATGCAAACAGGTAACTAAGCCGAACAATTTGTTCGCGCAATGAACAAACGAGCTGTTTACTTAGTACAACTATTAAGCTCCGGTCTTGAACAATAATTATGCTATTATCTCACAAATACTCGTTACCATTCTAATGGGAATGTATTACGAAGCAGTTGCTTTTTGTAATATTTTTTCTTATAATTGCTTACCGTACTTTTATTGCTTATGTTATAGTCCCTTATATCATTCCGCTTATCTACGTAAACTTCATACAATTTTGGTTTTATGGGTAATAATTTTAATATTAATTTACATAACAGTACTATTTTATTGGCTGTCTTGAAAGCCCTATTATGATGATACTATCCTTATTTTTGGGTACAGGTACTGGAAATTAATCCTATCGCTGTCCATTGCTGCGTACCGGTGCCTATCTATAACCTAAGTAGCGCCATAACACTCGATCCTCCTTTCACATTTAGTTCTACCTTACTCCCATGGCAGAATAAGATTTGATTGCTGCCAGGTATTCTCTTCCCAAAAATGGCTCTCAGTGACGTTACGAAACTCACGATCAGTGTTGCCATTTATTGACAGCTTCGACACCAATATGGAAATTTTTAATTCATGATGAATATAAAATTAATTACTTACTAGTCCAACAATTTTTTGTCTTCGTGTTCTTCGTCTATTTAGTTAAAAAAGTACACAATAAAATTATCTAAAATTATAATTAATTAAAAATTCCACTAATAAAGAAGCAAGTAGGTAAGTGAAAAAAATCATCTTGCTCGGCTAATTTATTTACACATAGTGATATATTATTATCAAACGATGACGTTGACGAGAACTAATTATAAAATATACTCAGCTGTCACTGGAAAAAAATACCAGTTGTCATTATACAGTGGGTGCTCCTATAATGTGATGATATTCCTCCTATACTCCTATTTATACTTATGTTATATTCTTTTTTGAAATTCATAGGTGCCTTGAATTCGATTGTTCCAATCATACCATATACATAGAGTAAATAAATAAGATTTGGGAATAATACCTTTCTCGTCATGTCATATCTACAAACGTCACCTAGGTTAGGTACTTAAATAAAATGTTACCATGTTTTGCACGTGTAAATACCTTCCATCAATTTAGATTCAAATGTGTTAGACTGATTGCGATTGAGACACGATTGTTCCACTCGTGTGAAGAAAATTGTTAATCAGACATAAAAAAGAAAATTACTTAGACTCTAGTTCTTTTGGTTTCCATAATGTAGACTGCAGTTTTTTATATAAGTTTTAATTAGTGGGATATAAGCTCAGTTTACTATATCTGTATGTTAAAAATAAAGACCAAAAATTACGCTTAACAAACAAAAATTTTGCTTAGGCTTGTCGCAAAATAAAAACAAATTAGAGAATACGACGACACTCACTTTTCTTACTTAAAACAGGGGGACAAATAAGCTTGCTCTTTTTATTCAGTTATCGCGTCACAACCAGTGCCATACGTATCATAATGCTTTTCATTTCATTATCAGTGGAGCAGGCTAGGGTGAGACAAGGGAACGAGCTCCCGAGGCGCGCTCGAATCGTTCACACTTTTAATTTAGTTGCTTCTAATGTATGCGAATAACTGAGCAAAGAGGGTAGCATCCCCGCTCACTAGCTCACTGTTAAACAACTATCACGCATAGGGAGCGATAGGCCTTAATAGTTCTCCCCTCTGCTTCCATACATTATGCAAATTCGCCAGTGATATGTCAGTCGGTACACTTGGGACTTTTATCGTTGTTCGTGAGTTTATTCCCTTTTATTAAGTTAACTTTAATTAAATTGAAGCCGATTGACTGAAAGGTATTAAGCGTCGAGATTTATCAGCTTACATGTGGGCTTAGCGATGCAGAGTGCTACTCTACTGCTAATGGTTAACGAATTAGGAATTATTCAATAACGATAATCGTTTAGAACCGGACTCTGCAACCATGTGAACGGTTCTGATACAGTGATTGAGTACCAACACTTTAAGCGCACCAATCTGAAAAGTACCAATTCGAATCGCACCAATCTGAAAAGTACCAATTCGAATCGCACCAATCTATTCCTCTTAGCGTTCCCATGTGGTGGACCTGTAATAAAATTAAAAATATTATATCTCATAGGTACCAGACTCATATTTATCACAGAGACCAATACATTAACTCAATAAAATGAAAAGAATTGGTAGTTTGTAAAATAGTTTATTAGCAGAGTAATAAGTAATAGGTACCTACTTATAATAGGTATTACTCAATGTCTAGACATTGTTCTATATAAGTATTTATTGAGTAGGTAACAATTACACTGAGATTTTATACAACAAATTTAATGTATAAAGACAATCTTTATTGTAATAATATCTCAGGTTTTGTCATATAAACTAACATAAAATATCAAACAATAACAACTACTACTGTGTACTATTTTACATCTACAATTCGCATGTGTGTTCAGCCCCCATGTAATAGGGGGGGGGGGGGGGGGCATTAATACTTTTTAACTCGGACTCGAACCCACTTTAATGTAGCAGTCGCTCTTACGACCACTACACTAATGAGGCAGATTGTATTATGTGTAATGAGGTACATTTTCCTCCATTTATAATTAAATTGATGTATTCATCCTACTTAACAATCGTAATCTACTAAACAGTTTACCTCCAGAAAACTTGTAACACAAATTACACAAAATTTTGTTATATTGTACCTTACAAGATAACCCTGTTTAATTCATAAGTAAATATGTAGGTATATAATCTTGACCACCCCTATGAAATGTGTCTACTGAAATAAACTGTATCAATAGAGACTCAGGTACAAGATCATTTGGCTAGAGGCATGTTTGTTTATTGTGTTGTGCGGTATTTCAGAGCAACCCTTACGCGCTCAAGGAGGGTGGCGGCGAGATGTCTGCGTGGACGTCGGCTGGCCTTCAACCCTCCGGCGGCTACTACCCCTACGACCCTACGCTCGCAGCCTACGGGTAAGTCCCCAGGGTCCAAGAGACCCCAGAGGTCCACAGCGCCCGCGCCACTTTAGATAAAGCCCACGCCGCGCCGCACCCGGATTAACATAATACCTCCCTATCGAGACTTATCTCTCTAATAGATTGCAATGCGAAAGGCTCATGTTTGTATTTGGCGACTCGCTTTGACTTTAATAAATTCTGTTATGTTGTGCATATGTACCCCCAACATGTTTTAGTGTTATTGGTTTCGGACGCGTTTTGTTGAGTGATAGTTTTAAATAATGCTGATATGTACTGAATACATTATTTAACATACTTGTAGCAAAATTTAAAGTAAAATTTATTACAAATTTTACACAAGTAGGTACGCCGATAGCTTACTCATGAAGTCAATATATTTATAGGTAGGTACTCCTGGTATATACTACCTGGGTAGTCTTTGACTAGTACCTATGTTCCCAATATTCCGATAAATTATTTAGGTAGGTACTCACGTTGTAATATTTTCGTCATTACGATCTGTCATTGTGTTAAGCTGATTATTAGACCGTTTTGTTTACAAGAACCGCCCGTTTCATGTTACCAATTTGAACATTGTCAAACAGATGTCATATTTAACTTGTAGACATTTACACGTGATCGTTAAAAACCCGAAGTAACTATAATTGCTCATAAGAATTACTCATTTTCTGTGGAAAATACTTATATAAGATGCGATGAAGTTAGATAAACAGTTTGTACATTAAGTGTTAGCTAGGTAAACGTATTATATTATTGCACTGTTTCTGTAACCAATCTTAGTATACAAAGCCCCATAACAATCTTTAGTGGTAGTCAAAAGCCCGAAAACCTTGACAACCAGTTTATTACTGTATCGTTATTGTCTAGAAATTCATTTTTATATGCCGTACCCCCGAAATGTAATAGTCTGGAAGGATTCATATAAACACTACTTATATTATATAGTAGGTATCTAATTAATGACATAACTTAAAAAAAAGTGCATCGTTAAGGGCATAGGTACACACACGTAGTTGAACGCTAGGCAGTGCGTGTCGGGCGCAAGGGACAAATGACCGAGTAACCACTCCTGGTTGTTTGCCATCCCGTTTCGATACGAACACACCAGCGGCCCTGACAGAGACGGATGACGCGACACCCGTTCGCGCTAGTGCTTGATTAATTCACAGTTTTTCTTTGAAACGCGATCACACGACGCGTTGCGTTGACGTTTTCGGCAAACTTATCAACCCGTCAGACGTGTCGGCGAGCAAGGGTGGCCTCCTCGTATTCAATTTTATTTATATCGTATCATCTATATTAACTTATCGTCTATAAATCGTCAGGGATCGTCATAATAGTGTCATAACAATGTTGTTATGCAGACGTATCAATTAAATATACGTTTCACGCCGCACTTGAAATTTATCCGTCCATGAATCAAATAGAAACTGCCTGAAAATAAAAACAAATCATGATACATCAAAGCGGAGTTATGCTGACAATTCGGCTGCGCTCGACTTAATATATGGCAGGCGGTGCGTTATAATCTAAAAATAATTAGAGGCGACATTAGTTTTTATGCGTAAAAAAGACGCGACGTTACGGTATCGTGGCGGGACGAGCACGGAAATACACTGTGATATATAGCGCCCCCGATGTTCCAACACAATTGTTCACTACGCCAACGCACGCATAGGATGATCACTCAGCGTCCTTTAAATATATTCAAACAAAAAGTAAAAAAAACCTCTTAAAGGTGTGCATTTAAAATATTTTAGCAAATTCTCTTTTAAATAATTTATTTATTAACAAGTGTTGCCCACAAAATTGTTTGCTATTCATTTCAAAAGAAAACTTCATGAGAGGCTCATAAAACGTTCCGAGGGTTGCAATAAGTTAGCCGGACCGAATAAATAGCCTCACAAAGAAACAACTACGGTGAAAAGCGTACATAAGCAACAAAACTTGGCCACGAGTGTAGGCGCACTCGAGTTAAGTACCGTTGGCGTATTATTTGGAACAGCCTGTAATCTGCCACGCCCGCCGCGCGCCGAAATGAAAAATTACTCAGCTATTTTTAACAAAAGTCTCGAGCACAGAAAACGTACAAAAATTAGAGAAAAGAGACGAGGGAGCACTTGTACCGCACCATTGAGATCAAAATGCGCAGGAAATTACCGCGCCCCGAGCACGGAGCTCTGAGGAATTATTTGTGTGCCAACGATTTGGGTTGTTACTTTTTAAATAAGCCAAGTAAGGGCGCTTGTTAACGAGACATGCAGCTCTAGTGACATTTTATGAGCGTTTAGCACACGTATGTTCATTTATTTATAGATACTTTATCAAAGGCGTCAGCTTCGTGTCCGTTACAGAATCGAATAGTATTATTCCTTTTTAAATAACTTACCCTAAATGTCACGGTGTATCATGAGGTATTATAATTATTATCATCATAAATACCATAACAAGATGGCAAACATGCATGCTGCGACATAATTTCGTCGTATTACCTCGTCTCAAAGGGATTATAAAAATATTTCCTCGCCGGTCTATTCATGATAAAACTCAAGTGTAGGTTTTACTAATTGTTACGCCCCGTCAACTAGATGAGAGAAAAAAAATGTAAGATTTACAGGTGCAATTATTTATAATAATTACTCATTATATTGTCTGATATTAAGCTAGAATTTATTAATTATATTGTCGCTGTCGAAACCTACAAAAACCCGTAAGTTATCGGGAGACAATTACCGGTACGTGTATTGATCATAATTAATACGTCATACAGCGCGTTCCAATCAGGTGTAAGTTAATAATAAATGTAACAGTTAATTGTGTAGGTGCGGGGCCCGACACGAGGAAGCCAGCGTAATTACTAATTACAATATGATTGACACTTGCACTTCCTTTAAGAAATATGGTTGTTAAGTACTAGGACTGAAGTCTAGATAATTGTAGATGCTTTTAAAGGTTTTTTGTATCAAATTGGAGATGGAACGTTAAAAATACAAAAAATACAGATTTTTAACGTTCCATCTCCAATTTGATATGTCAACGTCAAATGAACGTCCACAGTGACGTTTCGGAGCTAATCAAGTGCCTCTTTATAATGAATGTCAGAATTTTCCTACTTACTACAATTAATTTCGTTACTCGTTCGAAGCCAGTTTAAATAGTTCTCTTGGGAAACTTCAAGCTTCATCGACAGTTTACTGACTGACAGGTACAGTGGCAGTGGTAGGTAGGTATTACACGAGCAACGTTAGAGAAATAGAACAGTCTAATTCAAAGATAGATAAATTCTGTTGTTAGCTAAAGATAACATACTCCATGAACAAGACTCCTTGATGTAGAAAGTAGGTGTTCAGTAACAAAGCAAGCGCAACGATCAGTTTCTAAAACGCCTACTCAACTCGCACTTGAGTTGCAAACCCTAATTCTAACACGAGCGAAGCCTCCCCACAGCGGGGGTATTACTTATGTACTCGTATTCGTACATAGCTGTACGGTTTACGGGGGAGGGCACGTAGAGGCCGCAATTCCCCCAAGCGGGTAGATCGTAAACCTTCGATACCACGAATTGAATACTCGGCAAGCGCAAATATGTAGCAATGCTTGTAAGCGCCCGCCCTACACAACGTCGCTTTTCGCCGGTAGTCGTTTTTTTTTTTTTTTTTTGAAATGGACAATAGCTGTTGATTCAGGGAATCTTAACAGCGTAACCGAACTTGGTGGCGAGGCACCGAATGCCTCCAGCCAGGAGCAACTTAAAATTAAGCAACAGCAGCTAAGGGCGTCCCCTGCGGGACACGGGCCTCGGCTTAGGGCGTTGCTGGGGGGGCAGCTAGGGACGGCTGGATCTGGTTTAAATTATTATTAGGGACTAATTTAAAGCTACTGGCTCGGCGCGGGCCGGCTCGAGCAAGGGTCGGGGGGGGTTACCATTACTGGGTCTTCGCGACGGGCCTCGCCGGCGAGGACGGTAAATCGGGCGGCGTTTGTGTAGTGTGCTAGTCTCTTTATTGGACTCTTGTAGGACTGTTAAAGGGTCATCAGGGTAAGATAGAGCGTGCCTTGGACGGCGAATTCTACTAATCTGGGAGGGGATGTAGTCGACGCTACTGACCACCAGGGGATTGGGGTGATGGGGGGCCCTATCGAAATAACGCTTGGAGGCGCGTTTCATAAACTGCTTAATGGTAGGCAGTTTTAGGTCTACGTAAAGTTCCCTATTGCGCACGAACCACGGGGCACCCGTGGCTTTGCGCGTGAATCGGTTTTGAAGGGTTTGCATCCTATGGATTCTAGACCCTTCGATGTGTGCGAACACAACGCTAGCATAGGTCATGATGGGACGGATGCACGTCAAGTAAATTCTCACCTTATATTTAAGGGATAATTTACTGCGTGCATTGAGCATACTGTGGAGTCGTCCGAGAGCGAAAGCGGCACGGGAGCGTACCGTCTTTATGTGCTCGCGGAACGAGAGTCGGTGATCTAGAATCACGCCCAGGTATTTGGCCTTCTTTTCCCAAGGGATCGGTTGGCCGTAGAGGGAGATGGGTCGGGCTTCAGTGGAGCGGTCGGTGCATTTGTGGAAAAGAACGGCCGCGCTCTTGGATGGATTTACCTCGATTCTCCATTTCCTAAACCAAGTGCCGAGGGCATTGACTGAGGTCTGGAGGATCTTGGTGATAGCGGGGAGGGATTTGCCGGAATAATAGATGGCCGTATCATCGGCGAATAGAGCCAACTCCGACTTGGAGTGTTTTGGAATATCGCTGGTATACAGCGCGAAAAGGAGTGGGGAGAGAACGGAGCCCTGAGGGACTCCGGCTCGGATTGGATGAGGGGTCGACAGAGTGCCGCCCTCTATGCGATAGCGAAAGGTGCGATTCGACAAAAAGTCCCGTATGATGAGCACGAGACGATCGGGCACATTGAGTGAGTACAGCTTGTAGATCAAGCCGTTGTGCCAGACTTTGTCGAAGGCTTTCGCCACGTCGAAGAAGAGCATGCCTGTCGTCAATCCGCGCTGGAAACCAGCGCTGATATGTTCGACTATGCGATGCACTTGTTGGACGCAAGAGTGTTTGGTTCGAAAACCAAACTGCTCGTCGGGGATGATTTTATTAGATTCGGCAAAATCCTTTAATCGGGAATGAATCAGCCTCTCGTAAATCTTTCCGAGGACATTGAGAAGACTTATGGGGCGATAACTGGACGGCTCAGTGCGGGGTTTACCGGGTTTGGGAATGCCGATAACTGTGGCTTCTTTCCATGCTTGGGGGAAGATGTTATTGCTTAATGCCGCATTGAAGATGGCGGTCATCAGCACTATGAGCTGGGCGGGGAAAAGCTTCACCACTTTGTTGGTGATACCGTCTGAGCCGGGGGCTTTCCTGGGGCGTAATTTCTTAACGATTGTCCGGACCTCGTCCACCGAGACGGGCGGGACGGGATCATCTGGGTCGGGGTCGGGATTGGGGTTGGGGGAGTCGGGGGGCTCCGAAGGTTGGAGCGGGATTGCAGCTCTACGTTCGACTTCGGCGTTCACCTCATCGAGATGTGCCTGATCTACTGGTAGGGTGCTGGGCGAGCATTGTGCCTCTAGACTGTCAGCTAGGCATTCGGACTTTTCGTCGTCTTCAAAGGCGGGCCTTTGATTCGGACGATTCAGTGGGGGCATGGTGGACACACAGTCGGATTTGAGCTTCCGAGACAGATGCCAAAAGGCCTGGTGGGTGGGCTCCAGGTCCTTCAACAGATTATCCCAGCGGGTTTCGCGAAACTCATCAATGCGTTTCTTTACAGCACGCTGTAAATTGCGCATGTGAGCACGGTTCGCCTCACAGGGAAAACTGTCGTGCGCTCTGATAGCCGCGTTCTTCTCCGTCACCAGTGCGCGCACATCCTCCGGCAGATTCCAGCGGTTGTCAAACTCCTCTGGAATCTGTCGTGAACATTCGTTCAACAGGGTTTGTACGTGACCGGTGAGGGAGTCGATCGCGCCGGTCGCGTCGGCAGCTGAGACTATCGTGTCAGGGATGGCGTCCAGGTGAACGGAAGAAGTCGACTTGAGGCGTTCCTCTAGTTTCCTCCAATCCGTTATCACCTTTGTCGGAGCGGGTTGACCTGGGTCAGTGGGGGCGTGACGGGGGCCTAGTTCTAGGATCACAGGTCGGTGGTCTGAGTCTAACTCTTGTAGCGTTTCCAAGGAGCGCAAACCTAAGTTTACGTTCTTTAGGACGGCTATGTCGAGTACGTCTGGTCGGTGGTTAACGTCATTAGGATAATGAGTGGGCGTCATGGGGGCAATAATGTCAAAGTTAAGCAAGGTGCTAAGGTTATCAAGCTCTCGGCCTCTCTGGTTGTTCGAGTGGCAGTTCCAAGCGACGTTTTTGGCGTTAAGGTCGCCTGCTATGATAACCGAATCACCCAAGCCTAGGAGAGATTCTAGGTCGGAGCGCAGGTGGTGAAGCCTGACGCTACTGGGGGGTATATAGGCCGATACTACAGTGATCGGTTGGTGGCCAGTCATGCCTATTTGACATATCGAGGTCTCAATATGCTCGAGAATCGGGGAATCCATAGGGATGCAGTACAGGGACTTTTTGTAATAAATGAGAGTACCGCCCCCTCGCCGGTAGTCGTTGTGACCTGTAAGTAATATATAGGTACGCACAATTTTTTGTGTTTTTGTCTTTATTTTACAGTCATCATGTGTAGTATAATTAGTACCTACATTACAGTAATAATTTTATTGCTACCTGTCTTAATTATTATATGGACAATATAATAATTCATAAATCAGAATCACGTTGATTGATGCTTTTCGATTGCAAGTAAGCTGTTAAAGTAAATAATCTAAAGAATGAGCGCAGGAAACGTCACTGAAAATTAATCCACACATTAGTGCGGTGCACAAATATGGAACATTATTCAAAGCTCGACTGTAGGTTTTATGTTTTCGTCCCCAAATTAACAAAGATACAAAGTATTTCCGCCCATGAAAGTATTAACATTCTGAGAGCCGACTGCATGTGTTCTCACAGGGCGGGCGCGCCGTATAAGTGGACTGTCTAAATTAATTAACAAAGCTTAAAGGAATCAACCCTCGCAGCAGCTTCAGGGCTGTAAGCTAAACATAGCGTAGTTGAATCAATAAAATGTAAAGCAATAAAGCGCTGTTTTTCCTAACCCGCGCTGTCGTCACTAACCGCTGTAAATTTCTGAAGAGCTTATTCGTGTTCAAACTAATGCGGTTTGGTTTCAGAGGCTTTGTATAGATGCGCGTTTGACACGTGTATTAATATTACGCGGCGCGTATATCATATGGGAATACATACGTACCAACACATCGTATATTCTACCGCAGCATACATTTTCACAAAAAATAAAATAATCGATTGGGAATTTTAAATGGTATGGTGTGGTTGCACCGGTGTTTTTATAATAAAACCACCGGCGCAGTTGGCGCGTGAAGGCCCGGTGTCGCCGGCCGGCGGTCGTTCGGCGACTAGCAGTACTTACCGGTGATGTCCGGTTAGCAAGATGGCGTCGCAATCGATTGGTGGTGAGTACGCCCACGCTGCCCACGCCTGCGCTGCACCGCCCTGCAATTGCAACCGCGATGCAACGGCCCGCCCTCTACTTCAACAACCATACCCGGTCTAAAAAAAGATTAAGATACATGTTAAGACGATCTCTTTTCTTATCCGATTAAAATATGTTGCGAGCCTTCAAAATTTCACTCTTCAGACAATTCTACCTAATTTTTAATAAAGAAGAATCAACCCGTCAAACAGCAGCAATACCGTAACAAAAGATCAAATGCTGTCAATTTTGCAAATCTTATTCGCGTCATGCATAACACGTAGGCGAAAATCTTTACATACTCTTCGATACTAGACCCTAAGTTGGGTGCTCAACATCGCAATTTGCGTGAACATCAAGCGATGCGGTACCATTTTTTAACTATTTTCACGCGCGAAACCTATTTATTGGGCCCCTTAGACCGCGCCTTTATCATGTCGGGAGAAAATCGAAGTCAGGTACGAATACTGGCAGCGCCGGGGGGAAGCCACAATTACGTTCAGAATGCGGATGCAAATGGGACCGTAGGCTCTAAAAAGTGTACCGAATGTCGCTCTGTGCCGCGATAGCTTTATTTTTGCTGCCGTTACGAGAAATCTATTGCCTCAAATAAAACGCCTATCTGCTACGAATTTAAAAGCCACTTTATTGCTCGCTGTAAACGGTTCGACGCATGGACGGTGTAACTAACTGAAATATGTTATAGGTACTGAAACTTCTCGTTATATTACGGATTTATTAGTCTATATTTATTGTGGATACGATCTAAATATCGATGTCACTTACATCATTTACAAATAAGGGGGCAGTTATTTGCGTAATGGAAGGAAATTGATTTAGAACTTAATTTACCTACCCATCATTCTCTCTTGCTACGTATTTATTGTCATTAGAATTTCTTATTAACATTATAACAGTTTTATTAAAGTAATGACTTACCCACTTTTTATAAAGGTACATTGAAGTAGATCATAAAGCTTATCTCTCACGAAAACGCAGTCCGAAACAATTTTCAGTCTATATAAGTTCCATGCGAAAGTTTTGTAGCTATGCTAAGGTCGGAAGCGTATATTTAGGTACACGTAAGTATAAACGTTTTTGTCGACAGATACGGAGCCGGGTACGATTTAGCTGCCAGACGGAAAAACGCAACACGGGAGTCGACGGCGACTCTCAAGGCATGGCTGAATGAGCACAAGAAAAATCCTTACCCAACGAAAGGCGAGAAGATAATGTTGGCGATCATCACCAAGATGACGTTGACGCAGGTATCGACGTGGTTCGCGAACGCGCGCCGTCGCCTCAAGAAGGAGAACAAGATGACCTGGGAGCCTAAGAACAAGACGGACGACGATGATGACACGATGCTCTCCGACGAGGAGAAGGATAAAGATGAACAGGAAGAGAAAATCAAAACACATAAAGGTTCGTTGAGTTTCACACAGTACAACGTCGGATAGTCAACTGATATTACATTGAAAATTATGACACAGTTTTCTAAGTGACAATATTTCATGTGAAACATACGTTGACTTTCGGATGTTGATTGGGTTTTTAAAGCTTTTATCACCTATACATGTTGAAATCTAATGTTTTTATTGTTGATTGCGTTGCGAACTATTGTGTTGATGTACCTATTCATGTTTTGTTTGTTCTTGATTAATGCGACTGCGATTGTATAATATAATGCACTAATTACCCTTGAACTGTAGTAGTGCGAGTATTTCATGTACGAACTGTGCCGGTGGTGTTAACCGTTTAAAATTGCTTTAATTTTGTCGGTGTATAAATCGTCGAGTGAATTGGCATAACGCGGCTGCGGGCCGGAGGGTGTGCGAGCCTGAGAGGAGGCGAGGGGTCGGCGGGGCGTGCGGTGGCCGGGGGGAGGTCTCAGGCGTGTAACTGTGCGTAACCGCTCCTCGCTACCGGATTTCCTATTCGTAGTAAAGTGGGCGGCGCCCGGTCCCAAATTTCATATAACGCGTCTTCCGTTCGTCGCTACAACGGGCCGACGCTCGGAGGTCGCGTTCAGCTTGTCTGACGATCTGCCCTACTTCATGTTCTTGCCAAAGGATTTGTCGAGTTCGTGGATCGTTTCTTTTATGAGGATATTCCGCTGGAACGTAAGTAAGTACGGTTTTGGGGATTTATAATGTATACCTACTGATCGGATGTAAGGCCTTCTTGTAGTGGGTATCTACATAGTGTTATTGTTGGATTTCATTTTTTATTTTGATTTCGGATTAAAATATTCATCCATTTTTATTTGCCTTGAATATTTTGTAAATTACCACATTAATTAAGTAGGTATTTGCCAGAAAAATAACAACTGTGTATTGTATTTGAAAGTTGTAAGTGCAATAATAAAATCCAGATACGTATTCGACATGCTACGTGAGAACTGCTAGGGCGGCAGTTAGTCCCGCTTGTCAACAACATAAATTATAAGTAGGCATTGTTACAATAAAGATGGCTTCTAACAGAGTGTTTTCATAGCGGAGTTCGCGTCGCTAATGGAGGTGCGAGGGCGTCACGCATAACGCCCGGCATACGCTCGTGTAATGAAGCCCACTATTGTTGCGACAGAAGTGTACTTAATTCGCGGTGTATAACGCTGCGTGAATGGACCACTCGCAGCCATAGTACACTATTCATAAAAAGTAAGATGTATGCGCGAAGTGTGCCGCGATCTGGAACTGATGGAACGAATTTCTAATTTGTGCTTTGTTGACAAAATATTGCAACATTTATTTACCTAGCCAGTAAAATAAATTGGATTTGATACATTGAAATATAATTCTATAAGTCTAGGTATTGTAGAGATTGCCGTAAAAAGGTGATTGATATACTGTGGGTTGGCTGGATGGAAAATCAATAAAGAATAAATAATGATTCAAATATGAAGTCATTGAAAATTTGTAAAACATTCGTCTCTTGGTTTTCTGCTAATAGAGACATAATTTTAATTTCATTGTGCATTTTCGTTAAAGAGTCTCCCATAGAACTCTCGGTACTCCACGGTATTATGTGCCGACCTAAGTCGCTCTACCTGTGTTATCTACTTCGGAGAGCCATGCTTCGGCATGAATGGGCCGGCTTGACTGGAGTGATACCACGGCCTCACAGGAAACCGGTTGTAACAACGCCTACCTACGTTGTGTTTCGCCTAGTGAGTGAGGGGATATCGGAGGCCAAAACCAAAAAGGCTGGCAACGCACTTGTACCTAACTCCGCAGTTGTTGAGGGTGCCCATGGGTGGCGGTTATCTGCAATAATATCAACACAAAACTACTCTTCATCAACGTGCCTTGTCAAACCATCCCTTTCAGTGGCGTCAGAAAAAATTTAAGACGCTGTGCATTATTTGCGGGGAAACGTCCCCTAGGCGACTTCCGCACAACGTCACCCAAACGCCACGTCGCCGCCGCTAAACCGCCAGAGAATCGCGCGATTGCTCAAAAACGAAGTAGGTACATTACGTATTCTTTGGCCTCAAAAAAATTTAGCTAGATATAGGTAGAAACAGTAGATTTATGCTTAGGTACCACATTAAAAGAAATGATAAATAGAAAGAAATAAAAAAATGTATTCAGCCATTGGCATTGAGACACGAATAATCTTATTTAGATAAAAGAAAGTCGTGTTAGTTACACCATTTATAACTCAAGAACGGCTGAACCGATTTGGCTGAAAATTGGTGGAGAGGTAGCTTAGAACCAGGAGACGGACATAGGATACTTTTTATCCCGTTCCCGTGGGATGTGATGACAGACAGAATTCCACGGGGGCGAAGCCGCGGGCAGAAGCTAGTATATACCTAAAAGGTAAAAATTAACTCGAAACTTGAATCTTAACATCAGCCGAACTGGCGGTTTACTGTATATCTAAGCCTATCAAGAATAAAACAAATTAACAAAAATAGATAAAATACTAAAATAAAAATCTTTAAATTGAGGCAGGTGTCCAATTTACACCTGTAGATAGTTTTGTTTTCAAAATTCTACAAAAACAGCTCTTTCTTGTTAAAAATTGCATGATTGATGATCACAGATCTACGCATCATTACAAATGTAAAACCTTCGTGACCAAAGATTCGTGAGAATGAATCTCTAATCCAAACGCGAACATCATAAAATTATCATTAAACTACCTAAACAAATTTCCGATAACAATAATCCTATCTAGAGCCAGATCGCAAACAAACCATAACATTTCTCACTAGCGCACATAACCATTCTTTTACAAAAACGTCAATGTAAGCGACGTGTAATATATCATTTTAAGTCACGGCAAACAAAGCCAATATAAAAGCTTTCACACGCGATCCCTAGACCGTCGTCGGCAAACAAACACACAGAACTATCCGGAGCTAAGCCACTCATGAATAAAAGCTTCATTTTCGGACCCTACCAATAAATGTTAATTTTTGTCGTGAGCGCACGCATTGCAAACAAAATATTAATCCAGCGCGCGTTAATGGAAAACGAGTAGAAGTAACACAAACAAGTGAGCGTCGTCAGAACGCGCCCGCGCCGCGCCCGGAGAACCGTCAGTGCAATAAATTGCACTGACCTCAGCTGTTAAGTGCAGGGCTGCTCGAGGGTGCCAGCACTTAACACCAACCGCTCTTATAATACACTCATGTGATACACTGCATAAATCTACTTTTTAAATGCATCATCCATGTCATTTGCATTAAGACCAAGTACGATCTAGATTTGTAGGTTTGTGTAGTCAATCTTATCTAAAACTTATTTCAATACATTTAATTCAATAGGTATCCAAACACAAACAAATCCTAGACGAATTATGACACCCTAACAAGAATTTTCGTAAAGTGGAAATACTAAGGGGAGAGGGGGCCACGAGGCGCCCAGAGCGACCGAGACGCGTTTTATTATGTCTCACTTTGCCCCCGGCTTGTGACAAAAGCATACTGAAGGGAAAACCACTCAATGCGAAGTGTGCACGCTGCCACTTTCCACACGTTCCCACTACTCCGCTTCACCTCGTCAAAAGTACCTAGGCATACTAAGGTACAATCCAATTATTACAAATAAAAATTACGTAACACTTCATAGGGTGAAATTAGACGCCGGAAATCTAGGTTAAAGTGTAGCAATAGGTAACTATCAAATCTGGAGACATTTGGATGACATTACTCTAAATAATCACTGCTAAGGCATCATAGCTCCACTAAAACTGTTTATTCTTATAAACAAACAAGCCTCTTGCAGTAAGTAAATGTAAGTGGCGGATTTCCTTCGGTACTGTAATTAAAGTACTGCTTGTTTATGGTTTAGTTATTTAATTAAAACAGCTAACGTATTTTCCATTAAGTTAATTTTGAGGGTAAAAGCGCAGTTAATGATTTACTCTATTATTTATTTACCACTACCACCTGTTTGTTAGTTAATTTCATGAATGTGAATACCTAGTTCGTGCAAATAAAGTGATAGGTACTTGTTAGTGATTTCACGTGGAAAGGGTTTTTAAAACCATCAAAATATTTCCATCGCCCATCTTATTACTACAAAAATTAACCTGATAGACACATTAATGTATTGTTAAAATAAAACATTACTAAATCTTCCATGACTCGCTTATCTTCGCCGTTGTGGGCCTTTATCAGATTAATACAATGAAAATTAAAACAATTTGCCGGATAAATATCTTCGCGCGGAGTATCAGTGGCGTCCCTATTTATCCCCAGTGAAGGGCAACGCGGATAACCCCTCTTAAAAGCTAGGAGCAGTCAGCATTAAATGGAATAAAGAGAATGAAGTCGAGCGGTCGCGTCGCCCCGCACCGCCTCGTTCAGCCCCGCGCGCGCCCTCGCCGTGCTCGCGGGCCTCTGAATTTCATTAGTGGCCCCGGGCCCGCCTCCGCACCCACCGAAAGCCACTTTACAACGGAAAATGGCATTATGATAATACTTAGAGCCTTATAAAATTCGCTGAATAAACATTTTTGTGTAATTGTACAATAACATCAATTTTTTTCAAGCGTGTAAGATTTAGATTTTATTTCATTGCACTTTTTATCGTGATACTGTTAAGAGGTTTAGAAATTACGATTTCTTATCTTCTGTAAACAGTTTCATTATTTTAAAAATATCTACCTTAACTTGTATAGTTGTTACCCTTAAATATATACATATAGTTACCTATAGGTAAGTAAGGTAAGGTAAGGTACAGCAACAGATAGTGAAGTACAAAATTAAGTAAATCTCAAAGAAATTAGGATAATATTAAGAAAAACGGAAAGCGAGGTTGACCATTAATTGTGTTGTGCGCACATTCCGCGGTGGTGAGTGCGGTGCCGCGGGGCGCGCCGGGAAATGCGAAATAAATGCTCGGCTTAATACGAAAGGGATCGGTCGCAGCGCCCGCGGCGGGGGAGTCGCGCCCCAAAGTGGTATTTTCACTTCGCTAATCGGATAACCACTTAACGAATGGGTCACTGCACGCCTAACGTATTTTCACACGACTTTTCTAGAGGGAGCCGGGAGATCCTGCTCCTTACTAGCTAAAACTTACGTCACACTTGTAACGGTCACGTCGACGATTCAATCTACAACGTATCGATTTTTTTGGGAACATTTAAAGCCCTCTTTATTGCTGTCGCGTTAGTTCTGGCCTCGGCTCTGGCGACTAATCTGATTGCAATAAAGTGCGCTCACGCGTTTATTGCATTTTTGACATATGATCGATGAATATCATTATCTTTACAGATGAGGAGCGGAAAGGGGACGAAATGCTGCAGGGTATGCACCACCAGATGTTGGGATACGGAATTAAGGAAGAGACGAAGCGGGGCACATCCGACTGTGGTGTGCCGATTCCTGCCTCTAAACCGAAGATATGGTCCCTTGCTGACACTGCAGCGTGCAAAACACCTCCTCCAGCGGCGCAACCGTGGCCTCAGCATGCTTACGGCCCACCGGAGCGAGCGGCGCCATCTGACGGTAGTTCTAACGGGTTTGCTCTGCCGGCGACTGCTGCCGCAAGTCCAGCCAGTGGTTCTTATGGGCGATACGGCGGTTTTGCCGGTGGACAGTACGGTGGGCAGCATCCTTGTGTGCACCCAGCGGCGTTCCCTGACGTTCAGACCGACACGCCGCCGCAAACGCCTCCCAACATGAAGGTTCCCAGCGTCGCCAACCCGCTCGGTAGTGGCGGCGGCTCCGGCTACTGCTTTCCCCGGCACCAGCAGTCACCTCAGCGTGATCCCTACCACAACCCTCACCATGCTGCTAATAGTCACCAGCCTAATCAACCGCATCACAACGAGGGATCTGCGGCATTCAAACCATTCTATAAAAGGTAAGAATATCACTTCTTTTTATCTATGTAATCATACGACTTGATAGATAAGAACATTAATAAAGGGACACAACCAAAAGCTATCTCAACCGCTCGTAAACACGTTTTCGGAATACGTTAAAGTTAATTCGTATGAGATGTTGCTAACGTCACGTGAAAAGAGTGAATGTTTCCTATTCCAGCTCGCTTCAACATCCCAACGGTTTCGTGCCGGCCGTTTGAAAGCAGACCGCGCACCAATAGCGGTGAGTTACAGATTGATTCAGCTTGAGCATAATCGCGACGCACACATGTAAATGAGAACAGTGCGCGTAATGGACGATCGTGGTGGAGATACCGAAGGGCTATAAACTGAGTTGTGGTTTAGTAGCGGAGCTCGCGTCGGGGTGTCATGTCGGTAATTGAAAACAATGGAGTTGAGTCGAAGCGGAAGGGCGACGCGCGACTCGAGGGCGGCGAGATTGCAATCTTGTGTCATTTGTCATTGTCAGAGCGACGCGTTCCTTACGCCTACACTCGTACCGCTGACCTGCCCAAATTAGCCCTTTCTATGAGTATGTAAACTCACGTTTGTGTTCTAAAAGTCAAACTTTTGATAGGAAAACAGATTATTATTAGTCATAGGTAATTAATTTACCTATCTAAAATATGCACGTTAACGATTTGATCTAATATGAATAATTCAATCAGGTAGTCATTCTTAATTCCTTACAGAATGAAATTGGGAAACTATGACAAAGTAGTTTGTTGAGGAATAATTCAAAGTTTCCTGTGTCGCATATTTCTTAGAGTCGTCAAAGATTTTCTAAGAAGAAGTAGCGGCATCCGCGTCTCATTACAATAAATTGCGTCGCCACCGACGCCGCACAGGACGGCACCGCCAAGAATTTTGTTTTAGCCAAACGCTCACAAATTCACTTCTATAAACCTTTTGTATTATTTTGGTTTTCACGCCTTTTTGTCCCTCGAATTCCTTGACGCGAAAATAACTCCTTATCGCGGCATTCCTTTAAAGTAGTCCCAAAAAGAACGGATTTCAATCGACAGTTTTTGTTTTCGCCTTAAATAACATTCCTACACCGTTTTAACTTGTTATTTTGCTTAATAAAATGAGAATCCGATCCAATTTATTATTAATTATTTTATGGTGTTAGAATATAGTTTCATCATAGTAAATAATAAAGATCGCGGTGGCAAAATGAAGTACCATAACTATGGAAGGATGGCCGCCGGCGCCGATGATGGCCGTCCCTGAGCTTTATTTCCATTCACTAAAACTAATTTGAATAACGCGCTGGAATCGATGAAAAGACAAAAACTGTAACATAGCTGTATAGCCACAATGAGTATTGTTCGGAAGGTGCGGAGGGTGCGTGGTGGCGGCGCGGGCGCACGGCAGCCGGGCGGTCCTGCGCGCGCCGATAACGCACGTACCGCGAGCGTGCGTGGGCGCGGAATCTCAATGGATCCTCTTCATTCACAACCCTGCCTCAGCATTAAAAGCTGCTTTACTTTTTTTCAACGGCCTAATCTTTCCTCTTATCTCTCGATCCTGACTCGGGTCCTTCTCTGTTTCATTCAGTCGCAGGTCGCTTGGACAACCTGTTTGACTTCTTTTTTCATTGACGCCGTACAAACTTTAGATGACCGCGGCCGAGGTCGGATTTTTATTTCTTTCACATTTTGGTTTTCCGGTCCAAGCCATTCGTTAATAAATTCTCAGATAATGAGACTGAACGTTTCGTCACCTCATCTCGATTGGTTTAGATTTTTTCTTTTTCGGTTTATATGTGTGAACGCGGCGGCGGGCTCGCACCGTCCACACCGCGATAGAATCGGAACAACTATCGGAATGGACCTTCTTTTTTGTTAATTTAAATACCGCTATTCTTTTTAAGGGATATTTTTATTGTTTTAAAATAAATGACGCGGCGGTTAAGAATGAGACCCTCTGAATGAATTTTATTCGATGTAAGAGTTGGAACATCAACATCATCAATTTATTTTGGTTGTTATTTGTTGCAGGTAAAGCACGTGAAACCTGGGTCGCTGCACTACCCGTCAACTACTAGGGACTGTCAGATTATTACAGTGGCACAGTGTTTCAGTTATACAATAAGATCAACGACACAACTATTTACCTTAGTTAAATGGCCTCGGCCTGGTTATATACTGGGTCTATAGACCACTTTGTAAAATTTATTAATTTGGTAAATTCTTTTATTTGTATATCACATAGTGTAATTTTAAATTTCTGAACTATATGCACAGATTATAACGATGTATAAAAGTATTTTTTGTTAAGTACTTAATTTTGGTTTGATATGGTTAATAATTATGTCTATGGTTGTCACTTGTCACTAAGTACTTATCGAATGAAACATAGTATGAAATCGACGTTGCTCAGTATTTTTATAGACTTAAGAATATTATGGAAATAATATCCAAATTATTTATAGACACACGAAAAGCGCAATAATGTGTAATAAAATTTAAACTAGCCTATATTTGTTTTAGTGAATTGTTGTAAATTTATTACCAATTCCACGACTGGAATGTTCGACGTACGATAGTAGTCATATTGTTTGCGCTAAGTTCTTCCAAACCTATGTTTATGATTTAATTACTTGTGGAGCAATAAGTTATTCGTTAGTACAGGTGCCAGACTTAACTTTGATTAGATGTAAGTGTAATTGTACATTGAGAGAGTAGACAATGAGAAGTGGTTAGGTTTGGTATCGTGCCCTACTACACAAACTATTGTTTAATTTTGTTAATAACTAGATGAATAGTCGACATACGATCGTCGATTTGGTTATTGTTGTTGTCCTTGTATATATAAAATGTTTTGTAGATTTTCTATTTTAGTTTGTCAAATGTGTACAAAATAATTAGTATGATTTCACCACGTTCGATGTTGTCGACTAATATTTCGATGATGAACCTTATAAATATTGTTTAAAAGTATTATTAGTATACATGTACATAAAAATATTCTGAATATTTTTTATTTTGTAATCGGTCACAGCCATTTTACTGATCCAATATTTTAATAACATTTTATTAGAGATAATTTCCATTTTATCTGATTAAGATCATGTGAGAAATTGTAATAAATTGGCAAATAGGTAGTTTGAATTTGACAATCGGTATATATTTTGATGTATATTTTGTTTTATAATAATTAGCGCTAAGTGCAGTCACAATTTAGCATTGCCAAAAGAGAAACCTGGTGTCGTGTCTGCGCTCAGCACTCAGATCGGAGCTGTGAATATCTAAGACATGTATCGAAAGATTTTGTAACGAAGGCATACTTACATCGATCAGTAATATAAGATAATTTATTAAGAATTTTAAATAGAAATTGTACTTAATTTCCCACATAACCTTTTTCTCAGGTCACATAAAATTAAAGCAATAGTTTGAGGCTTGTTATCATAGAAGTTCATCTCACGTAAAACATAGATGGAAAAAATTTTCAATGTGACCAAATCGAATACATTCGCTTAATATTAAATGTTCTATATAGATATTTATAGAATATATACCTATTAATTATTATTCTTATGAGTAAAATTATGTAATGATTGTAATTAAATCTTTATTTCAACGATTTAAGTTTTATTTAAGTACGTAGCTTTTCCCAAATTCCTCAATTTTACCCAATATATATGAACATCCGTATAATTACTTACATATTTAACAACAATCACAGTTGCAAAATCTGTGGTGATGAGTTTCAAAACTCCAGTCCAGACACCAAAAAAGGTAAACAAGAACTTAAGCGGTAGGTACCTGAGTATTTTAAAATGTTAACGGAGTAAATTATATTATCAGGATCGTTTCATTAAAATTCAACTTGGCCCAGACCTTTTTCCATTTGCTTACAATTAAACCTTAATCAGAGGAAGCAGCTATTAATAGCCTACCCTTTTCTTAAGTCCTTAATCGGAACTAAATTAAAAGAATGTGACTTTCAAATGGTTCGATCTTGAAGTACATTCCTACCTATAAACAAAATGGGGAAAAAAGTCTTCAATGAGCCGCTAAAAGTCGTCGGGCACTCGTCGAGGGGTCCCTCCCTTACTCTCAACACTTAAACAATGCTTAAAAGCTAATAAAACGAACCTTTTTTCAACTTTCTAGGATCAAATTATGGCTTCCATTTCCAGTTTAGCGCAGATTATAATAATTAAAGACTTTGTTTCATTCATCATTTTTATACCTAAGTAAATAAAAACTTTAGTAGTACTTAGGTACCTATTTAATATATTAGTTAATTGACTAACTCCTAATTACATGCAAATATTGTGTTCTAGATAACTATCGTAGTACCTACTAAAGATAAAAATCAAACTTCTTCAAAAATCAAATCAGTCCTTTTATACCTTTAGCATAATGGAAATTATGAAGGACAATAATTATGTTAAACTACTCAAAGCCGTGTAATTATATTTCTAGGCTGTTTGTTATAATTTATTGGAACACTATATTATACCTAGAATAGCTCTAGGCTAGTTCGGGTTGACCGACGGTATCCATTTTAGCCCGCGCTGTGTGCCTTTCGTATATTAATATTACAGTCAGTAATATTTTCTGAGTAGGTATTAGACATCAATAAAACGACAACCCATAATTTTTACCATTAAATTAAAAAAACACGTGGTAAATTATTTGTTTTTTATTATTGTAAATGTCAGCTTGATATCTAGACATTTATAGCCGAGTAGGTACCTATAGTACCTATTTAGTAGTACAAGGTATTTAAGAATGGGATGATTATGTACCTTCATAGATATCTACTCAGGTCGGTGATACTTTGGTAAGTAATATAGCAAAAAATGGTATAGTGTCTTGCATAATAGTCATTCAATAAAAGTTATATGTTATGTCCTCAAAATCATTCTGACTCTGATGTGGCTATCTAAAAGGGGTTTTAAATTTAAATTACGAATCCCAGATCGAGCAGTGTTATTTGGTTATTCATACATACCTAAAGGTATTATCTCGTAGCTCGGAGTTTGGATTTGTGCCCGATTAAAGACAGAAGGCTGGCTCCTTATTACGAATTTTACATAGAAATTTGCAATACCTATGTGGTTGGTTCATTAGTACACCTCTGCCTAACTCTTCGAGGAATACAGGTATAAAAATATGTTATGTTTTAAATTGCTATAAATTGCTAGAACACCTAGTCTAATAAATATATTTTGTTTAAAGTTAAAAGTCATTAATCTGAAGTAACAAAAACTATTGACCACCTCATTAGATCATTAAAACAAATAACATATAGGATATCTAGCAGAATAATAGATCATAAAATGTACTCATTTAATAAGTAACAAACAAAACGCAACGATTGCTTTACTTAATCAAATCCGTTGCTATAACAATTGAATCTGCAATAAAACCGCCATTGCTAATAAAACGGTCATAAACATTGACAACACAAATAGCAGCTAATAACCAACGGAACCAATCAGATCGTACGCGTGTGACACCAATATATTTTATACGTACCTTTATAGAGATCGAACCTTGCAGATGATTGCCGCAATAAAATTGTTTGCTGTCCCCGCTTTTAATTAATTAGGTTTCAGTTCCCATTACATTAAAGTTGGAAAAGGCAGGTCTTTTAATTATCTAGGTACCTATAAATAAATCTGAATAAAACACGAATAAACTTAAATAAATAAAACTTATCTTTAATGTAAACATAATACAGAATGGTGGAAATAACTAAGCGTGTATTAAGTTGTCCGCAGTTTGTTTAGCCGTGTTTTTTTTTTAATATGATGCTCGGTGCAGAGACCATTGGGGTTATAAATCTTTCGTATTTGTGAATACTGTCCTTATTAATTTTGATATTTTTGCATGTAAACACTTATTAACGTGATTTTACCTGCGTGGACGTACGTTACAGCTAAATTCAGACATGCCCAGTTATTTTGACCATATAATTAAAAGACAAACGGGAAATGTCACTGAAAATTTGCTACCTCTTATATATTCCGAATTTTATTATAGTTTTAGTAATCATTGTTCCCAAAATCTACCACTGCATTAATTACGCCTGAACTAATGGACTCTGTTGGTTAATTTCATGCAAAGTACAGTACCGTAACCTGGAAGTTGGGTTATCGTTAAACGAGCTTCCAGCGTTGAGCGACAGATGGCACACCTTGTGCTACCGGTGCTCTACTTAACTCATACTTCATACACACCTTCATAAGTAAAAACTATTGAATAAAGTGCTTAGATATTTGGATAAGTACTATATACTTGATCAAAATGAATGCACTCATAACTCATGCCTACTGTTTGAAGAGGTTTTAAATTATGTTTTGAAAAATCGATATATTTACCTAATTAATAATTTGTGAAATCCGTAAGTAATTTTTTTTAAAACAACATAGTGCATATTGAATTAGGATTTTAGTGGCAAATAATATCACTATAAAGCTTTTATCAATGTTGTTACTTACATCTTTCAATAAAAACAAACAAGGACAAAATTGTAGCACGATGATTGTACCCCATAATATTCCCGAGAGGAGCGCAGCGGAGGTCCGTTGCCGCATCCTCTCACGGCGTTGCGCCGCCTATCGATTCCTTAAAGAATACTTTTCTCACACAAACGCGTTTACGTTTGGTATCTTCATAAATATTTTAGTCTCGTCTTCGGTTAACCTCGAGCGCGCAACGCAGTCCAGTTTGCGGTCCGTGGTCGGAACTTAGCGTCGGCGGCGCGGCCGTCAACCGCGCCCCGTGCCTGAGATCACAGTAATTCAAATAAATATTTAGATTTCCTACGTCGTTTACTGCTTCATGAATGTTATTCCGCTATTGTTTGCCGAGAATGGGTCTTATTGCGAACACAGCTTGAGTTAACTTTTTAAGCTTGTAAAATGTATTAGGTATACGAATTGAATTAGAAAACAATAAAAACTAAACTGTTTATGGGAATTTAATGTTAGATATGTGTATGTGTTCATTATGACATCCGCAATTACAGTCGTAAACAAAGTAAAAAGCACAGGTGGCAGCGGCTCACCTGCCTCAGGTCGAGAATGTCGAATCTAATCACTTCAGATTTGGTTGCGAAGGGGCAAATTTATTCATAACCTCACATTTATCACCGCAGGCCGCTCCGAATAGTTTTTCGCATGTATGAGAAAATTGCCGAGGCAAAATTCTATCACGCCTCGTCCTGAGGAGGGCGCGAGCCGTTAGAATTTTGTGCACCTTGCCGAAACCAATAAATCAAACTATTGCGTAATAGTACCCCTATATGCATGAAGATCTGTGCGGACCTTCAGCGTTATTTATTGCACCACTAAACAGATTTTTATGAACGATTTATGGGAGTCGGAGCTGTTTGGCTTGTTTTAATGTTTATCTTGATTCGAACATTCCGAAATTTGTTAGAACAGAGGTTGAACGATGAACTGCGAGAATAGTTTTAACGTAAAATAAACAACATTACATCGGGGTAATCATTTTACCAAACAATTTGTCAATTGTGTCTAGTTTAGTTATGTGACCATAGATTTTCAAGTCTTATTTAAACACATTTAAGAATTTGGTGCAAGTGGGCCTTAGCGCGCATCTCTGAAGTTTCGGAATCATGTGCGTAGCAGTATTTTATGCATGTGTATACATTTTATACATATTTACGCGTGTTAATTTCTTCAGTCAATTATGCTGCCTTATTGGCCTAGTAGTCGTTAGCACGACTGCTGTGCTAGAGGTCTTGAGTTCGATCGCCAGGTTGAGAAGTGTTTGTGGAATTCCTTTCACTCACTTTATTGATGAATAAAAACATCATTAGGAAACCTGAATGCTTGACAGATTTTGTCATCGGTTTGTGAACTCTGCAAACCCACTTTAGGGCTTAGGGCTTAAAGTGTTAAGCTATAGCCTATAGCTAACTTTCTCATTCTGAGACCTGTATCCAGTAGTAGGACAGTAAATGTGTTCTGTTTGAACCTCCAAAACTATTTCACAAAGACACATTATAGGTACTTACATACGACATAAAACCTACATTAATAAATTACGACTGTTTGCAGACCGAGATATTATATCCAATTATATATTGTGACATAATGTGTTAGACGTCATGTTATAAACCAAAATAGCCATCAATAAATCTCTATGACTTCGATAAATAGGTTTGGCCGACGGTTCACGCCGATAACAAACTAGTGGCTACCAGATGTGTGCCGGGCGCGTATCGTGGCATCGATCGCTCCCTAAGTCCGAGATGTGATCGTCGGCATTCCACCATCCCGACATCGGAGATAACTGAAAACATTACGTTTAATAATTTATCTACAGCAATTCGTCTGCGCTCGGCTCCCTGTGTCTTGTGTCGGCCGGTACCTTCCTACACATCCACTAGATAGTGCCCTTACTCATATTAATGTCGTTACAGATAAGCCAGATAATTTTACTTAAATTTACTGCAGATAGTTAACTGATTAAAAAGGATAATTTTCTCATATCTGTTAAAAGGTACCTAACAACTTTAATGGAGTTGCTTTGCAGTCAACGACTGCAAATAAAAAGAAATAATACAACACGTCAGGCATAACATTGTAGCAAATTGACTTTTAATAAATAATACTCTTATATTTATAGAATGTTTTCTGCTATAAAAACTCAAACTAGAAACAATTCTCGGGATTTTAGATCAGAACATTACCGGAGCATGAGACGAAAGATTTGCCTACTTCATTAATATTTCGTTCGAAATCAAATATCTGACTTGGGAATACTTTCACGGCGCATTCGACGCATAATCCAAAGGAAAATCAATGAGACATTCCTACACGGCGGTCGTGGATTCGCGATTGAGAGGAACTTTGGAGTTTAAATGAGTTCACCTTCAGGCGTGATTGCACCGTGGTGTACTCACGTACGTATGCAAATTACCCTTTACGAATAACTTAAATAGGACTGAAATAAAAAAAAAGCAAACCAAAGATCACTTATTTTTGCTTTGCTCAAATGATACTAAGTGAAAGGAATAAAAAGAACGAGCGGCTGGTATTAGCGCTTATTATAAAAAATATACGCTGATTTAGATTTCACATTAACAAAAGCGGACAAGACGGTATAAAACTACATAAATCGGACCCCGCCGCGTGAACTGCGGACTTGCTTCACTCATGCGCCGAGAACATGAACAAATACTTTATTGCGCTCATCGAAACATCCCTGGGAACACGTTGCGCGATCGATGAGTTACGGTACAGCGTGGCTGTCAATTTCGCGGTATAAAATTCCTCATCGGACACGACAAAGGCAGCTGTCATCGTGTAGCTTGAAGGGTCGCCGCATCCCTCGAGGCTAAGCCCCCGCCGTCCGGCGAAGACACGCACGTCGTCCGAAACTCGCCTAATCCGCACCTACTCCACACATAAACCCACCTAATTGTTAATAAAAGGAGGAATTCGGAAGCGTGCGGTTACATCACTCGGATGGACTCTAATTGATTTTTACTGCCCTTCTAATTTAATGCGAGTTTATGGGGTTAATCGGAGCTAAGTATTGTTTAGCGCTAATTATGTGCAGCCTGCTTTTGCGATCGTTAAGGGTGTCTGCGGGGGAGGCAATTATGTAAAGGCTTTGTTTGAGCTGCTATCGAGAAAATGAACAAGTCTGTCTTTGTTTGGGCTACGGATATATTCTTTGTTTAAACATGCTTGCTTCTATAAATTTTAATAAAACATAAATATTAAAATTACTAAGCGATAGGTACTAAAATAATTAACGATCGTTATACAGTTACACATATAAATAAAGAAAATATGGTTTTAGCACCTTTTTTTGGTAAATTATATAGAATTTACGCAATTTGTGATATATAATTAACGTAATGGCGACAATTTATATACAACAGTGAAATAGACTAGATATTCATACGTGTAATTAGCATAGGTATAGTATAACTGTCTCAAAATCTGTTTACTCGTACAAATCTCATTACTTGATCAATAAACAACGAAAGACAGTACGTTGTCCAACAGCGGGATGACATTTAATAAAAAATCCAACATTATATTCTATTTCGAACTCATCTCAATAACTCGGACAATATTTTTTGTGAAACGTCTTATTTTCTAGTGAATAAGAATTTGTTGGGACTCCTTGAACGTGTACAACATAATGTTATTATAATTTATGTCATACTAAGCAGGTGAAGATATACGAGCGGGTCATTCATTTTATTAAACATGTTTGCTAAGTCGATTTTGTTATTTTTTTGTCGCTCGCTCGTGGGCATCTATCACGCAGCGTGCGGGCGCTTTCTCGCGCAGCTCTTTATTACAGCACCAATGATTTCCGGAGGTCGCGCTGGCCACTCGGCGCACTCCTCGCGCCCTCCGCACACTGGTACCTACAGTACACCACATGATGCTACATTTGCATAAAAACAGATAAACTCCATTGTTGTTTTTATGGTGCTAAAGGAACACGCATTTGTGAGGTGCCATCGTTTTACTTACGACTTACTTTATACGATACTCGAGTGTTAAATAAACAGTACCAACATATGAATAAGGAAACCATAAAATTATGCATGATCATACTGATTAAGGATTTATTAATGCGTAGGTAACCATTAGAGTTCCCAAAATTTGAGTACGAGGATGTAATTGCAAACTCTAATTATTTGTCCCTGTACAAAATTTGTCGCTTTTTTTTTCAAAATAGCTTAGTTGGTTAGATTACACTCTTGTTTAAAAATCGCGAGAAAAAACTGTATTAAATACGCAACGATTCTAGGGGTGAAGGACGAAAGAGGCAACAAAAGCATTGATTCTTCTCACAAAGATATATTTTGTGATATTATAAGAGAAACATTTGCGCAAAATGCGAACATCGGGACCATCCATTATGCGACGTCGCCGACAGACCGACCACCTCTCGCAAAAGCACTTTGTATTAAGTCAACAAATCCAAAAACCATTCAAAGGACATTTGTTTCCATGAATAATAATATGTAAATATATTATTATATACAAGTTTGGAGTTCTCTCGTGACTACTTCGAGAAACAGTGGTGTGCTAAACTGTGCAATTAAAGTAAATTGGTTGTACTCTGTTGCCTGCGATGATAGTGGTTCTTCAATTTAGGATACCATGTTAGTGTAATTTAGTAATTTCTTACATAAAAAGTATAACGAATTTTGAAAACTGGTTAGGTGTTGCATCTTGATCTGCGAGTACAATTTTAATATGGTTCTGATAAAAGCTTAAATATTTACGTTGTCACCGTTTTTTTCTTCATCCAACTGACGCCTTCCATGAAATTAATCGGCAGGAAGGCAAGTTATCATTTTATATCACACTTGATGATACCATTAGGAACGTATACGATCAATGTTTTTTTTTTGTTTTGTGTAAAAAAACATAATTAAGAACATATCTAACTGGGAAACTATCTTTCTACATTATTTAGACACTCAACTTGTGAAGTACATTCAATTATGAAAATAATTTGGAGTGTAGCTGGATAAGGTACAACAACTGTGTAAGGTACAAGAACGCGAGGTCTGTCCCGTGAGTTTTACAGATTTTAATTTTCCTTTTGTCTTTATGGATCACGAAATGTTTTGTGTAGTGGTGCCCCGGGAGGCCGGGGCCGGGACCCCCCGCCGCGGCTTCCTTCCTACATCTCCTCACTACAAAAACGCTTGTTATAAAAATGCACGAGGAACAAAAACGCTTACGTCGGGTGACAAGTGGTCTTTGTTTATAATATTTGTTGATTTGTTTAACTTATGTATGAATGTCTATAACACCTGATGACTGGGCTTTTTTCAGCTTATAGGCAAGCACTGATCCATTTGTAAACAGACAACCGATATCTTAGTGGTAGGTTAGAGTGAGCAGTGAATAAATATAAGGTGAGAAGACGTAGGTAGGTACCTACTTAATTCAAATTATGCATCCCAGTATATTTAAAATGTATGTGTAGGTCAAACAAAACTTAGCAATCGAATTCTCTTGTGGCGACAGAAAACCAAGAATATCTGAGAAATCAGTTGTCTGAATCGTCTTGAGAATTCTACATAATCACGAAAATTATATTCGCGACAGGTTTAGAATTACATGTATTTTTAGTCGACATAATGTAGGTATATATGATGTGTATATTATTACTATTTATATCTGAAAGTTTTCCGCTTAATAAATTCACAGATTTTCAAACATTTGATATTGTGACGTATGTTATCTAAAGTGACGTAAGCATGTCTTTACAACTACCTGCTTGCGTAAATGTCGCTTAACATGAAGTAGTGCGGTTCTCATTAATTACATTTTAAATAATCGAGTGAATTAAAGCTATGTTGTAACATATAGAAATGTCATAACAAGCGTGCAAACAAGTTGTAAAACACCTACATTCGGCGAGCGACCGAAACCGGAGAAGTTTATTAGCTGACACCTCTGTATAAAACGGTGTCATTATCGAAATATCATACTAATATAGAATGTTAAATTTATCAAATATACGGTATTTGGATGAAAACATACAAGTTGACAACACGTGTAGTCGCTATCTACGCGGACGGATCGGACGCCCCGGGGCGCGGGCCCGACTTGCCTGCATTACTCACCGTGACCTAATGGGCGGGGATAAATCATGTGTATATGTAAAAAAAAACATACAAAACAAACCCAGAAACGGACCAATGTTGAATAAACAAAATTCATGGAAATGGGGACAAATCTGACAATACCGAGTCCGGTGGTCCGCGGATTCAACGTGTGATCCATTTGCGAATCCCGGAATAATGACGTCATTGCCCCACGGCTGCTCTACTACGACCACATTTCGAAAAATTTTTCACTACGTCGGATTTAGAAACAACTTCCTCTGTTTAATATAAAGTTTTAAGTTAATTAATAGTAGCAACTAATTACGGAGCCGACAAAGACCTTGAGTTTGTAAAGTTTTAATCAATATTTGCACTACTAAATATACCAGAAAGATTATTGACATCATGCATTTAAAGTAAATTCATACCCGTAGGTCCCCTTTTGATAGGGATCTGTAATCGCATCATCCTATTATTAAAATATATTAAATTGCATTGTCACTCAACGCCTATGCAAACAAATGATAAGGAGCTGTTGCTTCATCAAAATAAAGATATGAATGTACCCTCTAATGCGAATAAACGAAAAGTGCAACAAATTAAATTCTCCCACGCGAGACGTCCCTCGTACAAAGAAAGACATTACGACGGGGCCCAAATAGGAGCAATTCATAAAACTGAGCGAGCCCTTTGATATGAAAATACAGCTAATCCGGGGCACGCGCTCCGAGCTCCGGGAGGCGACCTGTGTTTGTTTGTTTGTTCCACGATATCATGTTGTTATTTATTTATCATAACTCTGGACTTTTCAATAGTCTCGTCCAAATTTATTAATGCACCGCTCGTACGCCATTATAAATTATAATTTATCCCAAGATTAATGAATATAAGTGTGTTATAATCATTATGTGATATTTCTTTAAATATATCCCATGAATTTCTGGAATGCTTGTACGTATTAAGCTTTATTGGTTAAATATTCGGTATCGAATTATGTCGACGTTCCCATATAAGAACTTGTCAAGTCAGAGTTGGATTTGTAATTCTTGAAAAATAATATTCGATTATTTAGTACGTGGGTCCTGGTGAACTATGTTTTCTTAGTCCTTCGATCCGGATGTTTGGAAATAAAACTATGCACTTTTTGCATTTTATCAAGGGATTTATTTTCTAAAATTAATACGGTACCGAATACACAATTATGTCTGTAATAAAAGGCTTGTAATACCTACATTAGTTTATTTAAGTCGCAGTAGAATTGTATAATTCGCTATTTTACTGAATGGCTAGCACCTTTACAAAATAGCTCTGTTATGTAAAATAGCTGAATGGCGTTCAGCAGTTTTGCATAATTGTTGACTTTCAACAAGTGGAATGAAATTAACGTTTTGCGTTCATCATTATAGCGATTTGATGTTTAGCTGTTTTGTAAAACACTGCAATTCAGCGTGAAATGAACTGGTGAATGGTAGATTTTAGTTCCAATTTTAGTTAGATATAAACATATTTCGTTCCGGAATCACCCCCTCAAAACTAAATTTGTTTGCAAATATCCGTCAAAATTAAATTAATGTCATAGGCTTTTTACACAAAACACCTATTGTAACTGCAAATAAGTTATTCTACAAATCAACTAAACGTGGGTAGCGGTTCTGATAAACGGATTACAATGGCAATCCAGCTGGACGCCCCTCATCTATTTTACATAACAGAGCTATTTTGTAAAGCAGCTAGCAGTTATGTAAAATAGCTAATTATACAATACTACTACGACATAATATACATATAAATCTTTTGCGATAAACACGTAAATAAATGTAACGTACCTACGCAAGGTACATATAAATTTATAACCTTCGTTAGACACAGCAATAATAATCGTTAGGTACGTAGAATATTTTAATAACAGTAAAGGGGCCGGACTATTTATTTAAAAGCATATTATTAAAAGTCATTTGGAAGGCAGTATTACGAGAAATAATAAACACCTAAATATGTTGGTTGTTTTTTTTATGTTTTGATATAAGTACCAGATGATTGAGCGTTGCGGTCGCCCCGAACGGTTTTATTAATTTTAAATTGATTTCGATTGTAAAATCTCTTTTTTGTGTTCCGATTGAGATCAACGCCGGATGAATTAAGTTATTATTGCTACCACCAAACATTTTTATGACCATTTCTCGGCACGAGTCGTAAAAACTATTTTTGTTTACAATTACTATATTTACTTTCTGAGATATTTTGATTATTGCTTCGCAAAAATGATTGCCCTCTAAAATGTTTCATAAATTTTAGTACTGTTAAAGTAATAAATGGTTTTTTTGTTTATAATTTTAGTTAATTGTGTGTGCCAGTGGTCGCAGCCAGATCACGAGGTTTCGATTTCCAAATAGACCTAGAACTTCTATAACTTTCTCTGTAGCAGGTTGCTGTTCGGGTTCGTACCCTCCCCCTCCTACTACATGGGTCCTTAAATATACCAGTGCAGTGAACTGTAGATGTCTATATGATCATTACCTACATCTAGGTCTTACCTTTTAGGAAATAAAGGCGTAATGATGATAAGGTTACATGCATCTGGATTTATACTTAACACAGAGTAGATAATACACTAACTTGATACAGATAAATAAATACTTCTTTTAGCAATGGTTCATGTAACCAATTAATGGTTTTTAATATAATAAGTGGCTTTTATTAAAATTTATTATTAATGTACTATCATATTGTTTAAAAGCCACTTATATAAGCATTGAGCATATCAGCATCAATCTCACCACGTAGCTGCCGCGTAGACCGAGCGTGATACCACGCAGCTGTTGTATTGCCGCTACGTAGTTGTCGCGTTCCGCCGCGTAGCCACTGAGTCGTAGTTACGTAGCAGTGGCGTAGTGCCACGAAGCCGTCGCGTAGCTGCTGTGTAGTCCACGCGTAGCCACTGCGTAGCTACTGCGGAGCCCCTGTGTAGTCCCTGCGTAGCAGTTGCGTAGCAGTCGTGTAGTGTCACGTAGCCGTCGCGTAGCTGCTGCGTAGCAGTGCGTAGTAGCCGCATAGCTGCTGCGTAGCAGTGCGTAGTAGCCGCATAGCTGCTGCATAATCGCCTCGTAGTTGCTGCTTTACGTAGACATTGCGTAACTACCCCGTAGCCCCGAGGCTATGAGGTGATAAGGCACAGTGCTTAGGCGTCAATTAAATCCGCGTAACCGCCGCCCAAGCACTGCGCCTAATCACCCTAAGCGGTACGTTAGCATGCGCGCATACGCTACGTTAACATGCGCGGGGCGTCTGTGCCACAATGCACAGACGCCCCGCGCATGTTTAAGGCTTGGATGTCAACGCCATCATAATATTATCAATGGTCGCTATAGTATCGTGTTAAAAAAGAAGTCATGAATTTATATAATGAGTGATGTTTGATTATTATCATTATCGAATTAGAAGGCCGAATTTATAGTAATATCACAGTAATACACCACACAATATACAAAACTGTATGAATGTTAATTTTCCACATTCTATATTTAATCATGAACGCAGTGAAACCGGTGTGTAAAGATCGTAGCTAGTATAAGTCTTTGCTTATCCCAATAAAAGATAGATGTTTAAATATAAAGAATAAAGAACGAAGAAAAAAATATCAATGCTAGAAATGAGAACTGGTACCGGCTGCTGTTGTGTGATTAACACTCAAGATATCAGCTTTTGGTTACATAAGAGACAACTGGAGTGTTAATATGGGTGAGATATGTAGGTACTTTTATTTTGCAATTGAAAAATCGCTCCACTAAGTCCCCATGTCTAATGATTTCATCAAGTTTGGAACTAGGATAATCACTAAAAAGGTTCACATGACAATCATAATTAATTCCGGTAATGAGAGTTGAAACTACACGGGGCGTTCATGTCAGATCTAGTAAACATGACGTGGGCTTCGCTATCGCGCCACGATCAATGATGTATCGATATGTGTATTTCATTAAGCACGTACGCTGAACAAGGATAAGCTACGAACAGATACGCCAGACTTTTATGACAAGCGAAATATTTATACAATGATTTGGGCAGAAACTTATACACAAATACATAGTAAATAGGCTCAATATCGCAAAAGAGATACCTATAGGTAATAGATATAGGATCATTATTTTCTTTTTCTTCTACCAGGGCTTATTGGAACAAACTGTATCTTATAATTTCTAAAATAATTGAATTTTCTAGCACAAGGTTGATCTTTGTAACAATCTTATTTGTAGGTAAGTAAATATCTTCTTATATATATAAAAGAAAGTCGTGTTAGTTACTCCATTTATAACTCAAGAACGGCTGAACCGATTTGGCTGAAAATTGGTGGAGAGGTAGCTTAGAACCAGGAAACGGACATAGGATACTTTTTATCCCGTTCCCGTGGGATGTGATGACAGACCGAATTCCACGTGGGCGGAGCCGCGGGCAGAAGCTAGTATTATATAAAACCGATTTGAAATGAATGATGAAATCATAATTAACGAATTATTATTCCTATAAAATTTCATGCAACCTTTTTAGAATGCTTGCCATAAAACTGGTTATGGTTTCTGCATTTTCTACAATACAAAAGCACAGTATGAAAATATTACTATTTACTTCTTATAGTACACAAAAACAATGTTTATATCCTCACGATGCCTACTAATATCATACACATTTAGTATTATGATTGTATTACGATCGTAAAATGAATTATCGCATAACAGTGTAGAGAATGTATCATCGCCAGTACAAATAGAATTTATTTTTCAATTTTCCAAAGCCAATTTTGTCCTCAGACGTCTGTTTGCATGTAGGTAATAGTAAATTCAATATAAAATTGTTACTTTAAGCAATCAATTGAATTGAATTGAATAGAGCAGAGGACATACCTCTGCTCTATTCAATTCATTGCTTCGAGGAACCGCTAGACGGCAAATTGGTGGTCATGATATTGTTGTGATTAGTAATTATGGCGAAATATAATATTTTTTTCTTTTTATTAAGAATCCTTGCTACACGCACATTACTAGTATTATTATTAACCCCTTATGCTAAATTATATGTGTGTGTTACGAGTGGGTTCACATCAGTAGTGCAATGGGTGGGTTTCGAACCGGCAACCTGATCGCAAGTCCGACGTCCTAACCATTAGGTTACCGCCGCTGCAAATAAATTATACAATACATTATGTCAATAGAAATTAAGAAAACTGATGTTACAGATAAAGGATTTTTTCTCATCTCTAATCTTATAGGATTTACAACTACGCCTAAAACTGTTCCCTAGCAGAGTGAACTGAATAACCCATCCAATTTTCCATTCGTCACTTATAATAATGTTACTTATTTAACCAAAAGTTGGTGCATAAACAGACACTTCCAGTAAAACTTTGTCTTAATAGGGTCGCATGGGTGGTTGTCCTTGGCCTCTCCAGCCATCGATCATATCTGTGGTGCGCTCACTATAGATGTTCACTAAACATAAAACCGCATAAATTTATAGCACTGTGGTGGTTTGAGTTTTAAAAATATATTAAAAGCATTAAAAGTAGAAAAATTTAATAACGTTTGTAACCATTGTAACTACCTAGTAATAGGTACTTAATTGACAGGTAAGTTATTAAAATTATAATTAAATTATTGTTAAAATTTAGGGCCAGTAAAGTGACAGTTTTCAGTGAAAAGTTTATAAGTATTATATCCATAGTACAAGTTCTGCTTAGTTTGGGACTAGATGGTGCTGTGTAAAAATGTCCCAGAATCTTTATATATAAAAGAAAGTCGTGTTAGTTACTCCATTTACAACTCAAGAACGGCTGAACCGATTTGGCTGAAAATTGGTGGAGAGGTAGCTTAGAACCAGGAAACGGACATAGGATACTTTTTGTCCCGTTCCCGGGGGATATGATGACAGACCGAATTCCACGGGGGCGAAGCCGCGGGCAGAAGCTAGTATAATATATAAAAAAGAAAGTCGTGTTAGTTACTCCATTTATAACTCAAGAACGGCTGAACCGATTTGGCTGAAAATTGGTGGAGAGGTAGCTTAGAACCAGGAGACGGACATAGGATACTTTTTATCCCGTTCCCGTGGGATGTGATGACAGACCGAATTCCACGGGGGTGAAGCCGCGGGCAGAAGCTAGTTTATATTATTTATTGACTTTCCTACCGCATAATGGATAGCCAAAGACCTTCTTCTCGGATTAAAAAAGGCTTAGGCAAAGTTCACCACGATGGTTTAGTGCATGTTAGTAGACTGGACGACGTGGAAAAAGGCTCTCTCAGCATGCTGATTGCCTCACCATGATGTCTTTAATATTTAATGATGGTCTGAAGCACAGGTTTGAATAAACCTAGTTCAGGCAGGTCGCATCTTATAAAGTTAGTAGAGTTAATTTTCCATGCACTGTTAATTTTACTGTTTTAGTTAAATACACAATAAATTTTTCCGTTGTATAAATATAAATATGTGCACTCAGTTATAAAAGTTTTAAGTAAAAGTTTTTATTATTACTTACATTTATTTATTATGTATTTATTTAATTTCAGCGAGAGAAAAATAAATGATTAATACTCAAAGTTGGTCATAATATCTCTAGGTTTTCACGACTATTTGTGACCTCAACAAATTTTTTGGTAGCCATAATAACTAAATGAAATAAAATAGGTATCATAATTTAAATCCTATGTATATTTAATCTATGAAATAAACTACACATGCTTAAAACAATGAACCTAAAACTAAAAACCTTAAAAAATATAATATAATTACCTACTAAAATATATTATTATAAAAGGAGTCCGTTTAGGCAAGGTTCCGAAGATACTGGCAGCGTTCCCCCTTTGAATAGCTAGACTAATTCTTTGTCCGAGGTAGCTGCCAGCTCTTCGGTCTCCTGTGATGTCGACTAACCTTTTTGTTGTTTCCTTAACTTTTTCAGCCGCTTCACAAGCCGCACCAGCTCTGTTGTTGGTATCATAATAATATGGGAAGTGTCACGAAAACAACAAGAACAACAACAATATATTTTTTAATATAAATGAATCACATTATTTTGAAAACCTGGTAATAATGTTTCCTGCTATAAAACTTTGTCACCTCATGGCTGAAAACGATTTCGTGTGTACCTATATAGCGTACCTACCTAACTATGCAAGAAATGAATTAGATAAACCTTAAAATACATTGTTCTTTAATGTATAGCATAGCGTCCATATATTGAGTGGTACATGTTAGAAGAGCGGTATATATGACTCCTGGATCGGAAATGTTGCGTTGTAAAGCGCCTACGTTTGCCCACACAGCAACTTGGAATCGACGTAAGAACTACGTTGCTCTTTCTTATAGGCGTTCTGCGCTTGAGTCAAGATTTGAGCCGGTGCCGGTGTAGAAATTATTTTATAAAAAGTTTTTTTAGGGTAGATTTATTATTTTGACTTTTTTCCTTTTTTTTTAAAGTTTTATGTATTTTTTGTTACTTTAGAAATCTTACTATGTTGATGTTGGTTATCGACCGTAACATCGTCAAATTTTTAAATGATAATAAAAAGCTTACCTACCTGAAATAAATTTCGTGCTAGTTTCAAATTCATTTGAAATCTCAAAATTATATTGCACAAAAGTATGTTCATATTATATACAGCAAAAAAATACTGAATTTCAAAATGCAAATTATTTCGTTTAATCCATTTTATGTGCATCTAAGTAATTAATATTATAAAAATGTGCACTTAAAAGAAGGAAATATAAAATGGGTTCTGACACCTTCGCAAATATAAAATAAAACTAGGTAGGTAGGTACCTACTTTGCGAATATTATACATTGAAATAAAGCAACGTTTTCCGAAATTTATCGCGTTGATATTTATGATGGGACATGGAAATTAAATAATATCAATACAACTCGATAAAATCCGTAAAGAGTAGTTTTATTTTAGTAGGAAATATATTTAAAGAGGTTGTTGTTACGTTTATAGAATCTACTATCACATTCACAAACCCCCGTATTTTAAACTCTTAAAGGTTAAATGGTACACGCATACCAAAGCAATTTGATTGCATACCTACTCACCTACCAAATTGTTTTTAAATAACTTGTTATTAATTTATACTTCTATGCATAAAAGTAGTACTTAAGTTATAGAAATAAGAAATATCACATACATACACACAGAATAGAAAGTTGTATGGCCTATACGACAGTAGTTAGTAGTAGTATAGGCCATATAAATATGTAATCCGTTGGGAAAATTGAACCTGGGAACTGGTCAGTTCCGCTAAGTCACTGGGTACCTAGACCAGTCAACTGGGTTGCCATTGTAAGTATAGTTAAAAGGTTTAATAAAGACGAATAAACTAATATATTTAAATATTTATAAAATATATTTAAATGACAAAGTGGCGAAGGCCCAAATTTACTGATTTTTTATATTACTTGTTTATGTACGGCTCTGTGAATCTCAAATAATTATAATATCTATTTCCAGGGTTTCAATAAACCATACCAACCAACCAACCAGGTCACATCATTATAAAAACGCCTATACTTTTGTTCATAGCAATAACTTGCTTGAAATAGCCCGAAAGTGACGGCCGAATCATGTATAGTCGACTGCACGTTTGGTTTAGTGTTTAAGGTGGTTACCTCGTCTACTGCGTGTCGTGGGTTCGATTTCCACCGATAATAAATGTTTGTCTGTCTGTTCTCGGGTAGGTATTCTTTCTAGTCTGCATGTCTTTTATATACGTTCATTATAAATTTATGAAGTCAACGGGACACTGGGCTTGTTCCCTAGAGCGGGAGCTGTCGAAATAATGCCTATGACGTCACATGAGCGAGATCCCAAAGTCTAAGGTTAAACTATGCTTACTGTGTTATATATGGACAACGACCCGAGCAACCTACTAGACCTTCAAAGAGAACTTTGTTTTGTTACAAAATATATTTATAAAATATTTACTGTGCAATTTTGGTTTGTTAGCACCTTACTTTTAATGTCATCTACCTACCTCCTCTTCTACAATTGAAGCTTGATATCTTACTTTTACTGCCATCCTATTGTCCAACCGATGGTTATTTGAAATAAAAAGCGCCCCAGTTGTGCAGATATTCTCCAACAAAATGGTTGAACTGTATTCGTAATAATGTATTTTCACAGCAGTGGCCTTGACACCTACCGCGTGGGTAGGGTAAGATGGGGGAATGGCGGTCACCTAAGCAGTAATTCATTTTTTATTTTATTTCTGGGATTTACGGTATAGGTAACTGACTTTTTACATAGCTTATATAGTAGGCTATAGATATATATGAGGCACATTATCAATCTATTACGGGTTTCTCATTTTTTAATCATTTTGTAAAACCCTTCGTTGACCGCTATTACCCGCAGTTGCGGGTAATAGCGGTCTGCTGTTCGGGTATTATCGGTCATACAAAATTAACACAGGGTTGCTTCTAAAATGTACCAAAACGATATTTTATTCATAATTGTATTTATTTTTTATATTTTAACCACCATCTTTGGACCATCTTTGTACAACTGAGGTGACATTATTTGTCTTCGGTGTATAAACATTGGAGGTATGTATGGTCCTGAAGCAGACATTGCGCAAATCACAGTTATGTTTTTCCCCCTTTCAAAGCCGATCACTGACACTACTCTCTTCTGTCTCTTTTTGGCAATGATTGCACCAGAGTCTTGCACGGTTGTCACACCAGTCTTATCCATGTTGTACACTTCCATTAAACTGGTGTTTTTGCTTAACATCTTTATTTTCTCAGCCATACCCTTCTCTACTTCCGGTGAAAAAGTAGAATATCATCCTAGAGAAGGTCCTGTAATTGGAACATTCTTCTTGATGTGATCTTGTAGCGTGCTGAAGGGTATACCGAACTTCTTGGCAGTTGACCGTAAAGAATTTATTAACTCTTCTTTTGTACATTTTCCTTTCGTTGTGGTTATTAACCTATGTCGCGGCATCTATTTGACTATAAAAATAAGTGTAATGAGCCATTATATTAACAAACAAATAATAAATTGTCATATAATTCCATACGGGGTAATACTGGTCACTGACCGGTATTGCCCGCTTAGAATGATTGCCATTACCCCAAAATACGAAAACGGTGTCTTTGGTTAGTCACGAAAAACTTAAATAACTTTCATAAAATCCAACAAGCACATGGGATACACTTGTAAACGTATAGTAATTCACTTTAAGAAAGATATTGATTGGTATAAATCACTTTAAGCTTACCTTTCACCAAATTTTCGATTTTATTACAACAAAACACGCCCGAACCTATACCCAGCTGTCAAAGTCACTGAGTGCGAAGGAAAATGGTGCCGCTTGGTAAATAAGTTTACTCGGCCGCATACTAGATGACAACACGAGTAGCGATTGCAAAATGTTTTTGGAAGTGTTAGATATTGACGTGACCGGTATTGCCCGCTGACTGCCATTCCCCCATCTTACCCTACCTTGCGACACAACTGCGTACATTGCGATTATTATTTTACCTCGCTGCGTCATCCCATACATCTTCACTGACAATATTTTACCACCGACCCTTATTTCACGGAATCCAACCATATTACGGCAGACAACATTCGGACATGTAAGCAAACATCTTAATGTTTACTAATGAAACATTTCTAAATACATTGATTGATGATGTTCTCCTCGCACGGGTTTTGTGTAGGCTCGCATTATTCTATTCATAAGTCGCGCTGCGGGATGCTCAACGTCAGCGTTGGTGGCTTCGCTATTGTTCACTGCGGACACAATTCGGCAAACAATCTTGTGCTAAGTTTTTTTTTCACCGCTTTCCTTCGAGTAGGTCATTTAAATTTCATGCGTATTTTAGCAAGATAGACGTCGCTGATGGGTTTCCATTAGGAGTGAATGATTAAGAGGTCGAAGTGGCGGCGGATTGACACCATCGTGCGAGGGCCTGCGTCTCAGGGGAGCGTGTGGAACCCTCGACACCGGAGTGTGGTGCTGTGCTTGCAATTAACTCCTCGGGCGGGCATTATCTCCGTATTATAGTATCGCCACGACGCACGGCAAAACACCCTCCCCAAGACATTTGTATCAATATTAACAAACACGCCAACACCGGCGACCGTAAATGCAAACTCCGAAAAATAAATGAGCTACCTATTTGCAAACTTTGGGATTATAAATATACTCGTATTTCGAAAAACTATCTACAGTTACAAAATGCCTATGTAACTGTTTTTTAAGTTCCTCCAACATTCTAAATATAATAAAAAGCTCGGAATGTGGAATACATGTGTGTTAATAACTAACTTTATACAAGTAATTTCATTAGCAATGAAAACGTGTGCGACATTGACTTTACCCTGTGACACAAAAACTTGGCGGTTTTTGTGTCACAGGGTAAAGTTACCACATTGTAGTAGCGTGTGTAGAGAACAAAACCCGAAGCGTCAACGGTTGTGATTGCCAATATAAAAGTTAATCATGTTAGTGCGCCGGGGTGGGCCGGGTGTCGCGATATCATTGTCCCAGGTTCGAGCCGGGCCACCCCCCGCTAGGATTCGTTGCTTATTTAATGCAACGATGCACACGTAAACATCTAAATAACTTTTGTGTGACACTTCTCCCCTACCCTCTAATTTTACTAAGTAGCCGTATCTTTACAAATGTATTGGGGAAGAAACATTCAAACCAAATGTGTTTCAGGAGCAGATTTGTTTCTCGTCTTAATTAGAGTGAACATAGAAACTTTTTTAGATAATCCAGTACCTACCTAAATATTCTTTAAACAGCTGCAAATCTTGTTTTAGAGCCGTCACAGTGTCAATTAGCTTATCAAAACTGCTTGATAACTTTTGCTCAAATCTTGTATTAAAGTATTGCGTAATATTCTGGTCACTAATCATATATTGAATGCTTTCAAGTATAATCTAAAAATACGATAATCCACGTTTCCTGTCGGTAACTGACTTCTGTATTCTACTTCAACAATAGGTATTGTTATTTGTTGGCATTTTCAACGCAGGTCGATTGTTTCTTCTGCGTTTATAGAAGTGCGTATAGTAAGCTGTTAGATAACGCTATCCGAGGGGCGCATGCGGCCAGCACAGTGCATCAGCTCACTGGCTGCCTCGTAGCTCGCACCCCACGGCTCCTGCCACTCTCCTGTCACAGCTTACGCAAACCGACTGACAGCCTCCCAATAATTCGTTACGAAAATGTGTTAATCGCGAGCCGAACACTTTCACGGTTCGCGACACCGAATTAGATTAGCGCGATGACAATAGCTACATCTGTAGCTGAATGAAACTCGTCATATTTTGACAGGTATCGTCATATGTCCGTACCCTCGTCTGCCCACATACACGTGTTCGTTCGTCCCACGCGGACTCGTCGTAACGTTCGATGTCAGCCTTTTTTCCTCACAAAAGTCGTGATTTCACGCGGCGCGAACATTCATCCGATTGTCGTGAATTTCGTTATCTTGTATTAGCGAGCGTGTGAGGTGATATTGAAAAAATAATACGTTTGGGATTTGACGGCTCCCCATGTGCGCACGGCAGCTTCCTTTCACTGCAACGCTCCTATAAATGAAACACGGGATGATAAATTTATTTAATGTATACAAATGTTTGGACATTTTTATTTTGCTGTCATTTAGACGTAGGTAACATAATTTAGTTCACCATATGTTAAGTCGTTACAACGCTTTGAGTAGGAAGTGGAAAAAATGTTTTACGACTTGTGAGAGATAGTATGACAAACCGGCCGTTTTCCGTGTATCATCCTCACCGAGTCGATAAACCATTTTTTTTCTAATAGACGCAAAAAGGTAATAGATGAGCCTATTGAATGAATGTGGCACCGGGATTATGTCAATTAAGAAACGTATAATTATTTATGCAATACATTATTAAGAGTTCGTCTGGGATACAGAGCGGTATTTATAGTGGGTGTAAGTATTGTCACGTTGTTAACTTGCCAAATAATTTATCTTTTACTGATTAAAGTTCTGATAAAACGGAAATAAAAATTTGCCGGCTCATTAACGAGGGGTTTAATTTGGGGTTTCCGTCTAATTGATCTTTGGCCGAGGTAATTATTCACAGGGGGTATATAAAGTAATTATTGCTGGGTAGCCCTTTTTCCTTGTCGCCATGGTGCCCCCCAGTCCCCCTCAGCTAATCACCGCCCGCGCCCGGTGTCAATGACGGCTCGCGACTGTGTCTTGGATCGCGATGACAGAATTTTAATATATTTTGTTGTTGTATGTAAATGGCGGTGCAGATGGCGTCGCATCGAGTGGCGGATGATACACATAACTCCCCACATCGTTTGTAAAGTTTCCAGCCAGTATAGAAAAGGTCTCGTCTCAAATAATATGTCGGCGTTAAAATATGAAGTGTTAGAATGTAAACACTGGTGATAAGTAGCAAATATTACTTTAGAGTAGTTTTACGTTAAAGAAAAAATGGTTTGAGGAAACAAACCACTCGAGTACATTATCAGAAGGTACTCAACCGACGAAGTTAACAGCAATTACAAACCATAAATTAACATTACCCTTAACTGCCTCAAAAAACCTACGCGGGATGAAAAGGAGATTTATATTTGTTAAGGCGAAGTTGTTCGTCTTCATAAGGCTTGACGTTTCATTTCTGTCTAGGCAGGCCGACAAGTGCTAACCCTCCTTCGCGCCTGTCCCGCGCGCCCCCGGCCCACCCCGTCTCGAAGGGCTCCCGTTGTTATGCATAAAATTTTGTCTTATTACTTCCAACTTTGCTATTATATTTGACGAGACGGAGTTGGCAAGTTATTTTGTTATTAAAATTTTTGGCTGAAGACGGCGGCGAGATGAATCTAGTTCGAATGTAAATGCGAATGCTTAAATTATAAAGCAAGAACTTATTTGATTTAACAAACCTTACGATCTGGGGATTAATGTCGGAAATTGGAGGAGTTAGCGGGGTTGTCTTGCGAGGTGGCCCAGCCGGCCCAGCGGCGCGGATAAAAGACGAGAAATAGGATTGACGAACATAGGTACATACCTACTCTAACTTTAAGAGAATATTGGCCGCTCTTGAAACTTATCAACCGCGCTCAGTCATAAATTTACACCCTCTCACATATTGCACTATCTGTTAATCCTTATAATTTCTTGCAACGTCATCATTCTTGTCTACTTAGGACCAGCGCGAAGTCTTTTTATTCCATTACATCTTTATCAGCTGCCTTTTCATCAGTAACTGTCTTAGCAATTATACTAGAGTTTTTCTCTAACTATACATACTTGTATACATACGGTATTTTTATCTCTTATCATATTTAGAGAAATTTAACGATATGCGTAAAAGTCAGAACACTCACAAAAGGCTTTTACGACAGACTCCAACGTTATGGTGGTGGCTAACCAGTGCAAGAAGTCCTACCTATACGAGTAAGCTAGATATTTTCTCTTACGATATGCCGATCTCAAAGGCACTGAAGAATTGTATTTTAACCACTAGGTAGTACCGAATCTTAGGTAAAAAGCTCTGAGTGTTAGAGCGAGAGTGTGCATTCGTGGAGTCAGAGCAGACTGAGGATGAGAGATTCTGTATTATTACTAAATAAAGCCGACTACATTACGAAAAACATTAAGTACCTACCTACTTAACTAAAAGAAACAGTCTTTACATTAAGATTGTCTAAAATAACGACGAATATGAAGACGGCACGATGAAAAGAATGAAATTATTTAAATGAAGCGTTTTCTCGCTTAAGTAATTCATAATTATTATTTTATATTGTACATTAATTTCTCTTTCTTACGTTTATCGCTAACCATTACTGAATATGACCAACTATAATAATATATTCGTTATTTAATTTAAATTTCTAAATATTTTTTATTAGTGATATATTGCATTGGTGTAACAGAAATGTTGAAATGTCTGCATTCACGTAAGTAGTCAAAAATAACATGGCGCTCACTGCAGGCTACATTTTGTGTTGCATCTTACCGATTAGGTATTAAGTGATATCTATACTGATAGCAAGTAAAAAATTGATTTACAAGCTGCACATAACATTACACCTGTATTTCTCTAAGATTTAGGCAGAAGTGTACTAATTTAAAACTACAGTTTGCCGGTATAGAGAGCGAGCTTAATGACATTAACCGGGCGCAAATCCCATAATCCAAGCTGCTACTGCATAGAAAAACCCAATAACACTTTGCTTGACTTGCGAATACAACCCATGACCTTCAGCGAAGCAGCCGCGTTTGGGATCACTAGACTAATGAGTCAGATACTGTGTTTAATTGCATATTATTTTTAGTATTAAACTATGTATTATAAAAACATTGCCAAGCCTAGACTCACATTCATATTACTTTGTAAGTAACTGCCTCGTTAGTCTTGTGGTCCCAAGTGCGACTGCTACGCTAGAGGTCCTGGGTTCGATTCCCAGGTCGAGCAAAGTGTTATTGGGTTTTTCTATGAAATTCTCAGTAGCAGCTCGGAGTTTGGAATTTGTGCCCGGTTAATGGCAATAGGCTCGCCCCCTGTTACATGGGACCTAAACATACCGGCGAACTGTTGATGTACCTTAGTACACCTATGCCTAACCCTTCGGGGAATACAGGCGTGATGGTATGCTATGTTTATTTTTCTAATAAACACTCTCACAGTTAACTCACGTTAATGAACCATTAAATAACTAACATGTTAAGTATTTATTGGTGGCTCGTATAATGTTTTTCTGGCGTTAAATTAATCATTACATTAAAATTTACTGAATTTGTCATATTTTTGGCATTTGCCCATGTTTAATGGTTTATTTACGTTAATGAGCATAGTTCAGTGCAATGGTAAGAATGCTAATGACATTGTACTTGTAACGGGTTCGGTGACCTGACGAAGGTGGGTGTAGGAACATTTTAGTTTTGATGTGGAGAGCAGATGAGGAAATGTTGGAGCGACGGAGTCAGAAGCCCTGGTTTATATTTGCAGGATATACCTAGCTAAAGTAAAGGATTAATACATAAACATAACACACCATCACGCCTGTATTCCCCGAAGGGTTAGGCAGAGGCGTACTAAACACCCACCAGATCGCCGGTATGTTTAGGTCCCATGTAATAGGGGGCTAGCCTATTGCCATCAACCGGGCACAAATCCCAAACTCCGAGCTGCTACTGGGAATTTCAAAGAAAAACCCAATAACACTTTGCTCGACCTGGGATACGAACCCAGGACCTGTAGCGTAGCAGTCGCGCTAAAGACCACTTGGCTAATGAGGCAGTTTAATATGAAATAAGAAGAAGAACATAGAAGACAAAGGGATTAATCTTATCTATATATATATAAAAGAAAGTCGTGTTAGTTACTCCATTTATAACTCAAGAACGGCTGAACCGATTTGGCTGAAAATTGGTGGAGAGGTAGCTTAGAACCAGGAAACGGACATAGGATACTTTTTATCCCGTTCCCGTGGGATGTGATGACAGACCGAATTCCACGGGGGCGAAGCCGCGGGCAGAAGCTAGTACTTTATAGTTTAGACGGCTACGTTCCGTTACGTTTACCTAGACATAAGTGTTGAAGCGCAGCGCACAAGAGGCGCGGCCCAGTGGCTGCTCGGCGCAGCGGTGAGCTTGGTGGGTGCGGAGACGCTGTACGTAACATCTGTGCCTTTTGTAGCGACAAATTAACACCGACTCGAGCAAACTGAGGCAATGCAACGACCCATTCCCAGCTCGGAACGAGCCCTAAAGCTTCCCTTAAGCGCGACGCCAGCTGCTCGCAGCACTAAATTCCACGTTACAATGCTTTGTTTTAAAATTTGTAATCATTCTCACATTTTACGACGGTGAACGGTCCGTTTCGGAAAATTTGATACGACTATAAAGCCTGTAATTGTGTTAGCATTCCAGTTAATTAAAAGTTATGAATTTAAAGTCGCACAGCTTTAGTGTTCTTTGACGCTCGCCGTCTGAATAAAACGGTCATATAAAACGTGATGAATTTCTTTTACTGCTTGAAAGAGAGTTTAGACAGCATTTAGCTACTGTTAATGAGCAAACAAAAAACATTATGAATCTTTTTGTCTATCAGTTTATATCTTCAATTGTTATGGTACGCTATTTAACGTACAATGAACGCGCTCTACTCACTGTCGAAACGAGCCTCGTAATGTAAATTGTATGTATTAAGTTACAAACGAAATAAAAGCTTTCTATACTAAGCATCTGCTTACGTCATAAAAGTGTATTATGTCAATAAATTTTAAAAAATGCACAGTCAAAACATTAGTTTCCCACAGCGCTTAAACGGCAACGAGTCATAAAGGGCAACTGAAAACACTATAGAGCAGTGAGTTATGAAAACAAATACACATTACGAGTACGTACAAAATCTCGTACAACTAATGACGTTAAAAGCGAGGGGTAAGAGTAACAATGTTAACAGTCATAGTTCGGGTGTGTGTTCGCCAAAACTTGGGTACTGCGGCCATAAATACCGCCGCGGGGGGCCGCCGCGCCGGGCGTCGGGCACAATAACCACGACGTATGCCGTGTTAACATTAGCTCCGTACTTAATTCCTTGTAGCCCTAAACTCGCTTAAGAGGGTAAGACTCAGTGACACGGTGTTAATTAAATAATTACTTTAAATAATAACTCCTTGGCCTCGAGCCTGCGACCCGAGCGAGCTACGTTACACGCCGACCCTTCGCTTTTGCTAATATTTAATCTCAGTGTGATACATTGTTTTAGTAATGGTGCACCTACTTAGCCATTTAAGAACATTTTATTCTTGCAACTGCCAAGCCAAGTGCCAGTGGTCCTGTGCGCTACTGCTACGCTAAAGTTCCTGGTTTCGATTCCCAGGTCGAGCAAAGTGTTATTCGTTTTTTCTATGAAATTCCCAGTAGCAGCTCGGAGATAGGAATTTGTGCCCGGTTAATGGCAATAGGCTCGCCCCCTATTACATTGGACCTAAACATACCGGCAAACTGCGGGTGTTCATTAGTACGCCTCTGCCTAACCCTTCGGGGAATACATGGCAGGCGTCATGGTATGTTATATGTCTATTCTTGCATTTCCTCGACCAACTTCATAACACAAGACTATATCGTGAGTTACGTTAGTATAAAGCGTCTTCAGTATAATATCCTACATTAGAACTAAATACTGAAGAATATTCTGGTGAAGTGTCAAAGACGACATTCCAGTGAAAATATTAATTAAGTTCCTCTTTATTTAACTAAGTACAGACAAAGTTTGAATACAAAATACTTAGTTTATTTCAGAAGTATTAAACAACAAACCAAACGGGAAACACAAGTTAACAGAACGTAATGTTCCCCGTTGATATCAAAGGCAGAATTTAATGGGTGCAGCTTATTGCCCAGAGGTCGACTGTCTAACATTCACATAAAAACCCGTGGGCTACGTTCAAGTGTCTCTTTAGTTTTAGAATGTTTTTACAAAGCGCTTTAGGTACATTTTTTGTAAACGAGTATGGATACTTCTTTACTATGATTTTTTTATTTTGTTTTTCGTTTTGACTCTTGAATGATTTGACACTTATTATTTAGTTATTGCGGGTACCTATGGCTGTCACAAATCGCATTACATACTAAGGGCCACTTGCACCAACTTCTTAAAACACAAATTTACTATAAAAAATTGTGTTTAAATGCAATTTAAACCTGTTTAAAAAGTTGGTGCAAGTGTCGTGTTCATTTTTAGACCCGTGTTCAAAATGCTTACCTAAATCATACTCCAAGTAGACGGACAAGTACGATACGATGCGTTGCTTGATTGAGAAATTCACCTATTACGTGGACATCGACTAGTTCATAAAGAAGAATAATAATCAAAATTTTCACGAATACAATTCACAATATGAGAAATATAAGATAAACTTAAATACTAAATACGTGAATTACCTAAGAAGAACGGTAGGTAGGTATCTACTCGTAAATAAACTAATTACTAATTAGTAGATAATCTATTGCGGTGTTGTGGATTTTAATAAAAAATACCTAAGTGTATCATTACCTACTTATCGTTTCTTGAAGGCTAGTCTAATAAGGCAATTACACAATGATCATCAAAATAAACGGTCAAGTGTGAGTCGGAATCGCGTACCGAGGGTTTCATACAAACTTGTTGTCGTTGGAAAACTGATGTCCCCATACATCGCCATAGGTCATGGTTAATTACTCATTTCATTTAAATTTATAATCACAAAAAAATTGATATTTCTACAAACTGACGATTAATCGGATTTTTCTTTTACTTGCGCTGTATGATTTTTTTAAATTCTATTTATTATTTATTTTCAGGCTACTTTAGCCCATAGATACATACCTCATAAACTATCATATTTATGGTTATATTACAGTTTAGGTTAGTATACATAAACTGCCTCACTAGCCAAGTGGTCCTGTGCGCGACTGCTACGCTAGAGGTCCTGGGTTCGATTCCCAGGTCGAGCAAAGTGTTATTGGGTTTTTCTTTGAAATTCCCAGTAGCAGCACGGAGTTAGGAATTTGTGCCCGGTTAATGGCAATAGGCTCGCCCCCTGTTACATGGGACCTAAACATGCCGGCGAACTGTGGGTGTACATTAGTACCTACGCCTCTGCCTAACCCTTCGGGGAATACAGGCGTGATGGTATGTTATGTTATGTTACATAAAACTATGTTGAATGTGTAAATACACTTCCTTAGCAGCGTCAACGTCACTGTGTTCTGGTGGCACTTGTCCGCGGAAGCGACGGAACATCACTCCTTGCGGCCAAAAGTCCTCTTTCATAATGAGGTCCAGAAATTTAATGATATTGCTTCTTGCTAAATTTTATGATTCTAGGCCAACGGCAAGTGGGCAATTCCGTTGCGCGTGTCAAAATATGCGGCATAAACGGCTGTATCTTTTGATTGCCTTCACTTAGGTAGTATTTTGATTTTTTCACCGCTCCAAGGGATTTCAGACCTGAGTATTTGATATTAATTTCACCCTTAGCCTGGTAACTTCACGTCTACGCGTTCTTGAGAAAAAGGGTATTGACAGACGGACAAGAATGTGATTCTATACGGTTCCCTTTCTCTCTTTCCCTGTCCTCTTCTCCCTTGTCTGTCGAGGTATGGAACCTTGAAAAAGTTTATTTTTTAGTTACTCCTGACCAAAACCTCTCCACATTTTTCCCCCTTTTTCTAAATGTTGCGTTGTTGTAACTTCGGTCCATTTCATGCCCGCTATCTCCTCCGTGGCCTGTAAGTGAATTGTTAATTCGGTAGGTAGTTCAAGTTCTAATGTTATTATTTCAAACTAGCTTCTGCCCGCGACTTCGTCTGCGCGGACTTCAGATAAAAAGTAGCCCATGTGTTATTCCAGACTATAATCTATCTCTGTGCCAAATTTTATCCAGATCCGTTCAGCCGTTCTGGCGGGAAAGAGTAACAGACATCCATCCGTCCATCCTCACAAACTTTCGCATTTATAATATTGGTAGGATAGGATATAAAGCTTTTACAAGCGTTTATGAAACGTTATGATTCTAGTTGCACCCATCCTATCGAGAAGAATTCGGCAAGAAACTCCATAACAGGTAGAGATAACTATTATTGTCTCTTAAGCAGCAGTATATCTTATAGGCAGCGATAGCCTAGTGATATAGCTATTGGACTGCCAAGTCAAAGGTCTCGAGTTAAAATCTAAGGCACCTCTGACTTTTCGCAGTTACGTGTGTATTAAAATTAATTATCATGTGTTTAAACGGTTAAGGAAAAGGGCTATACAGATGGGGGGTTAAAATTATAGCATTTTATCACGTTTTTCCAGGAATACGTAGAGTTACCAGTAACCCTGTATATAAACAATGTGATAAAACTACACACCAAGGCCCTGGTATGCTATTTAATTGTGTCAGTATGGACATCCAATGGCACCTATTGGCCCTAAATGACTTATAAGCTGTCAGATTTCGTAGACAGAACTGTCAAACATAAAAAAAACTAAAGTCATTGATGAGTGATGAAGTCATGATTTTGATAAAATATAGATAATAGAAGACTTGAGGCTCAGGAGCGCTTGATAAGTTTTTGAAGGTGTTTCAATTCTGCTGAACCACTCTAAGCCAGCTCGGTCGTCCACGATTCGACGAATAATCTGCAATGGGACAATAATGACAATAACTCTTCGCTTTTTACGGCACCCAATAGCTATAGCTAATAGCTGGGAAATAACATTATAGGTATGTATCTTTTTTAAAGGCGAGTGAAGTTCACCCACCCTCTCGATCTAAGAGAGGCCCGTGCGCAGTAGTGGGAAAGTAAATGAGTTGATGATGATTACCGTTTCACTACCGTCAAATGGGCGAAAGGTGAACAATTTAGTCACTGTTCATTACTTAACTCTATATCTACAAGTTCTAGCCAAGCCATATATGTTGAATAAGGTGTAGAGTTCGTGAAGTTAGCGCTTGTAGAGTTAGGGCGTGAAGAATCAGAAGTTTGGCTATACATGACATCTGATAACTTTTTGATAGCCATAGTAAGGTCTCTTCTGGGCAACATTTTAAATGAATATGTTTTTGGTGGGAGCTTATATACGAGAAACACCAATTCTTCTTTAATATGTCCCATCACGGTCACTATTACTACATCATCCTCGTACATGCATTGATTTCAAAATAATTCAAAACTTTTTAAGTAGTATATCTACTTAACTAACTACATCAACAATGCATTAAGTTTATTAACTATGATAAATAATAATTATTCATTTGATAATGTAATTTATGGAATATTTTTGAGCATACTGATTACATTGAAAAATAAAGAAACTAATGCAACATAACAATTAAAACATAATTTTTATTCTACCGAACTAAAGATCAAGACGTACCTACTTACTTAAAAACTAAAATATTTTTCTGTTTCTACATAATGACTAACATGAACATAGCATATTTATTAGCACCATTATAACAAAAACATTATTATTATAAGCTACCTGCTATTTTTATTGCATGATAGCGTATACTTAAAGAGTTGCAAAAAAGCTAATGTTATAATGTATAATATAAATTACCTAATTAACTCCATTGTTCACTCCTCAGAGCGCAATTTAATCGATCGTCGACATTAAAAAAGCGCGGTATAACACTTTATTTTTATGAAAACGGAGAATAATTTGAATGGTCCCAGCGCACACAGTCGGCTGTTATTTGTTCATTAAGGCGGGGCGAGCGAGCGCCAGCGCTGTGTAAAGCCTACCCTCAAGCACCTACTCTATTGACTTTCTTCCGTCACTTTCTTATCGAGTTATGATAAATGGTGCCTAGTGCGCTAAGAACGCGACTCTGTTTCAAACGCGCAAGCGTACATTTTCCTACGCCTCCATCTAGTGAGCATAATTCGTTTCACCGCATCGACGTTACTTCTTAAATAATAAAAGCTCTTTGTAAAACTTTCCCTCCTTGAGCGTTCTAAAGCTTTTCGGTATCCAGTAATTAATATTCATGGAGGCTCGTGCCGGAGGGGCCGTGTAATTAATAAACTTATATGATACTTTTGTTTACAGTGTCATTCCTGAAACGCAGGGGAGCTTTGGTAACGCCTGTTTGTCTGAATGTTCAGTAGGATCGTGCCCCCTTCTTTATGTAAGTATTTTTGATAGAGTCCGCAGCTTATTGAAGAAAATTCAAATTAAGACGCTTGGTGAAAAAGTAAGTCCACCTCTGTCAAAGATGTATGTATAAAACGAGGTCCTTAAATAAATTAATGCTTCATATCAACGAGAGACAAGTATCGTTTAATTTAATTTGAAGGCTCAAGTAATTCGACAAAACTTCTGTAATAAAATTATCGAGCATTGACCGTAGTGTGTGATAACGTGGTGAGTGGGTGTGGAGGCGAGACGTGCGACCGGACACAGCTCCGTATGTTAATACACGTAAACCAAGATAATCCATAAAACTCACAAAAGGTGCCGAGTTGTCTTCACGAGCCGGGGCCCGAGCGCACAAACCTGCTTAACTACGGCTTAGTTACAGGTGTTAGATATAAATTAGGAAAACCAGGCGTATGTTTTTCGGATGAACTGCAGTTTGAGTAACTTTTTATCCGTATACTCGTTGATCACTTACCAAGACTATTACTTCTAAGCATTGCAAATAAAATATTGACATACTTTATTAAATATTCTAAAAAGATGTAAAATATTTCGGAATTTTGTAACACAAAATGTCCCCTAAAAGGCTTGTAAAAGGTTGTTCAGAATACAATGTTAATAATTATTCAATAATAATGTAACGAATTGAGAAATTCGCCAAATGTTAAATAGCATGCATTGCTTATTCATCAGTGAAACGCAATCCCCTCAAAGCACTTAAGCACTTAGCGCAAACATATCGATTCTCAATATGCGACGCTAACGCCCCGGGGACACTGTGACAATGTAAAAACGCGAATACGCAGCGCACCGCGTGATTCACTTATTTGTCCTCTTGTGCGGCGAGTGCGTAGCGAACATTACCAAACGAGAGTTAAACTAGGGTTAAAAGTGTGGAGGGTCCACCCCGACCTCATAATATTATAACGTGTAAGGAGTAAAAGAGTCAGCGTTATCTCCTACACAGACCCGATTCCTGACCACTTTAATGGGAAAAGCATGTTAGAATTAAACTAAACAAAGACGACGCATCAATTAGGGGCTCTTCTTGTTTTTTTCCCCTTTTTTCAAAAAGGGCTTAACTTTTTAAACATGTACGTTGACCAGCCGGCGCTCGATGTTGTTCGTTATTTTTTACTGACTTATTTGATTAGATCAATCTCAATGGTTCTTGTATGGATTTCAATTAAGGCGATAAAGAGATAAGTGGGCGCAAACATTAAATTTCGTTAATTCTTTTGTTAACTATTAGAGATTATGCAATCATAATTAAATACAAGTAAGTTTGGGAACTGTTTTAGCCAGCTGACGGCTTGTTTTCCACAAACAACATGTCCTGTGACTAAAGTATAATATTCCACTCAAATATAATTCAGTGTCACTATCCGTTAGGGAAAGGTTATTGCAATAATAGAGATTTCAGTGATGATCATAATTAACATAAGTTATTATTTCATTGAATTAATTGTACGTTAGTTATACCCTTATTTAATTAATTAGACCCTTTTATTATTTTTATCATTTTAAATACTAGCGCTGTCACTTTGCAATGTCGACTTAATTTGATTACATTAATGGTAGTCTTAAACCATATATTGCAAGGCAAACATAAAGGTTATCGTCATACCACTAAACAGGACTTTGATTATACTAAAAATGAAGTGCAATAAAATCAAGAGGATAACTTCACTGTAATTAAGACGAGGTAAATATATGGAACGCATTGACGGATCGTAAAGCTAAAGGATTCAAAACAACAAACTGCAAGCCAGTGTTTACGACGACGACCGAACCGCTTTTATTGTTGTTGTAAAATTCACGATCCATTATTAATTATTACAGACATCATTAATCTACTAATCTATTTAAGGGCGTGCGATAAGAATCTCATTTAAAGTATTGAATGAAGAGTGTCCGTAGTGGACTTGAGATAGGCTTAAATTAGCTCTCAGAATTGCAGCACAACTCATAACATTTCTCCAGTCCAAATTGGTCCTTAACTGAAAACATTTAAAGCTTGAATTATTGGAACTAGTATATCGAGTTATTTCATTTCGTAGTATTTGATATGGTGGCTGATTTATTACAGGTCGGTGTTTAAACGACAAATGCATCGAAACAGATAGGAGCGACATGTCCGACATTGGAGGACCGATGTTGACCACTATACACGGAACATACACGGCGTTGCTGTTCGAAGACACGTCGCATGATATGCGCTAAACATAATAGCATTAGAATATTTTTAATCATCACCGTTTGACGAAGGGTTAATATCTACGTGTATAATACTTCTACGAATAATGGTCTATATTCCCTAAGTCTGAAAATGCGATAAAACAGTATTTCCATAAAGCAATCATTAAGTGTTTAATATAGTTAATTTTAATATACTTCATTCTAGTTGAGGCTAGTACTGTTGCGTTAAACATGGTACTCCTGGAGATTTCAATCGCGTTTAGTGTTCCCATAAAATAAACGGACAAGCCATTGGACTCGAAATAACCTATCGCTGAATTCAGAGAGCCGAATGAATTGTGATATGGTCGATTTTATACAGTTTTGGTTTATTCACATTCTTGGACCTTGATTTTACGAGAGACTTAACATCAAGATCGTTATTTTGCTTTTAACAGTTAATGATCTTTTTCTTTAATATCGTCCAAGTCCAGTAGCTTAGGGGGAAATACAATTATGGTAATTTCAATTTACTTAATTCGTAAAAATGTTGATGGCAGGTAGTATTTCTCTTTATTGCTTTGATAAAATTATTAAATCCTCTTTACGCAAGCGTGTTCGAGTTAAAACTAGTACAAGCTTATCGAAGCAGTTAAACGGAATAGGGTAGTTCACCGTTGTATGAATTTCTAAAACAAACCAAAGCAGACCTGTTGAAAAATATAATTAATTAGATTAAATATATTTTGTATAAGTGATTGGAGGGTATGGCCTTCTCTGTCTGTTCCTGCTCTGTCCCTTTCCCGCAAAACGAGTGTTTCTAAGCCTCTTTCTCTGCCTTGCATAAAAGGGCCTTACTTAAAAAAATATAACTTCCATATTTTTGTTTTTATAGTTTGAGTATATTCATTTATATTGAACTTTTCTATAAGGTCATAAAAACAATAATTAATCAACTGGCCTATTGAGGAGATATTTTCTAATCTCATGTGAAGCGGTTCAACCAAAGACCGGATGGGAGTTTCTTCAAGACATAATCTTTACAACAAACTGTGATCGGATCACACACTAACGAAGCACCAGGAACATAAGAGATAGATTTAAGTAGCACTGATTATAATAAAATTAATCTTCGTATTTCACTATCAGCATTCTAAACAGGGCTTTTGTTATGTTATTGGTAAGTACTGATTGTATATTTTCGGTCCACGTATTTTGTACTTTGAAATATTATTTCTGAATCGAAGTCATAAAAAACTTATTACAATTAATTTATATTAATATTACTCATCGTAGCTAAATCTCCTATTTCAAGTTCGAATATCGTGGTTATTAGTATACCATACCATCACGCCTGTATTCTACGAGTGGTAAGGTTGTAAGTACTAAAGTACACTCACCATAAGTACCTATACGCCCATCGCCCATCCGGACATAAATCCAAACTCCGAGCTGCTACTAAGAATTTCATAGAAAACCTTATAGATTATAAGAATTTCATAGATTATATCGGTTGTAATCATTGTTTACTCAAACTTAAGGCCTAAACAAAACCTTTTTGGCAAAGTTTTGCTAAGAATTAGAAGTCTTGGCACAGATGCACTAACGTACCACAGTTCGCTGATTAAGCTAAATGTTAATAATCGGGCAATGTTTATGAGATTTTCATAGAAGAAGCCAATCAAAAATTGCTTGACTCAAGACTTCAAGCATAGCAGTCGAGCTCACGACTATTATATACGAATGAGGCAGATCCCAGTTTCAATCTAAATTAAGAACTAGGTACAGTATAAAAAAAAAACAATTTCTTGTTGGTGCTTAGTTGGTACTTTTGTATTTTTTTCCAAGTGAATACCTAGTAAGATTGCATTTGTTGGTAATAATCTAATTATATTATTAATGTACATAATAATATAATTATAATTATGACCTGACTTGAAAAACGTATTACGATGACGCAATTTTTTTCTGTCAACGTAAAAGTAATTTTATAAAGGTGGGTCATTCTTTTCAACACTATTTTGATCGAAGGACAGAGAAACTCTCGGTGGGTGTTGTGGGTAGAGGTCTTACTAGAGGAGTCTATCTTCGTCTTCTTCTTCTAAATCGTCATCTTCCTGGCCTTATCGCAATTTATTTGGGGTCGGTGCAGCATGTGCGTTTTTTTTCATTCATCCCTGTCTCCCGTCACCTCATCATCCATTATAACACAATGCATCCATCTTTTCTATGTGTCCCTACACCCCTTCGTCTCTCCAGATTCACTCATCTCTTCGTTGCATACCTCCTCATCACATGCCCTTATCAAGACAAACGATTCTCTTTCAACTTTCACTGGCGGCATTATTCTTCTAAGTATTTGTACAAAATACTGGATAGCTCATTTCACATTTGGTCAGTATTCATCAGTATAAGTAAGAGGTTTTTTATGCAATTAGGTAATTTTAAAATTTGCTATAGTTGGCTATCCTAAGCTGATATGGTTTATCTACCTCGAAGCTTAGCCTTTTTAGTATCGAACGTTTAAGCATCCTCCTTAAGCGCTCAAGAAACGTTACATTTACTTCCTCTACGAAAGAGAACCTTACTTCGAAAAACTACATGTACCTATTTTAAAGGAATCTAATGAAATACAACTCTAATTCCGATTTATAAATATTAATCTAATGAATTCTTAATTTACAATAAATAAAAACCCCGAGCCTTTCAGTAAATAAAAAGTAGATTCTCACATTCGATCGTAACCGCTCACCAACAAGCGACGCGAACTGGCGGGACTCGCAGAAACTATTGTGTTGTGAACTATCTACAGAATATTGTACGGACGAGATTGCTGTTCACCTCTGTGTGTACCTGGGGGGGCCGGCGGTGGCAGTGGAGGGCGCGCGGGGTGAGGGGGCGGCTGCATTGCTTGCTTCGCTATTCCGCGCCACCACATAGTTTTGTTCGCAAGCTCTCATCGGCCTCGAGCTCGTGCTTAAGGCTCAGCCCTTGCTAATTGGACATTTTCAAGTGTCTGTTACCGGTACTAGAGTTAACAATAGAATAAAACACGATTGTTACAACGCCGGCCACCCGAAGTCTTTTAATGTATACCTATATGCACCAAATTATTTTCAATGAGATTCGTTAGTCACTAATTATGTTGGCCTGGGGCAGTTCAAATTAGTATATTGTAGTTGTTGTTCAGAAATGTTTATTATTTAAAATATATTGTAGTACGTTACGTACGGTACATTATTTTTCAATTAAATTGAAGTCTTGATAGTCAAAATATTTTTAGTTACTGTCAAGATGTACCTTTTGCTAAATGTTACTTTGTGAAGCAAGGATTTTATGGTTGTGATTAAAAAGTAGCATATTGCCAGCGTTCCCTATATTTCGAATGAATGATCCTTCAGTATAATTAATTATGAGTAGAGATGAAATAATCCTCATTACGGCGAAACTGAGTAACAAACATTTTTGCTTGTGAAATGTCTCCGGAAACCGAAATTGCATCGTTCGTGTTGCATCTTGGCCTTAAAACGGAACTCGGCGGAACTTCGGCCGCGCAGGTTCTTGTTAAACGCCGCCGCCCTGCAGCTTAAAGCACTTTGCAAGAGTTCATACCATAGCGGAGCTATTTGTTCCACGGTTTTATTAAAAGCTCTTGCAGTTTGCGCAAATGCAAATTGTTTGTGATATTAAAATTTCCAACTATTCATTTCAAACGGCCACTACCTAATTAACTAATGTAACTGACCTAAAGTTATACTGATTAAGAACGAAGTTTAGTTTTGATTGAAACTTTAATAATATAAATGTCTTTCAAGCATACCGACGTATGTAGATTTGCTGTTTTAAGTGGTTAATTTTATACTAAAAGGAATAAAAAAACAACAAAGTGTTTTTATCAGTTCAGAATCACATTGCAATGTATACAGTACAATATGAACTGTATTTTTTGTTATTGAATACATTATACTTACTTAATATTATTTTTGTATTAGATATACTTATAGCATCTCACGAAATTAAATCAAGAAGGGTATCTACTAATAGTAGTAGGTAGTTTAGGTTGGAACTGTTCGGACAGTTTTGTGATTCAGTAATTTCCTAGTATTTGCAAATTACTTATAAATATGGCAAAGAAATGTCTTTTCACCGTGTACTTAGAAATGTCCATTCTGGTGACTTTATAGCTAACAAAATTTTAAAAAGTTGCATAGTATAGTGTAATGATAATAAAACTGAAAAGAGTATGCAGATATGGAATTGGCCGATAGTACACATTATAGTATTTTTATAGCACTGATATTTACCGGCCAAAAATGCTAAAGACTTACCTATCACTAAGTACCTATATAGGCTGTTTTTCTATGGATAAGTTTCCGTTAAGAATTTTATATTATGGTATAACATTCTTAGTTTCTAATAATGTATTCGAACAAAAAGTATGTTCCATTCCTATAGACATCCCTCTGGAAATGTAACAACGTAAGTTCAAAAACTTGAACAAAGAACACGTTTACAGTTAAGAACTAATCCGCAACGAGCTGAAGTAGGAGACAAGAGTGTGAACCGATAGTTCATGCTTGACTTATAGGCTGCAAAGAATAATCTAACTTATGATGAATATTTACAAGCTATTTTCGCTCGGGAAGTTCACGTTGGCGCCACATGCAGAGTTCGAGACAAGCCAGACTGGAACTTTTCAGATTCGCAATCACACCGCGTGAAAGTTTCAAGTAGGTATTAAGTTTAACGTGAACCGCGGTGAGGTAGTTCCACATTGTACATTCTGTAGTGAACAATTGTGTCAGGTTTTGTTCATGTATAAATTACTGTTACAGGGTTCTATGTTATGAGCGTTTGGAACTTTGTTTAATAATTTGGTCGGTATTCATAAATCATACTGCCTCATTAGCCCAGTGTTCCTGAGCGCGACTGCTACGCTATAAGTCCTGGGTTCGATTCCCAGGTCGAGCCAAGTGTTATTGGGTTTTTATATGAAATTCCCAGTAGCTACTCGGAGTTTGTAATTTGTGCCCGGTTAATGGCAATAGACTCCCCCCTATTACATGGCGCCTAAATATACCGGTGAACTGTGGGTGTACATTAGTACGCCTCTGCCTAACCCTTCGGGGAATACAGGCGTGATGGTATGTATGTTATGTTATGTATTCATAAAGGTGATTTAGTATCGTAGCCATTTCCCAAATATATAGCCTTCCCTGTATTATACACGAAGCGAATGCCATCAGATTTTTTTTGTAGTATGAAATATCCTGTCTACTACTACTCGGGGAGGCAGCAGTTGGCAGAGTAGAGTAAATTTAACTCGTACCGACTATAATTGTAGGCCTTTTTATACCCCGTAGTCATGGCCATAGGATTCGTGACATTTACCACGACCTTGACAGGCTGTGGTCCCACGTTTCTTAGACTTATTCAACATGCCATCAGACCTCTACAACCCAATTAACCACCACAATTCACCGTTATACACTATTGATAATTAATTGTGAATACGCACATGATTAAGACAAGTTATAAGTGCGCGCCTTGGATTCGAACTCGAGACCTAAGACTTGGCAGTCCCCTGGTCGTATCACAAGGCTACTTAGCAACAGCCTGGAAACGAAATATTGATGAAAATTATGACGGATTAACATTTTTTTTTTTATGGGATAGGGGAGCAAACGAGCAGACGGATCACCTGATGGTAAGCGATAACCGCCGCCCCTGGACACCCACAACACCAGAGGAGTCACAAGTGCGTTGCCCGCCTTATAAAGGGTTTGGACCTCCGGTAACCTCATTCACTCGGCGAAACACAACGCAAGCGTTGTTTGACGCCGGTTTTCTGTGAGGCCGTGGTATCACTCCGGTCGAGCCAGCCCATTCGTGCCGAAGCATGGCTCTCCCACGTGAATGTTGCACAATATTTTACAGCATTTTCATAATTTTAGGAATTATAAATTTAACGGGAAATAAAAGAAACACCGATGTGTTCTACTTATAATTTTCCTATAGCAAACACGTTGGTATTGGACCTTTTCGAGAACTCGCAACATCTATGTAGGCAGGCTTAGCTTTCCGATTGTTTACTAACACTGCAACGTGAACTATGCATACCTTCACCCATCTTCTTGTTTAAACTTTTTCCTTTATTGTTTTCCTCGGCAAATTAATAGACGAGCAACTTTCTTTCTTTCTTCTTGCCCTTGTCCCTATTTAATTGAGGGCAGCGCAACATGTCCTTTCCTATTCATCTCTGTCAGCCATCGTTCACTACCTATCTCATCAAAACTTAACCCAATCAATCCATGTTCACCATTCTTTTAGTCACATACGTTTTATCTCTCCTCATACCTGATCATAATTGACCATGGACACCTGCAATGCCAGGGTAGTTTCTGATGCGTAGCCGAGCTTTAAGAGCTCCGAAAGGGGGAACTAGCTGTCACGCCCAAAATTCGAAGGTGCTTTACGATAGACTCAGCCATAAGGGTAGGAAAAGTTACAAAACAAATTGATAAAAACGCCTAGCGTGTTTAAGAAAATACCTCATTAAATAAAACTCGCTTTTGTTCTTGCTAAATTTCAAATAAGCAAATAGAAATCCTAAACAAATACTTGACAACCATTATGCCTAGTTTGTTTTTTTTTTTATTTTAACGCTCCACTTTGAAGTCTTGTTATCGGTTGATGTGATTTTGTTAAAGTCATTATTATCTTTCGCTGTGGATATTTTTTAATAGTTCGATAATATCTATCGGTTTTTAAATTGAAAGGCAAATATAATATTATGTGTGTTTTAAACTAGCGCCAGACAATATCTTGAAGCAATATTACTGAAATCTCTATTAGACGATGTAAATATTTGTCGAAAAGTCAACGTTAAAATTTACGGTATTCACGTCTAAGCCATTCGTGGTCAGTACTTTAATCTAAATTGAAATGATAGCTTAACTTGGAGCTAGCGATGGTGAAATACTATCTGCAAGCAATGTCATCATCAGTTTTTATACTCGTGGTATACTCCTGATATTTATAAAAGCAGATATCTACGCCACTCAGTCTATAGTAATAACGGTAAGCCTATATTTACCACCCATACTTTCCCTATAATTGTTGCTGATTAAACGCTTGCATGGTGTGCAAACGTGCAACCGGACAATTCCTTACGCTATAACACCACTTATGGCATTAAACCCATATTTTAAGGACGCTACTGCAATCTACTAGATGCTTATTAGTTGACCGCACCCCGTTATTAAGTGTTGATTAAAGAACGATTACATATTTATACGATGTATTTTCAAAGGCATAAGAAATTGCAATGGAAATATTTCAGGTTTTCCCATCGTCTGTTCTGTATAAAATCGCTTATTAATTATGAGTTTCAGCCATATCGTTGGTTGGTTTAAACACCGACGTCAATAATAAGCCCGGTTATAAGTTTTTTTATAGATACCAAACTAGTGACTAAACATCAATGCTAATATTTTTTTTAATGAATTTTATTAACCGGAGAAGGTATTTATGATTTAAATATTGAAATATGAGTAATATTACTCCAGTGATTGGTTAAAATATTGATCCTTATTGTAATAATGTGTATTTTGCTGTGATTTGTGTTTGCCAACACAACTCGTCTGAAAAGGTTACCTATAATGGAAAACAAGTAATACGTCAAATAGCTAACAAAAATTGTTTCTTTCATCCTGCAAAAAACTGTTAAACATGGCATAATTTATTTATCCCAAGTAGTAGTATAAGCAAGTACAGCATCTTGATTTCATAGTTACTAGTGTCACCACTTTTCATTCAATTTCAAATAGCAATAAAGATCCAATTTTAAAAATTAAACTTCCATTTGACGGCGTGTGTGTGACGAATGGAAATCGGACAAAAGGGGTCGTCAACCCCTTACTTTAAAGTCGACGCATTAGTGCAACAATCTGTGTCCAAAATTATGGTGACAGACACTTTTTATAGCGGCCTCGTAATATTATATTATGAAAGTAAATTAATTTATTGCCACGTTAATAAAGAGAGACATAATTTTAAATTGGTTAGTTACGTGTTGAGTTCCGTCAATAACGTGGGACGGGGCTAAAATTGTCTATTAGGCCAATAAGTTATGAGATTGACGGAGCTATTTACATTTAGACACGCACTCTAGTGTGGGTAATAGCTCTATGATGATGATATTGTATAGATTAACTTTACGTTCATTAAAAAAGAACGTAGAGATAAAATGCTTATTATTTTTTATAATAATTGAAAAAATAGAGTATAATATTATGAAAGTGTTGGTTTTATGTACATATTTATGGCGTAGGTAGTTTATTCCTGTTTGAAGCATAAAACTAAGTTAACTTGTTATTATAATTATCATTATAACATATCTTTATAGGAACAACAGGATGTTTCCACTTCGTATAGTTAACATTTTCTTCTCTATCTTTAGCAGTCAGTGTAAACATTCTTATGATTAATTAATTATGGTTTCATATTTTTGTAAGGAAACAATAAGCATAACATTTATCAACCTGTATAATTTAAATGTAAATAGATGCACTCTTAGATTACGAATAACTGTTCGGCCGCGCCCTCTCCTGCTATAAACAACCGCATTGGCAAATAAAAAGTTCGCTCCTAATTCTCACACGAGCGTAAAGCAATTGGATCGAAGTAATTTACGAGTTAAATCTAAAAATATGTCTTTTCTATGGCATCCCAGCCTCGTCACAGATGGCTACACAATAATATCGGCAGCGAGACCCCTTCAGAGGGGAGCACCACTTATTTTATAAAGTTTGAATAAGATTTTAAAAAGCTGAGTGAGGCTTATAGAAAGATTTGGGTGGAAAACGTTGGGGATATTGTTTTGGAAAGTTTGTGAAAATTGTGTTACCGTCGCCCCTTGACTCCGTTTGACATATAATGCTACGAGGATTTAGTCTTATGTCGTAAAGGACAATTCGGAAACGGTTTGAAAAGTGTGTAGTTTGGTGTGTTTAATTTTGTTATACCGTTTTGTAACGATTATTTTTCATTATGATAGAACGCACTGAACATGATTAGTTTTATAATACAACAGAGGCATTGCATATACTTAACCGTACATATGTTTTAGGGGCTGATTGTTAGATGATTACATTGTTCTAAATATTCTACAGTCTAAATTCTATAGTCAATCACATGGCCGTTTCTCTATTTTAGGTGAATCCATAGATTGCATGTACACTAAAAACCTGCCTTTAACTTCTCACTGCTGCGGCACAGGCTTCTCCCTTGGGAAGGATTAAGGCTATAGGCCAAAGCCATATTGGCTTGTCTAACGACAAGTTCTCTATCAATAGCATACAAAAAATGGTGCAATTATATGTTTATCAATTATCAATACATAATTATATCCAGAAAACTTTAAGTAGCTATCATAGAAACATTCCTCTTATTGCCCTTCCCATTCCTAAAAAATTCGTACCATAAGCCATGGTATCGGGGACATGACTAGCAGATCCGTATGTAAGTACGCCATTAACTATACCACCGTGCTGTCCACTCGTATAGTCAATGATTACAGTTCTGGGGGATCAGTGCAAGTTCGTACTGTGACGCAATAAAATTTTATTTTGTTAGGCATAGGTACGTACTTTTTATTTCCTTACCGCGGCATATTTCCCTCGGCACACCAAGGATCAGTTTGCGAGCGAGTAATTCGGTATCTTTACGTTACGTGACTCTCGAACAATGTTCGCGACGTGTTCCTACTATTGCCTTAGGCCTCCCCTCTTCGCCATGCCACTAAGAAGTATCACTACGATTTTATATGATAAAGATTTCAAGAGCGTTAGATCTTCCACGTAGAAATATTGTATTAATGTTATTTTTCTGTGGTTTAGTGACTCGTTTATTCTGCTTCATTTTGAGTAAGACTTGCTTGGAAAATCGTTATTAATACTATACAGCAAGCATTGCCTGCCCTGCTTTCTCTGTCCGATTTATCAAATTCCAAGCCCTATCTCGTTCTTGCACCATTTTCTTGCAAATCGATAGTTAGAGACTAGGTAGGTATATAAGTGATTCTGTTTTATGTTATGAAATTGTAGATTAGTTTATCCACTGTATAGTTTGACGGGATTGTACCACTTTTATTTCTTTTCGCTTCATAATTTTACTAGTATAGATTTTAAACCTGATAAATTATAATCCAACATTTCATTTTTACTACACATAGCTAATTATTTAGTTTAGCTCAAAATACTCCAACCGTAGCGTTAACGTATTAGTGTTTTTTCTTTAACACTCTTTTATTGCCGCGGTAGATATCCTTTATGCTATAGGTACTCGTTAACGTTGAAGCTCGAAGATACCGCCACAAAATGTATTTCTATAAATATTTCAAATGGAAGTGCAGACAGACCGATGCCTAGAAATATCTCAGAATAGGAATTGATCATCTGACCTATCCTCCCCTCTTTAATATCTTAAACCGAAGATATTTTGGGAAGTCCAGTCTGTAAGTTTCTGCTGTCTATGTATGGAACATTTATTATTCTATTCATGTCCAATGGCTAGGCCTCATCCCGCGCCCTTTGCGCCGATGGTCTCTGTCATTATCATCGCTTTTTGCTTCACATAACTGGCCACAACCTCGAGAGATATCCGTATTGTGCTGGCCTCACCTACGTACCAATTTTATGTACTAACACACGTGAGTAAAGATGACTTTTAAGAGCTCAAATGACAGCGACTTCAGGGTATTGGAACTAAAAGATATATTGATGTTAGAAATTGTTTTTCTTTTTATTTTATAACATGGTTTTGATTTTCAATTTCAGTTAGCAGGTAGTTTATAAATAGTTCAACATGACAGAACTGGGTGCCGAGTCTACTATTTAGTTGTGTCAGAATTGTGATTCAGTGACTTCTAAATTGTTGATTTTTGACAGTTTTGTCTACGAAATCTGTCATTTCTTATGTCATTTAGGGCCATTGGACGGTCATTCTGAGGCAATTGAAATAGCAGACTTGGGCCCCTGTGACTGTGTAGGACACAATAGAAATACCACGAATCTGACTGGATTGATAATTATATTTTGACATCCTGTTATCCGAATAGTTTTGTTCTTCTTCTTTCATAAAGTCTTTATTTTATAGATAGGGATATTAATAATATCACCTTTGTGTATTTCGTTGAACTGATTTTTTAATATTTGTCATTTATGATATATTTTACAATCATCACATAATTCAATATATTTACTAGGTACTAAACGATGAATCGAGCTAACACGTGAAAAGATAATATAATTTTTATGTTTCCTCCACTGTTATTGTGCGTAATGATAGTATTTTATAGCAAACTGTAACTATAAATTAGACTTTTGATTTATTAGTAGTTACTTTAACTAAAAATAACTTTACCGCTTAAGAAAAGGAACGACAGTAATAATGTGCACTTTGAAGCAATTATGAATTTTAGAAGGGTCTTGAAGATGAGTTTTGGAGTATGGCCTAGAAAATATTGTAATATAGGCTGGCTATAAATGATTGGAGTTTATATATCCTAATTGAGTGTTTAAAAATAACAATTAGCCAGTCACATTACAATGAATTAATTCGGACAAAAAGACGAAGTATTCTAATAATATGTGTTACCTAGTATTGAAAGGTATAGGAATAAATCTACCATCACTTTGAGTAGTTTATTTTTAGAATAATTTGACCTAATCACATCAAAATTGAACATGACTATGTTGCATGTTGCATATAACAAGGAATTCTCAAAGGTAGCCTAAAATGTGACGTATTATTGTTTATTCATCAAATTAGATTAATATTAGTCCTAATTGAATAATTAATATGAGCGTCCGCCATACATCACTGTCAGTGTTGGAACCGTAACCGATACAGTTTATAGTCACAAGACCACTATTCATGTAAAATGTATTCCCAATAGTGTGACATGTTTATTCCCCGGCACTGAAAGCTTTGCCGGGGAAAGGAGTAAAATGAAAAGTAGACATGGGTCCGATAAATAATTGAAGGCTTTGATAGAGCATCGGGAATTCCAGGTTGGAGTACGCCGACTGGATCTAGAGGGAGCCATCCTTCAAACCACCCTCCGTCGCTACTGAATTATTCCGCAATAACACACTTGTTATAGACATTTCTCGAGGAGTGATACTTTTATGATTTACTCCAACTTTTATTGGCACTTAAAGGAAGTATACGATTTATTTCCCGTTCAATATAAGGTATGGAGTATATCATTTTTTGAGTCGGTATCAAATCTCTTAGGGCGTTAGGAACGTTTGGGCGTCACACACCATTTATATTTGGGGCGTTATGATGTTTCGACGCGTTTTACAGCTATGAATTATGTTGCAGTTTAAAATAATAACATCGATACATTTTAGGAAAAAAAGTTACGTGAGTATTCAAATATCGTTAAATAGAAATTTAAAGCCGTTTAAAACCTTCAAATCCTTATACTGGCTGTTATTAGATATAAACAACAAATATAAGTAATTGTATATTTTTATATAACTGCCTCATTACCCTGGTGGTTCTGAGCGCGAAGCTAGAGGTTCGATTCCCAGGTCGAGCAAAGAGTTATTGGGATTTTCTTTTAAATTCACAGTAGCAGCTCGAAGCTTGGGATCTGTGCCCGCGTAATGGCAATAAAGTCGCCCCTATTACATGGGACCTAAACGTTCTGGCGAACTGTGGGTGTACTACATTAGTACTTTCCTGCCTAACACTTCGGGGACTATTGACGTGATGGTATGTATGTATTATTACATAATACGAGCTACTTCTGGATGTATACATATTTTTTGTCCACAACATCTTACTAAAGTTTCATCAACATCGGATAAACTTGTGTTATAGTAGTGCATTATGGGATAACCAAAGAAACATTCATTTTAATAACATAGGTACTTATTAAATTAATATTTACTTAGGCAATATAGAAGTAACCGTACTTAACTAATGAATGGTTTTGAAATACTACTTATTCACTGGTACCGGTTAAGGAGAACTATTTAAATATGTGCCCACCTGTTCATTTTTATTCATAATTTATGTATAGATCGTCATTTTGTTTGAGTGTTAAAACGGTCGCTTTTAATTCAATCAATCTTTCTAGGAAAATTAAAGGTGAAGTATTTGTACATAATTTGAGTCGAGAGGGCTATATAGAAAAGTAGGCAAGTACTTTTGAGATTTTAAGAACAAAATCTTGTAATGAACAAGTGCGTCAGACGGCAGTAAGTACACTACTCCAGCATGTGCTGTTTGTCGACAGGCACGTGGGACATGTTCCGTGTCAGAGCGTGATGCATATCGTGAACGGAGCCGATCAAAAATTATTATACGAGAACATTAAACTGCTGTACATTGTGCTTTATTGACGTCACTTCCGCGGCAATAAAATCGACTTGTCTTCAAAACGCATAATTTGTACGACAGTCACGCGCATTACGCTACTAAACGGTGTCTTTGAGAACACATTTCACACTAAACTCTCCGGGGGCTGACTTTTGATCATAGATAAAGCTTAGTTTTATGCGTTCGAATTATTATCGTCAAACGCTTGTTTATGGCCGCAGGAATATTAATATTTCTTTATATCGAACACGCACGCACCAATTCGGTCCCGCCGATCTGCGGCAAATAATTCTAATAAAAGCGGTTTCTATGTCTTCGTTTTGCTCCACATTGCGGTATAAACAACACATGCTCTAGAATCCGAAAAAGGGTTATTATTTTGTATCTAATACAAAAACGTTTCGAGATATTTTTTGTGCGACTAAGCGGTATCTTTTGTGACAAAAACATTTCTAGCGAATCCATTAATTAGTGAGATATACGACACACCCGCAGCCTTTGGCGCTCAATTATAGTCAGACCTTTGACGCTTGATTAATTCCGACACAAAACTGACCTATTACAGTTTATTGATTACGATCTCCAAATCGATTCAAAGGGCCGCGCTTCCCATATGCTGGTTTGAATAAAAGCTTAAAATTCCTCAAATGCCGATCGAGAAAAACAATAACCGAGAAGGATAAGGAAGGAACGAGGACAGTGTCACGTAATAGGTCCAGCTTCCGGTGCGTTTATCAAAAAATTTATTTGGACATTCCTAGCGCGCCTCCGTTGCGCTTGCCTCGGCTGGATGTGTTGGCATTTAATTTATCTATAGCGCTGAAAATGCCGGAGACGGCCGCGCAACCGTTATTGCTGGGGTTCTCTCACCACTGGCAGGCTACGCACTTCCGCTATGTCAATGATTTATAGCCGCTTACGGCATTTGCGGCATTTAACTGTGTGTTGTCCGACCCATTGTCCGAGGATCGTCGAATATGGACGAGGATGATTCTTGAATTATGTGTGGGGGTCGGCTGCCATATAATTTTTGATTTCGCGTCCTAATGCAAAGGGTCAATACGTGCTTTGTCCAAGTTCAATCTGTTTGCGTCGCCTAAAGGTGACGTTGATTTGTTTGCGTTTCAATTCGTCGATCTATTGTAAAGGGCGTTTTAAAAAAATTATGAATGGATTTATATTCGGTTGTTGATGCCGGAAGTTAAAAGATAAATTTAAAAGAATTCTTTGTTGTTAATGTGTCAGTTAACTTTGAGTAAATAGCGGATATAAGTAGCTACATTATCAATTTTATTGATAAACAATTTTGATTTGTATATAATATACGCTATGCTTGAGCTCTATCGTTAATTCTGTGTGTGGTATGCGTCCCCATAAGTGGCAAAATGTTTATGAGTCCAATTAGTTATAGGTATTTCACTTAAACTGTTTCAAGATAGTTAAAGAAATAGTTTTAACAAAATTCCCAAGTGAATCTTTTTACTGGTTCTACTATCATAAGTGGCTATTGAGGCATTCTTAAAATTCATGGTACCTATAAGCGGTATGACGTATATCTAATACTGGGTATTGCGAGGTTCTCACGCCGAGCTCTTATTCCGTCATCGACCCATTCAGTCCATCAACACTACACTTTATTAAGCATCGCACGTTACTAAGTCAACTACAATTTTAATTACAAATCTGTAAAGTGGACGTGTTGATACTGTGACGTAGTATTAGGTATGGAGGTACCATGCGGATTGAGGGGAGTAATATGAAGAGGAACGATCCTTTTTTGTACACCTCTTTCAATGTTATAATTACCGGAAACTCTAATAATTTTGAACTCATTATTCCGACTGGCTTTCTAATACGAAATTGTTGAAGAAATGTTTAAATAAAAGCAAGCCGATTCGATAATACATCTATAATGATAAGGAGCTTAGTAATTTCATTCATAATTAACAAAACATCACGTCTGTATTCCCCGAAGGGTTAGGCAGAGGCGTACTAATTTACACCCACAGCTCGCCGGTATGTTTAGGTCCCATGTAATAGGAGGCGAGCGTATTGCCATTAACCGGGCACAAATTCCTAACGTCAAGCTGCTACTGGGAATTTCATAGAAAAACCCAATAACACTTTCCAGGACCTCTACAGTAGCAGTCGCGCTCAGGACCTCTAGCGTAGCAGTCGCGCTCAGGACCACTTGGCTAATGAGGCAGTCTTTATTCATAATTAGTATCATTAATATCTTATTCTGGAGTTCAAGCAATGATCTCTAGTGATCTGCGTAGGTAACGGTATATAGATAGATAACATAACATAATCGACCCATTATAATGTCCCTCTGCTGGGCACTGGTCTCCTCTCAGAGTGATAGGGATTAATTTATATTTTTCTCTGTAAGTGATTTATTTATAAGTCTTTTGAGAAAATAAATGTCTTAAACCATTAAGTTTAGTCCACCACGCTAGCCTAATATGGGTTGGCAGACTTCACACGCCATCTAGAAAATTTCTCAGGAATGCAGGTTTTCTCACGATGTTTTCCTTCACCGTTTAAGCGCGTTATAAATTAACACATGACTTAGAAGTAGGTACGTGCCTTGGATTTGAACTTGAGACCTTTGACTTGGCAGTTCAATGGTCATATCAATAGGATGGATAGATAGTAGATAACAAGATAAATATAGCTGAAGCACTAATCCACTATTTTTTATTATTTTTTATTTATTAGTGATTTACAAACAGTTACACACTAAAGAATATTACAGCGTATGGTAAAATAAACTACATATGACTAAATGTGCACTCACAACGTAATCCATACTTTGACTATAGATAGTCAAGGAATCCACAGAATAAATTTAGGCGAATCTCAAAGATATTTCATTCAAATTATACATTTCCACAGTTAATTAACCAATCTGGATGTAACCGCATACATAATATATGTTTCCATGCGGCAAACTTAAAAGCTTTGTTCCGTCCGACAGTGCTAATTTTAGAGACTACTGACTAACACACATACGGCACTAATATTTGAATGGCATTAAAGTATCGAAGCAAATGAAAGATTTATAAAACAAAATATGAGATTTACACTTGAAGTTATGACTCCGCAGCTGTTTCATAATATTTTTTTATGTTGCTCGTATCTGGGATGGTTTCTGTATCGTATATATACTGTACTAAGGCAAACCTCATATGCTCAAAAACCTAGATTCAAAACAACTAGGTATATGTAGGCCGCCGCATCCCCAGGCGGCAGACGATCCATGAGGATTTTTTTTATGGGATAGGGGAGCAAACGAGCAGATGGATCACCTGATGGTATGCGATAACCGCCGCCCATGAACACCCGCAACACCAGAGGAGTCACAAGTGCGTTGCCGCCTTTTAAAAGGGTTTGGGCCTCCGGTAACCTCACTCACTCGGCGAAACACAACGCAAGCGTTGTTTCACACCGATTTTCTGTGAGGCCGTGGTATCACTCCGGTCGAGCCGGCCCATTCGTGCCGAAGCATGACTCTCCTACGTGAAAGATTTTCCGCACTACCTAATACGTATAATCGGTTTAAAAAAAGGACTTTGTATAATATGTAGGTCATACAAATGTTTTGCAATACACTCGCTATGGGATACATGGGATCGCGTACCTACATGCCCCCGTTGCACGTTGTGGGAGTACATTAGTACCTAGAGGTACCTCCGCCTTACCTTTCGAACAATACAGGTTAGATGGTATGTTATTTAATTAAATAATGTCTCAGACCCGTGATCGAAACGACAACTCGTGACGATCATTTTTTAAGAGGTGCTACCTGTCAATTACAGAGAGTCTGTAGCGAATCTAAATATTAGTTGCCACTGGTGTAGTTACTTTACTTTAAGTTAGTGCAGTAAAAGCCTAGTGATATTACTATTGGATTGCAGAGAAGTGCAGTCTCGAGTTCAAATCCAAGTAAAGCACATCTGACTTTCGAATTCATGTGCGTATTAATAGTTAATTTATTTGCATGCTTCAGTCCTAAGCAGACCCTATATGATCTCATCCTTACTGGTAACACCTTAGTATACCATATTTTATGAAAATAAAGATGCCATTAAATTTGCCATTGTCATCATCGGTAAAATTGCCATAAAAAAAAACTTTGTCTACGAAGTCTGTCAGCTCTTACCTATGTCATTTAGTGTCAGAAACAGAAACTAGAAACAGTAGACTGGGCCCCAGGATTAGCGCCATGCCAAAATAAATTGAAATCCAATGACCGGTTTGACTTAATTGAATAACAAACATTCACATACAGTGGCATCACTGAGCCTGACAAACAGTGTATGCGTTGTTTCACGCCGGTTTTCTGTGAATTTGATTCTATTCTGACGGGACTTTGGGCCTGAAAGGCCTTCCTTACAGTACTACAATTTTCTTTTGTTTTTCTCCGAAAAATTCATCTTCAAATTATTATTTTATGTATTTTTTTAAATGAGCTTTTAATTGAGTGAAGGTTTTGCCACCATTATCAGATTAAAATAATTTAAATTAGCGTCAAGGCGTCTGCGAACCAATAGCGTCCGCTGGGTTAGGATGGAATACTCTAGTTTCCAATTGAAGAAGTTGTAAGAATACGACATAACTGACCTTTTTTCCTTTTATTTTACCAGTCCCTAATCATAAAGAAAACCACCATCAACTCATTTAAGTACTTTCGTATTATTGGACACGGTTCTCCTCTCAGAATCAGAGGAATTAGGCAACAGTCTACAGGCTGTAAAGTCGAGAAAATCGGTAATAGCCTTGACCTCGAACTCGAGACCAACGATAGAACCTCTAACGTAGCTAGCAGTCGCGCTCAGAACTACAGGGCTAATGAGGCTGGGATAATTAAATTATTATAATCATACAAAAAAGCGTTAATATAAATAAGGAATGACCTTTGTTTATAGCATTTTATCGCCAAATTAGGACTATAACCTGAGTTTAATAGTTTTTATAAAATTTAATGAACATATCATTATGTAAGTACTTTAAATAAATCTCAAAAGCTGTCGTTTCCATATTTCCCGGCAATTTTGAATTTGGAACTGTTCTATATTCGAATGTGTTTAAATTTTGAATCTCAAAATAGTTGAAAGTATTAGGATTAATGCTATTGTTTAGTCACAGCGTCGATTGGAATGTGTCAGATTACGTACGAAAATGAATCTTTCTAAGGTAAATGTTCGTGCAATAATTTTCTACAACTTTATAAGAGGCCTGAAATGGCTTCAGTGTTTTGAAGAGCTAACATCTGTATTCAGTGATGAAGCCCCATGTCTGACAACCTTCAACCGAGGAGAGTCAAATCACGTCTACGGAATCATCAGTGGTGACGAATCTTGGATCTATGCCTACGATCCTGATTCCAAACAACAATCTACAATCTGGGTCTTTCTAGACGAGCCAAAGCCGACTAAAGTTGTTCGTTCTCGAAGCATTTCAAAGAAGATGGTGGCCACGTTCGTTGGAAAAATCGGCCATGTTGCGACTATTGCACTTGAAGATCGTAGAACGGTTAACGCAGAGTGGTATAACACAGTTTGTTTACCACAAGTCATCGCCGAACTTCGAAAATCTAACTCAAAGCGACGCATCATCCTGCACCCCGACATCGCAAGCTCACATAGCGCTCGTCAAACGATTGAGTTATTGAAGCAGGAAAAAGAAAAAGACATTAGAAATTCTTGACCATCCTCCATACAGTCCTGACCTAAGCCCTAACGGTTTCTTTACATTTCTTAAAATTAAGAAAAGTCTTCGTGGTCAAAGTTTCCAGTCCGGTGAAGAAGCAGTCGACGCTTTCAAGTCAGCCATTTTGAACACCACCCCCACTTTACAGTGGAATAAATGTTATAATATCTGGTTTGAGCGAATGGAAAAGTGTATTAAGCTACGTGGTGAATACTTTGAAAAACAATAACAAACTAATATTCAAGATACTATATTTTGAATGTCTTTTTTATATTTGAACTCATTAGAATAATTAAATAAAAAATAAATAAATGTGGGGAAACGTATAGTTATCTTTTATGGCATGAGGGGCAAACGAGCCGACGGATGGCCTGCTGGAAAGCGATACCTGATGATCCATGGACACCCACACAACACCAGAGGAGTAGCAAGTGCGTTTGGCCCCCGGTATCCAGATTTTTATAGTCCAAATTGAAGCACGCAATTTGTTTAGAGTAATTAGACAAAGAAAACGATCGTATGCAGAAAAAAATCTACCCTAGTCAACGCAAAGTAATTTTAGTTTATACAATTAATTTAATAAGTGCTCTTTGTATTTATTGTATATAAATATAAATCGGCCCGTGTAATTAATACAATTTTTTGAACGTCAATAATGGTCCCGATAGATATAAGTAATCTGTAGTAATCTGAATTCGTATCGTAAACGAATGAGTTTTTTTCTGCTACAAATCTCATACATACATACATATTTTCACATCCGTCTCCCATTGGGATAGGCAGAGGCTACACTTGCTACGATCCTGGAACATAACTTTCGCTTCATCTACGTTCATTAACCTCTTTCTCATACAAATTATTCTCGATTTCGATACGAATACGTTTTCGAAAGTGTTCGTGCTTGGGCTACTAGGTGTCTTTAAATCTCGAGAAAAAAAATTCTAGTCAAGCGTGCTCCATCGTAGGTCGCAGTGTCGCTTAACATCAGGCGAACTGGCGATCAAGCGTAAACCGTAACAATAAAATAGGTAGAATATAGGTACGGGTAGGTAGAACTACTCATCCGTGTTCTTTCATTTTCGATTCTTTTCCGTTCCTGATGCATAAAACACCACATTGGGAAAGCATATACTGATCTCCTGCAATATTTTAGCTAATGTGTCTGTAAACTAATAAACTAAACATAATAATTACTTCGTAATTGCAAATGCAAAACGTCGAACAAAAGTTTTTAATTGCCTCTCTTCACTCTCACAAAAACTCAAAAACTGTACAGCCTACGAATTATTTTAAGCAAGTTATTCATAAAGTGAAAATAATTGTAACAATGCCTACAACGCGGGTAGCACTGCGGAGCACAGTTAGTTTTTTAATAATTACACTATATGAAACTAATGTGTGCAATCACAGTTTTTTAATACCTAATCGTTTCGTATGTAAAAAGGAACGGCAAGAAACTCAATGATAACTCTATTAACCTACGTACATACTACCTAATTGGTATAACCTTTTAAGCTAATCATAAAATTAAAATGTGAATATTATTACCTACTCAGTTCATGTAATCCTGCATATATTTATCATAATTTTATTTGTTCAAGTGAAGTATATTTTTTTGCAATTCGTTATAATGACAGATCCGACGTGTTAAGTATTTGTTCATTAAAATAAGCAGTTCATAATTGCTTTTTTATTATTTTTAAAACCCATTTGTTTTAATGTTTAAAGCTCTAACTATATAATATAATAATATAGAATACAATGGGTTTGTATTTATATTGTTTAATCCCGGGTTAACTTTCCAGTCATCTTGGTGAATCTGCTCATTTAGAGGCCATGATGCTCAAAGATATTTCTCAGGGATGAAGTTTGATTCTGACGTAGTTCATCTGGCCTATTATAGTCTAACAAGAAAAGGCCCGCAACAATTATTGGGACTAAGAAGAACATACATATGATTTCTAAAGGTAAAATACCAAATAGGCGTGTCACAATAAATATTTGCATATCTTAGTTTTTAATTTTAATTGTATCTTCTGTCTATCTATTATATTGATTATATCTAGAATTTTCAAATATACATTAATTATGATAATAAATTACTTCCACTCCGTACATATTTCTCTTTACGTGGGAGAGCCATGCTTCGGCACGAATGGGCCGGCTCGACCGGAGTGATACCACGGCCTCACAGAAAACCGGCATGAAACAACGCTTGCGTTGTGTTTCGCCGAGTGAGTTGAGGTTACCGGAGGCCCAAACCCTTTTAAAGGTGGGCAGCGCACTTGCGACTCCTCTGGTGTTGCGGGTGTCCATGGGCGGCGGTTATCGCTTACCATCACGTGATCCGTTTGCTCGTTTGCCCCCCAATCCCATAAAAAAAAAAAGTAAAACTGCTTTTTATATAAAAGTGTGTTCTATTTCTGATTAGTCCCAAATTATTTTTTGAGGCTGGGTTCCCAGTTAACAGGTAAGTCATGGTTACTTCAAACAACATAGCTGAGTCACGACTGCGGCTCATCTCATGGTGAAAGGCAAACGAGTTCAATAGCAACATCAGGTGTATAACTCATCCTGGGACACTTGACTAGAAGTGACTAAATTACCTTGTCAGATGCAAAATACACATCTGTATACAGATCAGCTACGCAAACGACATGGTGCTGCTTGCCCCGTTTTTGAGTACTCTTAGAAAGCTTTTAAAAATATAAGAAGACTATGGTACAACCCTTAACAGAGTAATTACATTTTTATTTAGGGCACATTGCGCAGAGCTAACTGAAAGTTAAAATAACAATTTTGATATTGCTAAGAAAGGTAGGGCTATGGCGGTATGGAGTGACGGCTAGGTTCACTGATTTTCTCGCTGTTCAAATCCCCAGTTCGAACACCCGTTACAGATCTGATGTACTGTCATATTTCTAAGCGAGCCTCTGGACGTCACATATCCAGCGCAAAAACATCATGCGTGTCCAATAATATCTATCAAATTTACAGGGCCCAGAAAGAGATGCTTCGTTACTGTAGTGCATCATAAATGTTTGCTAGAACACACAGATTGACGACTTATTTTTGCTATGATCGACTAGTTTCCTGTTATTTTATTTATTTTGTTTTTAGGTGTTTGGTTTTTTAGGTGTTTGTATGTGCATGTATTGATTACTTTGTGATCTGAAATAAAGACATTTTTTTTTTATGAAACCCGAAAAACACTCATTTTTGAACAAAAGACCTAACGACAGAATATTTGGTAATGCGGTGATAACTCTTGATAAATTAGTAGAACGCTAAAGAGGACTTTATAATGAAGCTACTTTGTCATACCTCTACAGCCTACTGGTTTTATACCCACGTTTTAGGTAATATATTGTAGCAGGAGGCAAGCCTAATATCATCCAGCCACAAATAAAAACTTAAACGTCTGGGAGTCTCGGCTATTGACATTCTACTTACCAAAAAAATAACAAGTCACTCATCTTCTACCTACATCTTTGGGATTTATTGTGGCTAAAACCTATTTGGGGCTCTCTCCAGACTTCCAATTCAGGGGGACCGATTGCCTGAAGATATCTGGACGGACCCTATCGGACATGGCTGTTTTACAAATTAACGTCTGGCAGATTCCCTCTTAGGGACACGACGCAGTACTAGCTGGCGTTATGCCAATTTTGCTCAGATTACTCTTTCAAAGTAAGAAGCATTGATAATAATGGCAACTACGAGGCGCAATTAATTTTTATTATTACGCGACATATTGTTTCGCGAACGCACCTAGAAGCAAACTCATCAACAGTCGAGTCATGCAAGGGACAGTATATTGCACATAACTATGTTCATTTCTCGTTAGCCAGCAATAAAAGGCAGGCGCAAAAACGTCGAAGCATTTCGAGTGCCAATTAAATCGCCACAAACATCCTGTAAGCCGAGATTATCGTATCGTAACAAGCATCGGAAACCTGCCCACTTCTCTCACACTGAATAAATTAAATAAAAACCCAATATAAAATAAATTAGAAATTGTTACACCAACGGTTGAGCACTGTTGTCTTGGGTTGGCTCATTAACTTTGCGCATAAGCGGAACTTAACGAGACGAAACCGAGTGGGGAATATTTACATTATAATCATAATTCATGTTGTCTTTAAGATAATTTTAAGGCGCAAAATTTGGTTTCCACAGTACTTATTTGTTAAATTTAATTATGTGCTTTCTCAATAGATGGCACTGTGTGGCGCTTAATTACCACGCAACGCACGCACGTGCGCGGGCGCCGACTATAGATCTTTAATATAAATGCCATTCAATTTCCGCAGCCTTTTAGAGTTCTTACTTTTGACGTGTTCAATTATAAATGTATAGAAGCTTACAACGATCTTAGAACTATTTTTTTATTAACGGTGTAGGTAACATTTATTATTAGATATATGGAATCCAACGAAGACGACTAATTGATTAATATTGAATTTAGGTACATCATTAAATACGATTGCCTGATTTTTATTTATTTAATACAATATGAGCTATTTGTTACCAATTATGTCTATTTTACCTATGATTAGACATTACACATAAAAATGTGCGTAGTGTTCCTACCTAACCAGAATGGTTCGGTCATTCAGAGTCATATTTTCTCACATTACTACATCCTACCTCAGATTGAGGAGATATTAGGCTTTATTACACGAAGATTGCCTAGTTCAGGTTGAAGGTGGGTAAACCTTCAAAAACTACAACTTTAAAAGTTTTTACTTACTAAAATATGGTCCTACAGTACATTTCCCCTGACACTGACCGTTAGCTAGCAATTAACCAAGGATTTATTAATTTGACTAGTGGTTAACTACCTAAATGCAGAACGTTGTAGCTGGCAGTTTGTGTGTGTTCCAGTTTGTTTTGATGGCGCGAGGATGCAGGGTAAGACAATGATCGAACAAATAGGGGTTTGTCACGCGACGCACGCCTAATCAGGGATCGACGATGTACCAGAGCGCTACCCGACAACGTTTATTTATGCCTTGCCGATATCGAACGACAGTTTTTATTACCAGACGTTGCCCGTTATAATTCATACTACACAGTGTGCACGTTTTTAACGATTGCCTTTAAATAAAATATGTCGATTTTCCTATCCAATTAGAATTACCGATGGATCGATCGGAGTTTAATTTGGAGGGTACATTTAAGTAATGAATAAAATAAAAGATGATAGGAGATTTTTTTATTAACGTTACTTCCTGCTGTTGTGAAACCATACTTTGCTATTCTATTTATGCTTTCTAATCGACTTTCCCTCGAACTACCTTAGTTTTCCAATATTTAAGAAGGTACACGAGTAGGATCTCGACCCAATTTCCCACTTGTAGGCTGGGCCAAAACTATGTTGACAAAAACGTCTTTTATAACTAATATTATTTTTCGAGCCCCTTTAGTCTAGTGGTCCTAAATGTGTCAACTACGGCATGGGTCCTGGTTTCTATTCTCAGCTCGAGCAAAATGTTATTAGGCTTTTTATGAAATTTTCTTACTTACGTTACTTGTAGATACCCGATTAATGGCAATAGGCTCGCCCCCTATTACATGGGACCTAAACATACCAGCGAACTATGGGTGTACATTAGTACACCTCTGCCTAAGCCTTCAGGAAATACAGGCGTGATTATAAGTTATGTTATAAGCATAAAAAACTTGCGCAGTGACAACAGCCTTAACAGGACACTGTTCCTTAAAGTTCAACGCAAGCAAGAAAATGTAAAATTTAAGGCTGAACTCCATTCCAAACCGGCAACGTTGTGTTGAGGCCCATGACTTGCTGATCAGCTAGGTCGTTGACGTCCCTAAATAATGGTTAAGCTGCACGATAGCTGATATATGCTTGTTGTCAGTCTTCTATCGAATCGACAGCAAACGGAAAGAGAAAAGCACTTCTCTTTTTTGTTGTCAGTAAGGGCAGTTCAACTCAAAGGTTTGCGGAGATATGTCACCTCGCTCTTGTAACCCAAGCAAAAAATGGGGAGGTGTATACTGTGTAGGTTAACTTAAAGCTGCTATGGCATTTTCTTACATACTTACTAATCTGATAATACTACTAATGTACTGACTTTCGAACATATCAAACAACGATTTTAGACTATGGAAAAGAGACTATGATCTTTCTTCCCAGTGCCATCTAGTTAAAAAAACTTAAATCATTGACTTGTAAAAGAGTCTTTAAATGATTTATTGACAGAAATAAATATCATTTATTACGTAAACATATTTTATTATTGGAAGCTCAGTTGACAACAAAAGACCGTACCAAATTCAGCAATTACGTCTATTCTTATAATGTAAAAAAAACGTTTATATAAAACTGCTGCTTATTTAATGCATATTTAAACAAAACTATAATTGCTTGGTTATAAGTGGTTCATCTTCAATATTATATTTTTTTAAAGCAGCTAACAATGGATTCATGGTTTTAAGGCTTTCAAGTAGAAAAAATAAAAGCTCTAATACTAGTAGTAGCGGTGCTTCGTTATTATTGTTACTAATGAATAATTAAAATGGATAATCTTAATCTAAATGTATATAATTTAGATAAGGTAGGTTCGTACTCAACGTGCCTATGCCGAAATAACTTTCGGGTAATTACGTTTCGGGTGTTACTTGCTCACTGTCAGTGACATGTACAACAGTAAATGTTCGAGAATTAAATGAATGCCGCTCAACAAAATAATCTGCATCCATCACAATGTAAACGTCAAATAAGAAGAGAAAGCGAAGCGTGCGCCTGAAACAAATCATTTCATAACTCGATATCGTAAAGTTAATATTGTTAGGTTACAATTTTTGTATGAAGGCTTCGCAAAAATCAAAATTGTTGATATACCATTAATCCATCAATCTAGCCGTTTTCACCCTTAGTGGCCGCATTAAGTAACGGTAGAGAAACTTGAAAAAGAAACTGCTAACCTCATAACCGATTCATCTGGTTTTAGAAAAACTTATCTTCATAGCCAAGTCCTTTTAGAAGATGACGAATTCGTCAAAAATTGATGTGGTTTATAAACTCTTTATTATAGGGTTTGTATGAAAAATTGTGTTTAAATATAATTTAAAAACATTTTAGAACTTGGTGCAAGTGGCCCTTGATTAGTGTTTTTTAACTCAAACTACCTGCAACGGATTGTTGTCAACTTAACTTATATTATTTGTTTTTAATTATGTTCTCATGGAAGTAACAATGTCTTAATGAGAAATAAAGATCCTTAAACCGAAATACGTACCTACACCAATTCCTCCTTAAACGGTTTTCGCATGGTTTCTGATTTTTTTTCCTTCATTTACTTAGTAATGCATATCATGGGTTGATTCACTTCTCTACGAGACTAGACGAGAGAAGACATCTTGCTACGAATCTGCTTGTAATGATTCGACTTCTGTGACTCTTATGACATGTGAAAATTTATATCACTTGGAGATGCGACTGCTATTGTTTTTTTAATAAGTTATGCCTACCTTAGAAATTGCCTACGTATGAAATTATAATTTATAATTTATCGTCCGATGTACCCTGGGCAACAACCTCGCTATCATCTTACTAACTGTTTAACTAATCTTTTTACAACGGCATTATTTTTTTTATGAGTAATACCTAGTAGGCAAAGCACTGTATTACTAGGTACCTACTACTTAAGTTCGTGCATAACTTATAGAATAATCCGACACCTCATTGTTCTTTTAATTATTTTTCTAGTGTGAAACTTTTATATAACTGACTAGCTTCTGCCCGCGGCTTCGCCCACTTGAAGCTCAAACCAACAGTGATGATCTCTTCTTTGTATGGGTCTCTATACATTAGAGAGGTCAAGCTGTATCTCAGGTTCCGTTTAATTATTTGTGATAAGAAGTATACCAGTTTTTAAGTTGGAGCACATACTTTCTAACAGAGATAAGAAAATTAAAATTTATTCAGTAGTTTTGCGCCAACCCGTAACAAACAGGCAAGAATTTAAAAAATCACATTTTTGGATTCGGTGACAATGTACAGACACAGCCTTTTTACAATTTTATAATATGTAGTAGAGATTTCTGGCACATAAGTGAGGCCTACCCGGCACTATAGTTAATATTACCCGTGAAATAATATAATGAATTAAAATATAAAAAATGTTTCCATGTTAAATTTTCGAGGAAAAATAACTTGGTAGCAATGGTTTACAGCGTTGACTCGTGTGCCATTGTGGAAATATTGTAAATTAAGGATCTTGGATATTTGTTCGACTTTTACTTCAAGTAACCAGGAGTCATAGAATTAGTAACAATATTTACATAAAGCTAAGTTAGTAATACAGCGTGTTTTTAAATTTTATTAAGTAAATATAATATTATAAATCATTGCCTCAGAATTCCAGCTGAAATTTTGGAGCAACGATTAATAATACAGTAGTCCAATCTATTCGCAATTATGTCCGGGACGACATTGTAGCTGGCCTGCACACGGCGCACCAAGGATGCACATCTTGATTCAGAAGCGAGAAGACAGACAGACAGACAGACAGATGCGAGGCAGCCCCATCAGCACCCTGAAAGTATTATTGTACTGGATGCGACCCCTGCGTACAATGCACCAACAGGCTACAGATGTAAAATGACGTACAGTAGGCTCTGAAGAGTGTTTTTAAATATTTTTAGAGGCGCTTCACAACGCGGAATTTAGCCTACTCTTTTGGCATTGCAAAAAAGAAAATTTCTATCATATTTTAAAATGATCTCCCTAGTCATTCGTCATTTTCTCATAGAGGTAAGCAGTGAATACATAACTCGACTTTACCATCACTACGTACCTACTCTTTTTGCTTCGTTGTATCCGATTTTGCTTAGGATCTCAACTATAAGGTTGGTGCCTTCACCTTTCCCCGAAGGAGACGTATGCGACAGGCATTTTCTCCGACCAAAAAAAAAGGAATTTGTCTTTTTATGGTGTTAGCAAATATGTTTGATGGAGGAGAGGGGGTGACGATGACACAGACGATGTACCTAAGCTGTAGCCCGTATGACTTTTCTTGGTGATCACTATTTAGTTTACATCGTAGACCACTTCGATGCTTAACATCAGGCAAGTTGTGGTCAAGCGTAAGTCTATCAGTGATAAAAAAAAAACATAACATACCATCACGTCTGTATTCCCCGAAGGGTTAGGCAGAGGCGTACTAATGTACACCCACAGTTCGCCGGTATGTTTAGGTCCCATGTAATAGGTGGCGAGCCTATTGCCATTAACCGGGCACAAATTCCTAACTCCGAGCTGCTACTGGGAATTTCATAGAAAAACCCAATAACACTTTGCTCGACCTGGGAATCGAACCCAGGACCTCTAGCTTAGCAGTCGCACTCGGGACCACTTGGCTAATGAGGCAGTTAAGTTAAAAAAAAAACATAATAATATATAAATCGGACGACCGGAAGACAATAAAGCGACATAGATTCATGGTGGATATTCTGAAAATCCGAATGAAACGCTTTAAGTCCACATTTATCATGCGTACCGCGGAAATGTGGAATGCGCTTCCCGAGTGGGTTTTCCCCGATAGATATAATCTGGGTGTCTTTTAATCACGAGTGAATCGGTTTCTTCTAGGCAAGCGCGCTCCATCTTAGGTCGCAGCATCAGGTGAACTGGCGATCAAGCGTAAGCCGATCAAGATTAAAAAAAAAAAGAACACCGAAAAGTTGCAGTGGGTAGAACAGTGGTACTACCTCGAAACTAGCCACAGTTAAATATAAAATAAATTATTATAATGAAATGTACCTACCTACCTACGTACGAAATCTGAAAGAATCAGATGATGGAGACGTGAATTGAAAATATTTTATTTTACAGTAAAGCGCAATGTGTTAAAAATTATACTTAACACACAAAATTTTAATTTTAATTTTACTTATAAACTTGGAATAAACTAGAAAGCACTACTCATTTATGATTACTTTTATAATTATTTACTGATTTCCATAATTTGTAAAAGCTTATTGTCTTTATTTATATAGACAAATCTTTGACTATCAGACAAATAGATTATCATAATATATGTATAAACGAAGCTCCTTACACCTCGTTTAATTTGTTTATGGTCATGTGACTATGATCCATGTACCTACGTCATTATGAGACAAGAAGTATGAAAAAATATTAATTATTTTAATTTGTGAAATAGCTTTTATTGTTGTTTCTCTTTTCAGGTAGGTAAGATTTACGTTTGTTTAGATAATAATATAGGACTAATGAATAGGTACGAAACTAATATTTATATTGAATTAAAATATTTTAACTGTTTTCAGATAGAGAAACTCAATATATCTTTTATTTCATTACATTATATATGTATACAGCAAATTTAACTAGAATGAGATCTGTAAAAATATAATATAAAAAGATAAAGAAAAATTGTCACGCGTAGGCGTCAACTTACTCCTCCGAATTACTGGCATCTGATACGCCCCAGACGACCGGCAGCGTTGTCACGTTGAAAGCAATGCCAATTCTTTGACCTAAGAATAAACCAGCCCTCTGATCCCGCGAAAAGTCGAGAATTCTATAATATCTAGTTTTTAAACTGTATTTTTTTATATTATCATCATTGTAATTTGTATAGGCTTCAGTGTTGGGTTTATGAGACTAGTGGTCCTCAGCACAATTGCTTCGCCAGAGGTCCTGGGTTCCATTTCCAGGTTGAGCAGTGTTATTGGGTTTTCTATGAAATTGTCAGTACTTGGAGTTTGGGATTTGTGTCCAGTTAATGACAATAGGGTTGCCCCTATTATATGGGACCTAAATATATACGCGCGAACTGTGGGTGGCACACGGCGTGATGGTATGATTTTCTGTGTTGGGGTTAACTTCTAGTCAATGCGGCCGATAATTACGTAGTGAGGGTCGGATGGCAGTTAGTACCTGTCAAATATCGTGACAGGTCGCAACTGCCATCCGTGCCTCACTATGTAATAACTGAGAAAATTCGATACCACACTGTTACTGGTTGGTAGGCTTTCAGGCGTTACATGTAGCAATAGTGTAGGCAAATATTCATTCAGTCACATCCATGTCCGCTAAACTACTGCGATTTGATGTGGTTTTAGTGTTAAACTTATCGAGTGCATACCCATGATAGAACAGGAATATTACAAAGTACCTGCGAAGTTAGGATTTTGGGATTTTATATTAATAACTAACTTTTATCCGCAACTTGGTATGACTATAAATTTCGCATAAAATATAAATTTATTCATTCCTTTGTCTACATTGGGTAGATAACAATAAGTTAAGATTTTCTTGTAACTTCTCACTATCATAAGAATTATTTGGACAATGACCCCTTAACTAGACGTTTGTTGCAACTTATTTATGCACCTATAAATCATAATGTAAGCTGTGCTGATAATTAAATAATTGAACGATCGAACAAAGGATGAAGATAATATTTAGAGAATATAATAAACCTTGGAAACAGAGTTAAAGCACGTGTAAGTACGTGTGGGCGTGGATGTGTATGTAATTAGTCACATACTTTTTGCCTGAATCGATATAATCAGTAACCCGATCGATACAGATCACAAACTATAAATATATACCGAATGTACCTTTTAACAGTTGTTTTGAACCGGTACTAAAGGCCATTTCGGATATTAATAGGTATCTATGCGAATATTTGCTACCGCTATGGGTACCGAAAGTCGAGTTTATTATTATTCAAATCTATTCAGATAGGGCTACTACTATAGCAACTAACTTGATTTTAGCCCACCGCGGTGTAGTGGAAACCACCTACGTTAACGGCAGGTATGGCGCGGTATTCAAATCCTAGTAGCGGAAGGAAGACACGACTTAAGCAGCCCAGCGCAGGGTACGCATTGATAGTAGCGGTAAGGCCCGTCACTGGCGTCAAGGATCGGCTGGAGAGGCACCATGATGCTCTCAGTTTCCGGCTGACGTAGGTACTCTCAGGACACGACTGTTTCGGGAAGTACCTGTGCCGCATACCCCGGGAGCCAACGCCCGGTTATCACTATTGCGCGAACACATGCTTGAGGTATATGTGCATAGCAGCGCCAAGGTCTTGTCGGGGCAGTGGGTGGTTACCTCTCACTTCCAACCGTAATACGACCGATGATCGGAGGCGAGAGCGCGTAAGAAACGAAGAGCGTGCCCCTTACTGCGAGCAAGATTTTGAGGAAAGTGAGGGAGAATTGTCCACCTCTCTCCGCAGTAGACGTACTTACCGGGCGCAGGAGGGCGCAAACAGACTTGATAGGCCACCTTGAGCTCGGGCCTGCGGGCGGCTGACTTGGGGAGTCCACCGCATATCTTATCAAATGGACCGAGTAAGTGCGCTTTATGCCAGTAATAATAGGATGCCAAGCAAGGTCTTATCCTTTAATGGGGTCCAGCAAACCCTGGACCACAGCCTGTCACGGTCTTGATAAATGTCACCAATCCCATGGCAGTGACTATATGGCATGCTAAGGCAAATCCAGTTTTTAGTCGGTACGAATCCGACACACCGACTACCTTCTTTTCCAATTTTCCGTGGATGGCGCGGTTCTTTGGTTTCGGTCAAGCCTCATCTTTATACAATTTATACCAACAGAATACCATCCTGTATTTTCGCTACTAAAGCGGTAATGAATACTTAATAATCCTTTACAGCATCCATGGTCACGGGCAGACTGCCCGTGACCATGGATGCTGTAAAGGATCCGAAACGTCGGGAACAAAATAATATCAATATACCGCGATAAAATCCGTAAAAAGTAGTTTCATTTCAATGTCTAATATTCGCGTAAGTGTCAGAAATCAGTATAAAGCTATCAATTATTAATCACAACAATATTTTCTGATTTATCAGTTTTATTTTGTTACTTTACCATTTAAGCACCTGTAAGTATGTGTTTTAATGTTCACAGAAGATTTTGTTATATTTTTGACCTGTGCTAGGCTAGTACAGAACTACCACATTAAGAATTTTACTTCAATGGTTACTTTTCCAGTTGACTTGCTATCAAATGTTTCACTGTTAATTTAAAATTACAAATTTATAGATGCAGCTGGAAATAAAATTTTTGTATAGATTTTGTATGGAAATGTTAATTTACCAACAAAAAAAACGTTTTTCTATTCTTGTGCTATGTATTTTAAGTTCGTAGGTCTGCTAGAAGAACTTTAGAATATTGATGAACGGTGAGTGTGTCAGTGACAAAATAGGCAACTTTGACTTGAAATATCTCGTAACAAAATATAACCACCACAGTGCAACCTTGTAACTTGGGGGTAGGCAATCAATCAATGACAACTCTTGGTAACGAAAATTTCAGATTCTGGCTTTACCACCAACGAAGATACAGGGGTCTTAAATAAAAGTGCCTTGAATCGCTTCTTGCTTTGCTCGGTTGGCGGGTACTGATTACCGTGGGAGGGCCATGCTATGGCACGAATGGACCGGCTCGACCGAGTGATACCACGGCCTCACAGAAAACCTTCGTGGAACTACGCTTACGTTAGGTATGTTTCGCCGAGTCAGCGAGAATACCGGAGGCGCAAACCCATTTAAAAGGCCGGCAAAGCACTTGCACTCATCTTGTGTTGCGGGTGTCCATGGGCGGCGGTAATCGCTTACCATCAGGCTATCCATCTCCTCGTTTGCCCCTCTATCCCATAAAAAAGTTAAAATCTATAAACAGCAACATACCGCATTCACTAATGCGTCTACGTGATGATCTGGTGATTATTACAATGTTCATGAGGCTCGTTTAATGCAGCGGTTTGATAAATCCAAGGGTGGTTGCTTAATAGTCCAACAGCATCATACTAGGTAGGAACGATGCTTGGACACGATCTAGATTACTTACCTACATAACCCTTCACGCCCTGTATATTAATCGCTTGCAAACGGTTAGCAAACGTTCAGGAAAGTCGGAACATTACCTGTTATTCCTGTGAGTAGTTCAAAATAAGATTTATAACAAAAAAAATATAATAATTGGCAACCGAAATACGTCGGTGAATAGGCCAGAAAACCATAAGTATTTTAAACGATGGCTATGACGTCGTCGTTATCAATAGTTACTGCTGTCCTTCAATTTTATTCACACTACCTAGTAGCTAATTAATACAATACATATATCTATGCGAATGTTAGCTAGTCGATTATTTGTAACTTTTCACAAAATAACTTTAAGTGTTGAAAGTTTCATAGAATAACATAAACACTAGACTAAAACACTTGAACCCATGACCTCATGTTCAGCAGCCGCGCTTGCGACTACTAGCTAAAAATATACTTATATTGAAGTGTACCTAAAATGAAACCTTGTGAAAGTAGGTAGGATTCGTCCATTAAACTCCTTGTTACACTTCAACTATGCTGGCTATCAAACTGTTTAATCAACGTTACTACCTACTAAGTATATTTCATTATTATAGTAAGTATATTCTATTATTATTATTTATGTTCAAAGATATAGGTATGTAGAAGGTAAAGTTGATGTGTTGTTGACTACTGACTGTTCCAATCTTAGAATCCTTTAGCAAATAAATGATGTGCCTAACTGGTTTTAAGATAGGTATATCGCCCGCGCCGCGCTTAGCGGGTGTATACTGGCAGACAAACGTAGTACTAAACATAACAAGTAAAGAGTGTTTAGAAATTAAATATCTTTGGAACCTTTAATTGGTATTTATTGGTAGAACTAAGTATAAAAATAATTATACAAAATGAGAATAGCAGCAAAATAAGATCTTAAAAGCTCAAATATTAAAGCTCAAATTATCGAAATACAAAATGTCTTTTATCATATAAAATAGTTCTGTTTTATGTCTAGTTTCATTGCTTTACAAGAAGCTGCCAGCATAGTTTTTCTCTTTCAGTAGGAACTGTGCGTTCGTTTTCTTCCTACTAATATTACAAAAGTGGAAGTTTGGGAGGATGTATAGATAGTTATACTATAATCTGTCCATGTGCCAAATTTTATCCAGAGATATTCTAAGTAACAAATATCCTTCATCCATAAATTAATACATCCCCACAAACTTTCACGTTTACCTATAATATTAGTAGGATAAGTACGTAATTACGCATTTCTTCCACAGATTACTATAATTTCCTAATAAACCACAGATATTTCAATATATTATGCAAACCGCAATAAGATTCATGACGAAATTATTGATCCTTAAGCCTAAGTTTATGAAGCTCTCACTCAAGTCAAATAGAAATCCCAAAGAAAAAAGTGTGTTCAGGTCAACACTAGTTTTGGTGCAGTGATGTTTTTTTTTAACTAAGGGTCTTATACTTGTTATATTAGTAGCAAAAACTATGATTAAGGCCCACTTGCACCAACTTCTTAAATGTGTTTAAATTGTATTTAAACATGAAATTTCTATGAAAAATTTTCGTTGTCACGTTGTAGTTTTTGAACTTTCGTTTTATTTCCCACTTTTGTATACCATATACCATACACTGTATGATACTACTGGATTAAGACGAATCCAAAGACACCTAATTTATTAAATTCGAGTAAATTTTATACATTTTTGGTTCCCTTTTTTATGTTCCATCGGCCATATTGATATATTATCTCTAAAATTTATAGCATATAACCATCTTACTGTAAAGATTAATCAATCGACACCTTATTTGTTAAAATGTGATGAGTAGTTTTTGAGCTACGATTAAATTTAGATTGTAAGTACTCTTCCTTTTTTCGTAGTCGGGTTAATTAAACAGCATTTATTACTTATCTGTTATTTATCTAATTACTTTTATAAATATAATTAAGAATTTTTTATTCGCGAAATTCGGGAATGAGGTTTCCTGAGTCTATCACGCTGCATCCCCCAGCAACAGTCAGGCATCATATGCCGAACCCATCCGCCTCTCCTCCTTTCCATTCACATCCACCTTTTTTCCATAATTTTTAGGTCCTGGTGAAACCACTCCTTTTGCTCTTCGCCATACATCCAAGATTGTCTGGGAATTCAGAAAGAGGTACACTTTGATGGACATATTACATCTTAAGTTTTTAAAGATGTCTATCATTTACAATTTCAGAGTAGTTATTGACTTGTGATTTTTTTTATCTAGGAGCCTTCTTCTACTTCTTTAGGTAGTTAAAGATACTTTATTAAATTTAATCATTTAATTCTTCTTGGGTAAAAAGTTTTTGGCTCTATAGATGGTATTCTTTTAAAATCATTGTAACTCTCAGTGTAGTAAATCTTTAATGAAAGGAATACTTTCATCACAGATTTCTTCAGATGATGGTTGACGAATATGTTGACGAAACAAAATGTTAGAACAGGCACTTCTTCTGATTTTGGTAAGGTCCTTCTGTCCGAATTTTAGTCTGAACAAATTATTTTTGAAGTTAAGACTACGCAACAACACTGCTGAAGTGATTTTTTTGGTCCTTTCCATACCATGGGCACTGCGAAACTCTTGATCACTGATCCACATTTTCAATCTATTTAGGGTATCCAAGGGTTGTATTCATCCAGAATTTCCGACAAATAAGCACTTCATAAAATCTGATATAGGTTTTCTAAACTTTATAACTATGTAGTTGCAACAAATATAACCAACCATATATATTGCCTTTATCACATAGCTGTTTTTATAGTATGTGTGTATTGTAATAACGATTATAAATGCATAAAAAACAGAAAACTGCTAAATAACACATAGCGACTTTCGCACGCGCAACGACGATTTGGATCTTTGAGGGAACTAAACATAAATAACGATAAAATAGCAAATAATGCACATAACTTGCACTTTTAAGGCAATGTTCAAAACTAAAGGCAGATCAGCAGATACATAGAAAATAAAAATTTAGGGTTTCCAATGCACACCTAATGGAAACCATATCTCGGCACCAACATTTATTTATTTATTTGTTGACCTGTGAATATGTTTTTAACTCATAAGAGTTAAAAGCATATTTTTATTAACCTACACGAAATAGACGTCCTATTGGCACATGCGCAGACAAAAATAAAGATACTCAACTATGGAGGAAGGACATGCTATAAAGATTATTATTAACATCTCAATTACCAGACTGGTTGTCTCCGTTGCTATTCACATATTTAAGGGTATCTAAGCGCTTGATAAACAAAGTTACACAAAATATTTATAATGAATCGTAAAGCTGTTACAGCGAGGTGAATCTCCTCGACATCGCTCGTGGCAGTCTTAATGCATGATTACTCGTTCCTCCCACCGCGCCGAGCGGCTATCATTGGCTCTCACCGACAAGACGCCGCCTCCACTCCTGCGCACAGTCTACTTCAAAACAACTCCATCCACTCAATAAACAAGTCTTGAAGTCCATTGTCTCCGCACCATTATACCGTCACATCGACATGTTATGCAGCCCCGTCATAGATCTGTTAGAAATAAATAACAAAAAACATCGGGAACTCCGGCACTCATTAGTTTATTTATTTAATAAATAACATCGTGACTGTATCTAAATATGGCCACAAGCTATGATTTGACACCTGTTTTTATGAGTGAATAATAGTTGTAACACGATAACATATTAACCATATGATATTAGCTAAATCTCATCAAATCTATCGCACAGAATTGGAACCTTATTTGAGAAAAAATAAATTGTAGCTGAGTTGAAAGTGGACGTGGTTAGTTAGCCGCAGTCAGGAGCATCAAGGGCATGTACAGGTTCGGTGCGGCGGGCGTCAGAAGCGTGAGATGTGGCGCCGGCGAGTGCACATCGCAGGGGAGCTGCGAACACTCCGGGGGGCGGGGGAATAGCGCCTCCGCAGGAATAAAACCACCGTTTGCCTCTGACGCCCGCGCTTCCCCTATAGCAAAAAGTCGAAGACGGAACGAGGCGACAACCACAGAGGTTCGCCTCCACGCTGCCGCGGATAAAATCGACATAGAATTAAAGAAAAATACAAAAATCACTCATTGTTCTCATAAAATGAATGTGCTGGGAGTTGAATGTGAGGCTTTTTGTGAAAATATTCTCATACTTTTAAATGGGATCTCGTGTGGCGCCTCCTAATGATTCGTCCTTTTTGCGGCGGCGATGCGCGCGCCGGCCGGACGCTCTCAACATCTCTAGGCTTTTGGTGTGTCGGCGCATGTCACCACTTTAGCCTTTTTGTTTCATCGGATGTAAATTAAACAATTTAGGCGGCATTGTTTTCAAAAAGGGCGAAGATACGAAAAGGCAAAATTTTCATTATTGATTTAGTTTTTTTGTATAATTTAGGGGTTAAGTTTTTGTTTCTCCTGTTTATATAATGAATACCATTATCATTAAATGAATTATCATTATTCTGCAATGGAGGAAGACTTCTTGCACTATCTTGGATACAACTAATTATTTGATGGCGTATTTTCTTAAAATTGATTTTCAATGTTCAAAAGAAAATAATCATTTTCAATCCAGCGTCGTAAATTAGCTACAGGAGATACTATATTTGTAAAGCAGTTCTATATTGCGAGCATTTCTATTGTTTTTATTCTTTACTGTTTTAGCTATCAGAGGCTACTGTGGGTAATTGTCATAATTTTATCCAATCCAATGAATATATGTTGTTTTAAAGCTGGTAATTAAAAGCAAAACGTCAATTTTTAAAGGTTTACTATAGAGTAAACCTTAAAAAATTGACGATTTGCTTACACAGAGACAGCTATAGAGCTGTTTCCACATTTTCATCCACCAAACCTGCAGTGGTTTCAGTGTAATCACCGTGGCTCGTCACAAAATTCCAGTCCGCCTGTTTATTCATTGTGCATAAACGTTCATTTGTTTGTGTACAGGCCGCTGGCGTGGCGGTGCGGTTACGAAACTGGGAATAAATAATAAAAGCCGTGCGAGCCCGAGTCGTGACACAAACTCTTTCACTAATGGAGCGTCGACGCTAAGTTCGTATTGTGTATCCCAATCAAGATGTTTCGTTAGCTTTTCCACTGCCGTTTTACTGATCATAATGATGTACATAAATATAACATTTATTAGACATAAGTCATTCTTATGAACAGATCTGACGATCACACTGACTCGTGGTAACGTATTTCAGAAGGCTTCTGCAAACTAGTCTTAACAACTATTAGAAATGTCTAAATAAACAAGTAGGTTTGAATTTCCTCTAAGCAGTATATTCACCTAATTGAACTGGTTTAAACCATAAACGTCTACGCTTCATATTGAAGAGGAAGTGGATTGTGTAACTATTTTCGTATAATTTTTATTTTATTTTGGAAGGCCACACAGGAGAACAGTAGGCGCGGTTATCTCGAATTGATGAGGTTAATCTTAAGCGATGCTTTTTAGTTTGTCGCTGGATACCGACTTTAGTTGAGCAAGACAGTTGATATAGGTAGAAAGCTATTACGTGTATTTTGGATAATGATTAGTAAGATTCTGTTTTTTGTTTGGATTATGATAAGTTGGCGCATTAGAATAACAGTGTTATGCAATCTTAAGCACGACTAAATTAGGTATTTAATATTTTTATATGGTACCCTATTTGGCTGTGACATAATGTTTTGATGTCATTTTGCGTTGCGTGACACGGTAAAGTAAGTCAAAGCAAGTTTGACTTGTTGCCCTAATTTCATTTCACTGTACATTTTTTGTTTGAAGTTTTATGTGAATTGAGGTTTTGATTTATTTTGTTCTCCACCTCCCCATGAATAAATTACAGCCTAATTCATTCTTAGGTATCGTCGTAAACACGATTTTATCATCAACTGATATAATCAAGTTGTTTTGTTATTTAGGTGACTACCTCGTGACTTATTAAAAGCAGTTGCCTGCTGCCTTGGTTGGCTCAGTACTATTTAATATTATTAAATATAATATCGCCGCAAGAATATGTCCCGGGGACTGATGAAAACTGCCCTTTTCACGGAACCGTTTCAACTCATTTGTTTGAATTCATTCATTAATTCCGTTCGACTGATTAACAATAACGAGTAGTAATGAGTCGTACAATTGATGCAGTGCGTTGTCCTCGAAATCAGCATATTATAAACAACAATATATGACCGCTAAATTTAGTCAATTGATCACCAAAATGGATAAATGGTCATGAAATATTAGGTTTATAGGTTAAGTTAGAACTGCGACCACAACGCCATAGTCGAATTCTACTTATTAATGGGTACTTTGTTGGTGTTTTTTTTTGGATTAGACATTCATTATTTGGCGTTAGTTGTTTTAAGTAGGATCGTAAGTTGTACAATTTTTGGTTCTAATTTCACGCTAAAATGGGAATTTATTTAGGTGATAATTTACTATTTCTGGCAATTTAAAGTGATTTTTGCCGTTACATTTTACTAGATCTGTAGCCCAAGCATGAAGAACTACCGAATTCGTATAGTAAACGAATGAGTTTTTTTCTGCTAAAAATCTCATACATACATACATATTTTCAAATCTGTCTCTCATTGGGGTAGGCAGAGACTACACTTGTTACGATCCTGGCACACCACTTTCGCTTCATTGTCTACGTTCATTAAACTGCTTCTCATACAAATTATTCTCGATTTCGATACGAATACGTTTTCAAAAGTGTTCGTGCTACTGGTGGTTAATTAAACATAAGTAATTTTTTATAATCTGGTCAGCTTATTGAAGACTAATTTTGGTTAGATCACGATTCATACGATAAGTTACATAGGTAAATTTCAAAACCATCTCTAAGTTGTTTAATGTCCTTTTGTATTTCTGTTACCATCGGATACTTAGTAATACCACAGTATGTAAAGTTTTGCCAAAGAATGAAAAATCAACCTGTAGTACCTACTTTGGGATGCGTTGCCGGAAGCTATGGCCTTATCGCTGTTATTAAAAATTCAGTTGTTAGGGTGAAACGTACAAACTATGTCAGTTTTTTTACCGTAAATACACTATTCAAAGCACTTATTAATAGCTTTAAGTACCGAATACTTATAATTATTTTGAATAAAATCGGGAAAATCTTTAAGTTATCTGATAATTACGTCTTTATGAAAATTTATTTTTGACAAAATATAACAAGTGCCTTCCTATATCGTAGAATTTCTATCGCGTAAGCAAGCAGCCCTTATTGCAATAAAAAGCCGAAGAGTCTGCCCAAAGTGGCTGTTAAATTTCTTACAGTTGCCATTTTATTACACTGCCAACTCTTGGTTTAATACGCGTCCAAAAAATGTTAACAAAAAATAGGCGCCACCAAGAAGAATCCCGAGTCGATGTACAGCAGGCAAGCCCGTTTTATATTGTGTAGTGTATTTTTTACGTGTAACTTTTGAAGGCCCGGATTTTGTGTTAAAATACACACCTAAGTATCATTAGCTATAAACACAGTTCTTTGTGTCTACCTTTGGAAGAAATAAGGGCAATAAAATGGGCAGATTGAAGTGCCGAACGGATATAGGCCAAGTATGGAGTGGGCTCGTCCTAATTTGAGTAGGAATTTTATAATCCAAAAAATAAAAATATAAATTATTTTTGCATCTCATCCTCTGTGGTAATGGTACATTAAAATTCGTTTTAAGATTATCTATAACTTGCAGCCATTTTGTTTTCGTATATGTTATCATCTGAATCCCTGATAAGTGTAATCGATACCGATCGTATCGACGGACCGTTGTTAAGATAGTACAATAGCCGATTCCTCATAATGTTACCTTATAAATCCTTTGAGCGACAAAGGAGTTGCGCCTACGCAAGTCGCCAGTGCCAGTGACCCCCTCCCCCGCCACCGATAGCCCGCTCCCCGTACCCTCGCGCCCCTTCACCACCCGAGTTCACTGTGGCGCCTTATTATGTTACCTTTGTTTTCAAATTTAATTGGCTTCTCAAAGATAACTTATCTTGATAATAAACGACGACCAATAAACCGGGGGTCGGCAACAACTGACTGTTCTTCAAGATAAGATTGCGCCTTGAATGACGTCTAATAGTAGCTAACTTTATATATTTATTAATATATACGTTCACATGTCATTGAATAGATTTCAGTTTCCTTCTTTCCCAAATACCTAACTACTCATAAAATTTGCATTTTATTACAGTTAAAATCATTTCAGTATTATAGTTAATTGAACAATTAAGGAGCTTGGATGGTTTTGAAAAAGTAAAATAAGTGTAGGTAGGTACATATTTATTTGCATCTAATCCCTGTCATTGTGAGAGGAGACCCGTGTCCAACAGTGGAACAGTAAGTATATGGGTTGATCATGTTGTGTTATTTAGTTAGATAAGTTCATCAATATAAAATTTTAAGTTGTGAAGAAAATGTCTCGGTGAACTCTAAAGACTTTTCGGAGTTAATATCCTAAACTTAAGGTATATGACTATTCCAAAATTCCAGTTCCATCACAAATCTCACCGATTGTACTAACCCTTTACCAACTAACACGTAGCGAGACCCAGCGGAGACGGCTGCTTCAGAGCAATGTGTGAATGCTCGCTTCGGGACGGCAAAAGCCTGCCAGCCCGAAAAACTGCACGAAGGACGATAGTAGCCTCATACTATTCCAAAATTGTTTTGACGACGAAGAAGACGGTCCTGTCCCCTGCAATGGATAAAATCAGGCTGTGAATGTTCTCAGCCTGATTTTATCCATGGCGACAATGCCCACTGGTATCGTGCATATCACACTCGTAACAGAACATTACAATCATACGCATATTTTAATCAATTGATGCAAATAATTTTTACTTCATTGAATTCAATATTTAACAAGTTACGAATGTAAATCAAACTGCGCTTACACGCATAACTTCTTATTCCAAAGTTCAACACACTACAGAATATTTAGTCCACACTGAATACCAAATACATTTTACCGATTACCTACACGACGGAAATTCTGAGGTCAAGTTATAAATACGTCGAATATTTAACATAAGTACTGCCTGTAAAGTATCATGTTAATATCATAAGGCAAATGTCCCTTTGTTGTATTAACGTGGGACTTTAATACTCAGATCGTTTTATTGCAATGTCCTTATATTGTTTTGAAACAACTCATCTGTATATCTGGCAAGTTTTATTTAATTTGTTTATATTTTTAATCTGTCATCATCGTTAAAAGAACTTCATTTTATATAATATCTCAATAACTTCACACTTCATCACTGCTGACATACGTTTAGATTTCCCGACCCAAAAAGAAACAGTTACGATGAATACAGCTTGACCTCTCTGATGTATAGAGGCCCATACAAAGAAGAGATCATCACTGTTGGTTTATATTAAATTATTTTTTGGATTCCATTTCTAATCCTATAGCTTCAGGTTAGCGAAGCCGCGGGCAAAGGCTAGAATTCATACATTTGATCTAAAAATGCGACTTGTCGAAGTCGTTCGGGTTCTTATAAAAGCGTGACGGTATGTTATGTAATGTTACTAGTAATATGACCGTACATTTTTCCTACACAAATACTAATGTAGACTAACTAGACCTAGCCACAATTAATAGAAGATAAGAATCAGTATCAATTTCCGGTTACACATTTTATGGAAACGCTTTTGATTTTTTACAACTATTAGCCTTCTAAATTCACCTTATCTTTATGTTGTTGAATGAGAAATCGTAAATTAAGATTTAAATAAAAGATGTCTTGTAAACAACAAACCTTTTGCTAAAAGCGGTAATAAATTGTGGGTCTGGCGATTTTTACGTACTTATATTTTTTGTTGGTGTTAAATTAGTTTTCTGCTCGCCTATTTTTTTATAGATGCTGCTTTTCTTGCTTTTAGATTTTTATCAAAAACTGATTTTTGGATCGTAGCCTTTAAGTAGTAAACTCTATTTTAATTATCACTTTTCTCAATTATTACTTAGGTAAACTAACAATATAATAATAATAAATATTCTGAGACATTTTTCACACAGCACCATCTAGTCCCAAACTAAGCAGAGCTTGTACTATGGGTACTAGACAATGGATATAATACTTATATACTTTTTTTTTCAATATCAACACACACAATAGTAATGACTACATAATGTAATTTAACAGTTTTGTTCATGAAGTAATTTGAATTGTGTGTTCCGCATATTCTTTAACGAAACCGAAAGACATGATAATGAATATGCAATAGCTGTTGGAATTACTAATAGGTATAACAGCATACAATGAACAACGTGTCAATTAAAACAACCCCATTTCCTCACTGTTAAAATGAGATCTCATAAATCATAATTGATTAATTAAAGTGTTCACAGAAAATGGCTTCATTTTTGAATAATAAGAATGAGTACCTAGGTAAAGGTAGGTCTAATCTACCTGCTATATTATTATGTACAAATTGTACATGTCTCGCTGACTACCAAAGAAAACTTACCTATTTATTCGTCAATCATTCAATAAATCTACTTGTAGCTACAAAGTTTTTCACTTAACAATCAGAATTATCAAAAAGATAACTATAAATCTGTTATATTAATTTTAAATAGATTTTATTCAATTTAATATCAGTAATTTGTTGTACAATCTATATCTTACCTTCATTGACATTTTATTATTGATGTGGTAAACGTCAATTGTTAGTTATGTAGGTACATATACAAGTATATAGCTAGGCACCTCATAAGATATCTTATTGCTTCAATTACTAGTAGCTTTGGGAACGTTTTAAGCTATAAAAGTCTAAAATAACAATGATTTAATAGTCGTTATCGACGCTAAAAGCTTCATGTCAAATTAATTAGATTCAAATATCCCTACACTTTTTTTTACCCCGTTTCGTCCCACACTATGTTAAGAAAACCCTGTCCGACCTGAAAGGGGTATATAGGTATCGCAATGACGTATTTATTATTTTATAATTGTAAACATATTTAATGAACTGGTTTCTGACACTTACGCGAATATTAGACATTGAAATAAAACTATTTTTTACGGATATTATCGCGTTGTATTAATATTATTTAAGTAATTCCCCGCGTAAAAGAACACATTGTCAATGTCAAACACCACCGTTCCGGAAAGTCTGCAGTTTGTGAACATACCCTAGACAAGACCCAACACTACATCATATTTGATAAACCACAAGTCCTCTCAAAAGAAAACTGATTCCTACCTAGGATGATTCGGGAGGCTATTGAAATTAAAAAACACCCAAATTTCAATAGAGAAGATGGTTGGGTCTTACCAGCTGCTTGGAACCCCATTATAGAATCTATTAAATCTAAATCCAAGCCCAGAACTGCAAGACCAAAGGATACGGTGAGCTCGTTCTGCGTGATCACTAATAATTAACAAAAATGTAAGGTAGCTGTTAGTAATTTTAACATTAAGACGTCCAACACATCAGTCTACCCGTGACCATGAATGCTGTAAAGGATCCGAAACGTCGGGAATTAAATAAAATTAATACAACGCGATAAAATCCGTAAAAAATACTTTTATTTCAATATTTAATGAAGTTTAAATTTCACGATTACCGTGCCTAAATTTCACCAAAATATAACATGACATATGACACCGTAAATACTGTCAAGGTGTCCTTGTCTTATTAAAAAATATGGATATTTTTTTTACTTATAACATGATCATTCGAGCCATAATCATATTTACGGTATCATATATTATGGACATCAGTTCATTCGCATCGAAATCATTATCATCTACCCATATAACATCCCACTGATGGGTATGTCCACCACTTTGCCTTTGAGAAAATCTCTCAGGTTTCCTCACGACATTATCTAAATATGACAGTTTAAAATTATACTTAACTCCTTTTTAAAGAAATCAAAAGTAAACTTTAAGGGCATGGAACAGAATAATGGCGGTGGTGAGTTTAATTTAAAAAAGTAACAGCACCTTTTTGAGGACTGAAATGCCTTGCCTAGTTCTGAGCCGTCTGTTCTCTAAGGTCTCTTGCCCAGGGTTAATATGAACAAGCTGCCTTTCGAAGGTGACTTTTGCATTAGTAAACAACACTTTTGAGATGAATAATTGTAAATATTAATAAACGATGAAGCGTATACCTACTGCAAATAGGTATTCACGGCGGTTGTCATCGTGAAAATTTTACAGGAGTTACGAAATTGGCTGAACTGCGTGAATACCGTACCGTAGTACACAGTACCGTACAGTAGCGTAGTACCCTTTCAGCACAATAGGTATCCTTAATTACCAAGTAATTCCATAAGAAAATGTCTTTAAACACATACTCTTCAAAGTTTAAGAAGTATACCACTAGTTCCTACCTTCTACCGGTTTTGTATCAGATATCGGATGATACGCAGCACTTCTGTGGAATACCTAGCTCGAAAAAACCCTCACGGAATCTTTGAAACTGATATTGAGATGACGAATCGTAGAGAATGATGCATTTTAAAGTCTTCATTCAATAAAAGGTACACAAACCTACCTAGAGCAGAGCTGCATGAACAAATTATATGCAAACCCTCATCAGAACTTTTCTGGTTAGACTCTCGTTGCGTATCTACTTATCTAAACTCAACTTTAACTAAGCATCAGCGACACGCGAGCCAGCAAAAGTTGTGAGGATGCTGAAGAAATGTAACTTCATCTGAGGAAAAACAAAATAATATCTAAGCGCAATGCTATCGGTGAACATAGGTATTTAAAACTCAGATGGAAGGAGCTCACCTCTGAACAAATTCAATAGTTTTCAACAATCGCAGGATTAAGCGGTGAACTTTCATCTAGTGGTGATCTCATTAGTCCGATTACTGGCAGTCCTTTGTGCACTTATCGATAGTAGATTGGCAGATACCCATCACCATAATCAGTACGTCATCTTACGCAGATTGGGAGGCAGAAATGTCTCGCTTATCGATTCGGCATTCTTCCAATCAGGACAGAGCTATAACGATATATTTCCTCTTCCGGAAACCAATATATTATTATGGATGCATTGGTTGTATCATGAAGGCTTAAAATTCTACTCCTCTGTAAATATGCATCGGTGTAACCCATCTGATGGTAGAGGTAGGTTGAAATCTTTATTTGCCCATTCATTATCTGTTGACGAGTTGTCAAAAGCTTCTTCAATATCAAAAACCATAAACTACCACGTGGGAGACCCATGCTTCGGCACGAATGGGCCGGCTCGAGCGGAGTGATACCACGGCCTCACAGAAAACCGGAGTGAAACAACGCTTGCGTTGTGTTTCGCCGAGTGAGTGAGGTTACCGGAGTCCCAAACCCTTTTTAAAGGCGGGCACTTGCGACTCTGGTGTTGCGGGTGTCCATGGGCGGCGGTTTTCGCTTACCATCAGGTGATCTGTCTGCTCGTTTGCCCTCCAATCCCATAAAAAAATACTGCTTCTTTGATAAACTTGTGATAGAAGTTTAAATTGCCTATTTTTTTGAATAGGTATTGTGTTTGTCGACTAACTCAACTCATTGCTTAACACTCACAATTCCTTAAATATAGGCAACATAAGCTTGTCTAGCCTATAATATACATACCATAATAGTCAACCCATTGATTAAGGGGATTGGCAGACTACACATGCCCTAGGATTCCTCATGATTTTTCCTTCACCGTTTAAGTGCTGAACGATAAAGAACTATTTACAAAATCCAGAGTTGCATGCCTTATATTCGATCTCGAGACCTTTGACCTGGCAGTCCAATGGTCATAACACTAGGCTATCACTGCTCTACTTTTATTTACGTAACATAAAACTAACAAATTTTCCCATAACTTGAACCACTGACAGATCATGGGGCCAAAGATATACATTATCTAGATAGAAAGAAAATTAGATAAAAAGTAACATATAACTAAATTATAGGGACCTCCTATAACTCCTATGTATAATATGCTCGAAATCTGTAGTATAAGCTAGATAGCATTCATAAAATTAGATTGATAGATTTAAAGGACATTAATGCCGAGAGCCGCCGACTCTTACAATACAAGCATGTCTCAATTTCAAGGTCAGTATGTTAATTTATGTAGCTGTACAATCATCTTAATATTGAACTGTTTTTACCTATGCTTATTGATTGTATGATACATGTACTTTTGAGGGAAATAAATAAAAAAATAAAAAATAAACTTTTCAATAAAAATTAACACATGTTAGAAACAACTGCAATCGATTCAGTAGTCGATATTGAACAAACTACTTTTAGGTCTTGTGCTTGTTCTGTTACAAGTTGTATACCCACCAATCCCACCCTTCTATCTATAACCACAAACTTCTACAAATATTTGGAAAATTCTCAACCTTGACTTAGGCCCGTGCAGAAAAAGTCAACAATGTAAGTAATAATAGCTTCCGTTCGTTTGCGTGAATGCGATGGCAGTCTATCTTTTTCTTTTTATACCACAAAGGTGGAAAACAAACATACAACCTGCCTGATAGTAAGCGGTTACCCGTTACCGTAGCCTTTGGACACTTGCAACACCACTTGCACATTGCAGACCCTCTAAAAATCTTTTCACACCCTTTTTAAGAAAGTAGGGTAAAAATTAAGGAGGAATAGTTGAGCTGGCGAGGAGCTAGTTAGGAGACAATGAATGGGGTAAACACCACCGGTATTCCCCACTGCCAACACATCGCTTTCATGCGGAGCTCTGGCGATCTTGCTCACCGTTAGGAACACAACATAGCACGGAGCTATTTTGTGTATGGTGGAGGTACTTCAGTACAGTCGGGCAGCTCCAATTGTGTCATGACCTCTCTCAAAATATCTATCTACGTCTATTTTTTTTTGTCACAAACTATCCACACCAAAGACTAAAAATTTAATTACGCATTAGTGACTACACTGTGCTGTGCAGCTTCTCCAATACGTTGTTTATAAAATGAGGATCAGAGCTTTTCATATGACGCTGCGTCATATGAAAAGTAAAATTATAGCTTGGATCACTTAAAATCTTTGATTAGATATTATAAAGATAATAGATAAAATAAAGATATAAATTTTGCGGGGCCTTTCCATTTTCCATTCCAGTCCTACTACATTCCAACGAATGGTTCGTACAAACTCGTTTTAAAAATTTTCACATAATGTCCCAAACACGAGTATCTACTAAAACATTGACGAATTTAAAATTTTAATTAGCCATGTTTCAAATTTATTTAATTTGCTGCTTAGAACGATCCACGTGTAAATGTTTTTATGAATAACTTTAACTACCCTGTTTGTTGTTACTTTTTGTATCAGTCATGTAATACTATGCTAGGTACGGATGCCAACAAACAAAAACTTAAAGTGAGCGCACAATTGTTTGTGACTGTTAACCTACATCAATTCTAAATTCAGCTTTGGTCTGCTAATCCTTATTTTTGTGGCAGCACTGTACTCGTGCCTCTTTTGTGATAAGGTCCATTACGTTACCTATTTGTAAATACTTTGTTTCCGCCTGCTACTTTGTCGAACCGGTACATAGACAATCAGAACTTCTGGCTAGCTCTCTGGTAATTTTGACAAAATTGACTCAATATTTTAGCCAGATAAATGCAATAGATGAAAATTATTTTTTAAGTAAAAATATCAAAACAAATTCTCGTTATTTAGGTTTAGCGGAATTCTACTAACGCATGGTTAATTTATTAAAGAACGATGTTCTTCTAGAGGGCCGTTACAATTGTTTTTCTATTTTGTCTGCTATCTGTCCCTGGACAGCTTAAACTACACGTACCTACTTGAGGTATGGTAATTTTTTGAATAATTAGGTAAGCCAAGCCAATTTTGCAATTTAATTATGATTATAAGGAATTCTCACTCCATTCGATGGTTCTAGGTTTTGTAATTGTCAACTTAACAATGTAGCTACTGAGCCACCAATTAGACGAAAAAAGTTTTAAAAAAAATGTAGGTAATTATCTATTTCAAAGTCAAAGTCAAGTCATGCGAAAACACTAGGAAGCGGTGAAGGGCGGGCGTTTTGGGGGCTGTCTAGAATGTAAAAATGACGTTCAAAAAGTACTACCTAGTTACTAGGTAGTACTTTTTGAACGTCATTTTTAAAATCATTTATTCAATTTAGACTACTAGGTCCTAGTAGTCTAAATTGAATAAATGATATTGACTTTGTAATTATCTATTATTGTTAACAGTCCCTAATATTATAAAAAAAATACTCCAATCAATAACATTAGAAAATGTAATGCTTTTGACACCATTATTTTGCTAAGACAGCGATCGGCGTCTGCGCCACGTGTGTTGTGGGTTCGATCCCCACACGGAGATATTTATAGGTAGTAGCGTTTATGTGAGATTTTGTACACGATACAGGAAGAAATTCTAATGCGGCGCAAAGTTAAAAAAATATATGTAGAGTACTATCTATCTATATCTCTGTTATGGTATCATTGATGTATATTTTTTAGAGAAGACTCGTGCCCAACAGAGACAATATGGCAAAATACAGTATACAACACACCTCCGTGAAGTAAATATTAATAAGCGTCGACGGAGCAGCATTGAACATTACCTACGCTGTTACTTAAGCTTTAAACCGTAATTAGCGAGTTCAATAATAGTGTTACTACATATTTTTTGCGCAAGCAATAAATATCCACGTACATAGCACATAATTGGAATGAAAGTCATACATTTCGTCGCCATTTAAACTGAATTTAATAATACAAATATCAGGTCCATTTAAAACGCGGCTCATTCCGCCCCCGATGCTTCAATATTTAGACAAGCTTAATTGGACATACGTTAATTAACCATGTGGCCGTTTCAGTCAACAGATCCATGTGGATGCATTTACACTCACAACTTTGTACCAGCAACTGTAAAACTATTATACATTGATTACAGTACACATGTCTACGAATTAGCTGTTGCGTAGTTAATGAGAAAACGTGAATCACGTGGTTCCGTAGAACTTAAAACAATACATATTTGTTTAATTGTACAATCAGTAGTAGCATAGTGACGAATATTATGCCTTTGAGCTCCCTAAATAATGGTTGAGCTACACGATGCCTGATGTATGCGTGCCGTCAGTTAAGACAGGTCAACTCAAAGCTGCTATGGCTCTTTCTTCAAAAGGCCTGTCCAGATATTGCCCTACATCGTAACACTCACATAATATCTAATAATACAATTACTGTCTGGACTTTAAAAGAGACCATGATTCTCTGAGTTTGTTTCGGCGTTTCTTCTCAGAGGTCGTCAGTTAGGAAATGCCGGCGCCATCTAGATTTAAAAAAAATGTAAAACATTGACTTGTAAAAGTGTTGAACGTATGCTGCCTATATCTGCTCAACCTTATCCATGAATTTCTACAATCAGCTTCCACTTTGGCTAGATATGGCTCAATATCAGTATTCTCTATTATTCATTTGGTATGGACTAGGAGAGCGAGGGGTGATTACGGACAGTGGGTAATATTGGACACTACCTTACCGGCTGATACAGGCCATCACGCGCCCCGTGATTCGCCTCGTGAATCTTTCCGCCATCTTTAGTGTCCAGTGGGTTATCAACACGGGACGCCGCCGTGGCATCCATTAAGGTAAGACAATTTGATGATTTGGTATAATTTTTGAATATTTTTAGTACCGTGCGAAGTATTTTCTTACCTTTATTTTTTTAATATTTTCTGTAGCGTATTAATTACACCGCAGCGTTATTGACCATTAAAAAAATTTGAACTTAACATTTATTTTCCCGGTAGACATCGGGTAAATAGAAGAGCAAAGGTTATGATTTTTTTTTTATATTTTTTTTTTCAATACGGCTGTGTCATATTTTTATAGTTTTTCTTTTTTTCATACAACAATTGTCATCGAGCCGGCCAAGTGCAAGTTTTACTTGCGTAAAAATGTTACTTTTAATTCTGAGACCACAAGTCTCTGAATTAAGTATATTATAATTATTAGGTAAACACATAATTTCAGAAATAGGTACTTTAATCAATTGAAGAACCTAAATTTATCTTCTTTTACTTTTGCTGTGATGTTATTAACCCGTAACATAATTTAGGGCAAAATTATCCAAGATGCAGACAGATTTGTATAAAACTAGTTATCCCTTTAGTGTTCTGTATTACCAATTTGACATGGAGCGTTTAAAGCTGGAGGAGACACAAATTCTCTTTCATACGGGAGTCCAAACAAAATAAATACGAACAAACCTTCAAAGTTTCATGTCAAACTGTTCGATTGTCACGGCAGTTAAACTCGGGAAGTTAAATGCTTCCAACCGAGGTCGATTAAGGGTGACGGTCAGGGGTCTGCTCACTCTAGTCTACCTCACAACTTTTGGAATAAGAAGAAGAATCATACATACTTAGCCTATACATTTCAGCTGCGTTACATTTTTTAAGAAGTTAAGTAGCAGTAGTTACGTAGAGTACTATAATTTGGTATTTTTACAAAATGTTCTTAAAAAACGGACAATAGCAAGTCTGACTCCCGCACCATAGCTTCTTGCCCAATTTCATGATGATCAACCCTATAGTGTAATAAACGGGCATTTTTTCCTAGCTTCTTCCCGCGACTTCGTAAATTTAAAATATTTTTAAGTACCTATAACAAGCCGCTTAATTAATACTGCTAAATATAAATTTTCAGATAAAAATCACATTTGAATGCATTAATTAACTTAAGACTTACGAGGCCTTACACAAATGCACACAAACATTGCACTCCTTTTACTTTAACAAGCTAATAAGGTGGTCTAGTGTATATATTTTGAAAACTAGCTTCCGCCCGCGACCTCGTCCGCGTGGAATAGTGTTCTAACGTGGGAGAGCCATGCTTCGGCACGAATGGGCCGGCTCGACCGGAGTGATACCACGGCCTCACAGAAAACCGGCACGAAGCAGCGCTTGCGTTGTGTTTCGCTGGGTGAGTGAGGTTACCGGAGGCCCAAACCCTTTTAAAAGGCGGGCAACGCACTCGTGACTCCTCCGGTGTTGCGGGTGTCCATGGGTGGCGGTTATCGATTACCATCAGGTGATCCGTCTGCTCATTTGCCCCCCTATCCCATAAAAAAAAGTTACTTAGTCTTAGCGTGATGATATAATAGCCTATAGCCTACCTCAATAATATGTAGCCTATAATAATGCAAAATTTGAAGTAAATCCATGCAGTACTTTTTGAGTTTAGCCCGGACATACAGACATAAATTCTAAAAACTATATTTTTGGCTTCGATATCGATTGTAGATCACGCCCCAAGTATTCTTTTAAAAAATATTCAATGTACAGTTTTGACTTTCCTACGATTTTATTATATGTATAGATTAAGATGGGATCTATCCTTGTTGTAGAGAGTCAATATTGTACTAACTCAAAACGCTTTGCATGTTATCCCTTCTGTGTTATATTAGGTTGTCACTGTGGCGGCCGGGTGACCCGCGCGACCCAAAACTAACGAAATGCTCATTTGAATTGCCAACTACGATATTATGAATATTTGTATTGTTATTAATCCAGTGGCAGTCGTTAAACAGTGCAATTTAACTCTCATAAACAATTAAAGTGCTCGAACACTGTTTTGCTTTATAAAGACTTTCTTTTAATTAATATTTTAATGTTTTTTTTTCTGAATAGTAATGATTGGTTAGGGTTAGAGGTTTTCCAAAGGTAACTTTATATTTCTGTAATAAGTAAATCAATAATATATTTGTTAAACATCTTAATAATTTACTTGTACATAAATGAAAATAATCATAAACGAACTGATAAATATCTACATAATACACGTCAGTCAAAAATATTATTATGATAATATATGTGATTTAAAGTGGTAGAAAGTGTTTTGCTAGAAGCATTTGGAGCCTATACGTAGACGTACAGATCAGTGAAAACAATCAAATGTATGTGCTGAGGCCGTACCAGGACGTGGTATTTACTATAGTTTTGCGATCGAGAATGAGGGATGCCGCGCTACACATTAGAGAGCGTCTTTTTCTCACAAAGTATGGCCGCTGAACGTAGCCGTGAAGTAGTAGGTAGTTATTGTGTTAATCCATCATCCATATGTGCGAAGCCATGGGCAAAGGCTAGTGCAAATTAAAAGCGAAATTGAGGTGTTTTCTATTATGAAGCATGAAGTTTAAAAAGTGGAATACGCAGCATCGACGAGGGCCGCAAAACAAACAAGTTAGAGACAGACAGCGGATCGTTTAATCAGTCTGTGCTGCAGACACGGCCTGCGGGTGGAGCGGGGCGGAGGGGCGGGCTACCTTCCACTAAATGACCATCCCTCTACTCTGTTAACCCATGCCACCGTATCCACAAACAGTATACTCGGTGAGTGCGGCAAACAATAGTACCACAAACTATTAGAATTGTTATGTATCTTATTGAATGTTTCATGTTGTTAGTTTTTTTTTTGCTTATCGTCAAACGTATTTGTAACCTATCATTGATAGCTTTTATGCATATGGTATTTATGATATTTATTATTTATTTAACAACTAGTATTTTTATAAAAGAAGAATACAAGTAACTAGGCACGAGTCTGTAGCAAGGTAAAATACATTAAAAACTTAATAACACAACTAATTATTTGCATACATAATATCACGTAAAACAGAGTTTAGAATTTATCTGCTATAACTGATAAATTGATTGAACATTGAATACACTTATAATATTCAAATTGGTTCATATTATATCAACATACAGACAGACAGACAGACGCTTCATTAACAAAGGTAGTTAGAAACTGTATTGTGCATGTTAGTGGTGTTGACAAGTCTAAGTAATTGTCGGTCTGTGGCGGGTCCTCCCGTGTTATTTCCGGTGCCTCGCCCGTCGGGGCCGGGCGGAAGCACTCCGCCCGCCCGGATTCATTTCTGGTTTTCGCTACTCTTTTGTCTTAAACAGTTTTTGCAACTTGTCCTCTCCCTCTCCGAAGAAAATGTTTACCCACTTATTCAATGTGTGCTCCCAAGATAAGTTCACTAGTAATTAAAAAAATGTTTCGTGCTATTCGACAATCAATTCAAGGTAATTAACGGCCTGGACTTGATCCAGGTTTTACGATTACTGGCACAGAAACTTCACTATTAACTCCCTACTATTTTTATACACATTCCATTCACTACAGTTTAATGCTGTGTAGGTACCTGCTCCATTTTGGAACTACTGAAGTGTTTAGTTAATTAGGTATTCTTATCCTTTAGATAAATATTCATCAACAATTCATCCCATTATTTGGTACGGGTTTCTTCTTAGAATGAAAGTGAGAGGTAAAGATAATTATCCTCCACGCTTGCGCTGGCATAATGTGATTTAACAAACTTTACATGTCATCAAGAAAAACCTTTAAGGCATGAGGCTCTTTCAGGCTTCATCGTTTATACAAATTAATTGTTAATACGAACAAGGTTTCAAGATTTCACGATCATCAGAATATGAACAAGGTAGGTATTATAAAAACATATTACTTTATAACAGTAGTTAGTTAAAAACAAAGGGCACAAATAGAAGTAGGTAATGCGGGGATATTTTATGTATAATAAAAGCAATTTGATTTAAATTTTTCTCGTAAAACAATTCGATATTTGACTACTTTTGGTGAATCACACTATTGTGAATAACGAAACGAAATTCCGGTAATCATAGGTAATATGATTAAAAAAATTCTAATTAAGACCCGCTGGTTACAACGGATTAGAAAATTGGATTGCATTACATATGGTGCCGCAGCTTCTTATTAGCGGCAAAAGACAACCATACTTCTAATTAATAAAGACATTTTCAAATAAACGAGTTTTTCACTAAATATCACATCAATTAAAATAAGAATTAGGGCCTTTATTAGGGACTTTCGGGGCTAAAACACATTATGCGACATAATTTAATTTTAATTGTCACAATCACAGTAATTATCTCGTCCCCAGGTACAGTTTCGTCATGAAATAAGTAAGCTACGACAAAATTATTTCATAGTGCGCATATTAGGCGTACCTACTGGGGGGCTAAAGGCCACATTTTCTCTAATTCGATTCATATTTAAAATCTGTAGTAATTCCTTCATCATCATCATCATATTTCAGCTTATTGCCGTCCACTGCTGAACGAAGGCCATCCCCAAAGAGCCCCAACCATCCCGGTCAAGGGCAGCTCGCATCCATTTGCTGCCAGCCACCTTCTTCAAATCGTCGGTCCATTGTGTCGTAATTCCTTAGCAACTTTGTAATACGAATCATGATGGTTCAAAAAATGCCCTTCTAAATTATTACAAGATATTCATTTCATTTCTTAGCGCTGAACAACTTATATGTAGGTACACTACACCCAATACATCGTCTTCGTCTCCACATAGGTTAAGCCACCCGTGGACTTGAGTTATGAATTCTCATTTTGCTTAGTATTTTCACTGGTTTCATAACCCTTGTTGCAGAATATCTTGCAAGAGAGAGGATTCTGACTAGATGAACCACAACAGCACCTACCTACAGCAGAAAGCACAATATTTCGCAATATAGTTTATCGTCATAAAAACATACATAACATACCATCACGCCTGTATTCCCCGAAGGGTTAGGCAGAGGCGTACTATGTACACTCACAGTTCGCCGGTATGTTTAGGTCCCATGTAATTGGGGGCGAGCCTATTGCCATTAACCGGGCACAAATTCCTAACTCCGAGCTGCTACTGGGAATTTCATAGAAAAACCCAATAGGTAACACTTTGCTCGACCTGGGAATATTTTCAGCCCATATAATAAAAAGGAGCCCTAAGCAAATCCTGCCCTTTATAAAAGTCGCAGGGTTTGGAGGTGGATAGCTCATCAAGTGGAATTGCAATAAAGCCTCCTGTAATGGATAACCACAAAACAAATGATAAAACAATTAAAAAACAACTCGCACTATAGCAAAGGAATTCTAGTGCTGTTTCAATCGGCACGAGTCTAATCAAACCGCCTGCTGGTGAATACCAGAGGATTTTACGCACCATAAATAAGGCCACATTGACAATACCGTCATTTTTTAGAAGTAGTTACATACATGCTTTGACTAGTCAAAGCCTACATGACTTGGGTAGATTTTAATAATTTTGGTAAATTTGTATCCTACATATTATATATTTTATACAGACATACCTACACACATCAAAAAAGTTTGCGATCACTAGCTTAAGTTGATATATTTTTTTTAAATTGAACTTTATCTAAAAAATATTTGTGTGTTTTCTTTAAATAGAAATACTTACCCTGTTTGAAAAAAATAAATCAACTTTTTTTATGAAATACTGTAATTGTAAAAGATTTCGGTTTTTCAAAGAGATCGCAAACTTTTTTTGATGTGTGTATACCATAAAATGTATAAAAATGCATCTGGTGTATTTAACTAGAAAACGCAGGTTCAAATTTTGCCTTAATAATATATAAAAAAATACAAAAAGATACATATACTATATTTTATTTAGTATCTTAGTACTAAATCAAAGTCCCCATTAAAAAAACAAGCTCTAATTAGAATTATACACTAACACAACAGCACCGTGTATTGCCTTAATTATAATCATCCCGGTTGGGTGCTCACGCCATAATATTGTTGTTAATACAATGCGGATGGAATTACTTTCCTGAAGCGATAACCTGCCAATAGCTAATAATAGACTCACAAAATGCCCAGCCAGCCCAGATTAGCCCAGTTCAGCTATGCCTAAATAATACAATGCATTTTCCAGTGCGTGGTCTCCACTCGAGAACCTTTCTGCCCCAGCGGCCATCAGATCTACGAGCTGTGTGCACCGCCCACTGCCATTTATGCTTGCTAATCCTCTAAGCTATGTTGACATCTTTAGTTCTTCTACAGATCTTCTCATTTCTGATTCGATTACGTGATATTATTTACCTTAGAATATGTATACTTACATGTGACAGTTCAACCATCAAAACAACGTCAGGCTCCGGCACCTATTAGACGAAATTTCTTCTACAATAATAAGTAGAATTACTTGAGAGCCCACAGTTCGCCGGTATGTTTAGGTCCCATGTAATAGGGGGTGAGCCTATTGCCATTAACCGGGCACAAATTCCAAACTCCGAGCTGTTACTGGGAATTTTATAGAAAAACCCAATAACACTTTGCTCGGCCTGGGAATCGAACCCAGGACCTCAAGCAGACCTCAAGCAGTCGCGCTCAGGACAACTAAGCTAATGAGGTAGTCAGAATGTATACAGGCGTAGCTATAGGTCCGATGTTAAGTGGAATGTCCCCGACTGACCTCAAAAGTTCATCGGAAACTTGGTATTATATCTACTCATTATAAGAAAATAATCATTTTTATTTTATTCAAATTAATTAATGGCCTATTAGCTTTTGCCCGTGGCTTCGCTCACTTGACTGACGCTCAAACTATATCTTCTCTACTATTATAAAATTGTAGAAAAGCTGTGACTGTACCTATAGTGATATATAATTATATAAACGTCACCGAACCCAAAAATGAGATTTTTTAAATTCTTGTTTGTCTGTTTTATACAGGTTGACACAAAAATGGCTTAGTAGTCGTTTCGCATGAATTTGGTTCTCACGAATCGTGCAAAACGACACTTAAACTAATAAACAATTTTTAATTTTGATATCACTGTTAGAAATTATATGCGCCAACATAAAAACTGGTGAACTTCTTATCTCAATTAATTGTTCGGATCCTCTGATACAGACAGACCCATACAAAGACGAGATCATCACTGTAGGTTTTAATTAAATTATTTTTGGGACCCATTTTTAATCCTAATAGAGCTTTATTTATTGAGCGAAGCCGCGGGCAAAAGCTAGTGATAATCATATAAGTATATAGCTTATGCATGTTGCACAAATATAGCAAAAAAAAATTAATCTCCTAATACTAATGATTACTTCATTAAACTTTCACTTTATAATTGTTTTTGGAATAATATGTATGTATAGTTGTCCGAATCTATCCTCATAAAAACTCTATCTTATCTGAGAATAATATACTAATGTCAGCAATTTATTTAAAAGTGTTACACCTCATTCAAAAGACTTTCAAATATAGTTATTGCAATGACACCTGTGTGAAAGTTTTCAGAAGTAACCCAGCAACCTCTTTTTTATTGAGTTAAAAATTAAATCTAATCTATGCTCTATTTCAGTGCCAAAGTAAAAGCTATTCATACATCACAGCGTCAACAAGTAAAAATTACCCAAACATAGTAACAAACTATCACATCTCTGAATATAAATTGTAATTTACTCTTGACACTTGTACGCGACTGTATTTTTCATTCATTTTAACTCGTGAAATATAATTCGTGCGAATGGCCCCTTACAGAATTTTAAAGAGGTCGATCGGCACTAAAATAAAAACGTTTCGTGCGTAAAGTCACCTACTAGATAATCAATTTTGTAAAGTGTCATTTTGCACAATTCGTGCCAATCGAATTCGGGTGAAATGACTACTAAGACGCAAAAATTGCTGAATAGATTTTAATTTGCCTATCATTGTTATAAAGTATATGTAGCTAGGCACCTATGCTCCAACTTACTTCTCTCAAATGATTAAACGAATTCTGAGATACAGCTTGACTAGGCATGACAGGCTTGACAGGAATTTATAGATGCCCATACAAAGAAGAGATCATCACTGTTGGTTTTAAATTAAATTGTTTTTGGAATCCATTTTTATCCTAATATATCTTCAGGTGAACGAAGCCGCGGGAAAAAGCAAGTTAGGATTAAAAATGGATTCCAAAAATAATTAAAAAAACCAACAGTGATGACCCTTCTTTGTAGCGGTTTGTATATATCAGAGAGGTCAAATTTCATCTCGGAATCCGTACAATTAATTGAAATAAAAAGTTTACCAATTTTTAAGTTGGCGCATTTACTTTCTATCAGTGATACGAAAATTTGAATCTCTTCAGTAGTTTTTACGCCAACCCGTAACAAACAGAAAAGAATTTTATAATACCCTAACTAACTTGCTCTTTTTAAATATCTTGAATGTAGGTACAGACACAGCTTTTTTACGATTTTATCTAGCTTTTTTACGATCTACGGGTCCTAAACATTAATTGAGAGAGACTTGTTAAATATTGCTAGTTTAGCACCTATTTAGTAATTCCTCTAAATTAATTATAATTAAGACCAGTAGGTACAACTTCTTATCAATTTTATAATATGAATCATAGGTATTATGATTCCTCAAAAGTAGTTATTTAAGCCTTCCTAGTCTGTACGACAACTTGTTTAAACATCTACCGGAAAAAATCCTGTAGGTAATACCCATACAAAATAAACTAGTAAAGAGATACACACATATAAATATACTATAAAATTATATAAATCAAAGCAAAAAAACTGCCTCATTAGCTAAGTGGTCCTGAGCGCAACTGCTACGCTAGAGGTCCTGGGTTCGATTCCCAGATCGAGCAAAGTGTTATTGGGTTTTTCTATGAAATTCCCAGTAGCAGCTCGGAGTTAGGAATTTATGCCCGGTTAGTGGCAATAGGCTCGCCCCCTATTACATGGGACCTAAACATACCGGCAAACTGTGGGTGAATATTATCTATATACTAATATATAAAGCTGAAGAGTTTGTTTGTTTGTTTGTTTGCTTGAACGCGCTAATCTCAGAAACTACTGGTCCGATTTGAAAAATTCTTTCAGTGTTAGATAGCCCATTTACTGAGGAAGGCTATAGGCTATATATCATCACGCTATTTTGTAATCAGCCTCCTACACAGTTTTTTTTTCGGTTTCCTGTTTTACTTATTGCCTTTAACTTTTTTGGGTACCTATTGATTTTTCAGCGAATTTAATTAAGTACATTACATTACTGGGTATGATTACTGTAGTTAATAACCACATTATTTATATTTGGTTAGAAGGCAGAATAAAATTAAATGCTGTCTGCACTTTTGGCAGGGTTTACATGTTAAGGTCACCTCGCCAATATCGTTGCAACTAGTGTTGTGAGTTCTTCCCGATTCTACAAATATTTCAAGTCTGGGGTAACTGATATAAAGTCCCCCGCAATAGGAAGCTTGTTCCTTTATCTTTAAAAAAAAAGACAATGAAGATCCCGAAGTAGTTTCCTGCCTACTTATAATATTTTTTTAAATGCACTATCATAGTTAATGTTAGTAGTTCAAGCAATTAGTTCGCCCCTTCCTTTTTGAACAAAAATGCCATAAAAAATATAATTATAACTTCTCATGTATGTAAAATGGAGTATACAAATAAACAGTTTCTATATTTTTAGGTACTACAGACATTACAATAAGCGAGTTGTTACCTTTTAGTAGTTAGCAATAAGTAAGCTTACTTATCTTATTTGAAACGTTTTCAAAATTTAAATTAGTCGTTTTCCATTTCCACGGGCAATTTCCGTGCTTTAGGTAGTGTGAACGTGGGGAAGCTGCTCCACATACCTACTGGAGCACAGATCAAAAGCGCAAATGAATTTTGACGTATCCACACGGGGGCATATCGGGTGGATAAGCCGTAGCAAGTATCTACAGGTATACTAGATAAGTATTTACCAGCAATAAACCCGCCTGCACGCCTCCCCCACCCCGCTCAAACAACGGTACACCCACGGACTCTCGGTCTACTCATTTCGTATGCAATTTTATTCATTATTTGTAATCTACTTCAATCGAATAGGGTCTCAGTATAAATCACTTTTAGGATTTGCTCGATAGGACGTATGTAGATTGACGCTTTTAGTGTGATATTTAAATGCGATGTGTCTTTGTGCCGGTACAGACGCGCTAATAATGCCAGCCTTCCACGAACTCGATATGTATGAGACGTTTCACGTCAGAAACTCATTTGACTAAAACAAATAACGCTCACTTTCTTTTTATTTTCTTATGCGCACGTCTTTTAAGACGCCGATGCGTCTTTCCATTTTATTTCAATCTTTCGTCGAGGCTAATAACGTTTATAGGTGTAAGAGGACGACTCATAAAAGATCACCACACATGCCTCCACTGAAATTAAAGGAAGCCGTCGAATGAGCTATGTCTGCCGGTAACTTTAGAAATAACAAGCAAAGAAAATATTTTCACAACTTGTTTATTGCAAACCGTATGATTCAGTTGCCGCGATATTATAGGGGGGATTGAGTAGAGTGATAAGTAGTTAATGATTTCCGATGTAGAATTGTTAGGTAGGTTACAATTTTTAAATGTTCAATTAAATCAATGAAAATTTTCACAAAACATAGTCACATTTATATAACCACAGGATAAAATATAGAGCCCTGTAATTTATTAAATTTCTATGAATTTTTGTCGTTTATCGTAACATACTTACTTAGGTACCAAATCAAGTTTTAAAAAGAAATATTGTTGTTAGAACGGAAGGAACGGAATATTGTTGTTAGCATTTATCATAACCACAGCCACATTTCAAGGAGTAGGTAAGGTAAATCATATTCATTTATATGAATACAGTTTCTTTCTTTCTTTCATATTTCCCGAGGCAAACGCTAGGTCATGGCCTACTGCGAACATCATCATCGGTTGGGCTGTGATAGATTCCCAATATTAGCTGCTTTCAGGCATCAAGACTAGAGGTATATTTAGCTCAATCCAGCTATTACGAAGTTACGAGTAATAAGTTGGAAGTAGGGGTCAGAAAAGATGCGAATGCCTACTTCTCTATTTTTTCGCCACCTCATTCCTACGTGCTCTCGCTCCTGACCATGAATGGGATAGAGCTATTCACTCGCACTCATTGCCTGTAACCCATTTTCATAAACTATAGCAACTACACAATTTATAAGTAGGTACTTATACAAAAACTTGTAGGTACCTACTAGATTTTATAAACTACAGGTGGTTACAAATACCTGCATTGATAACATAATTATGAGCCCTTCTCAAAAAAATTGTACTCTACTTATCTAAATCTCTGTCCCATATTTTAAAATAATTAATATAAAATAGACCATTACCAGTTTCTATTAAATTATATATTTAACAAATTATTTAAATACAATAAAAAACTATAACTACATTATGAATTTATATGCATAATTATGTAGGTAGACACCAATCCAACAACAAATTCTGACAATTAACAGACGAACTCTATCGCCAATTAATTCTGCCAATTATATTATGATTTATAATATACCGGAAGACATGCAATTATTAACACAACTTACCTTTTTTCATAGTCGGGTAAAAATAATAAGTAGTAATACCTACATATATTTACATTATATGTTTTATTTATATATACTCGATTAACGACTAATTCTATACAATTTAGGTACATGATTAATTAATCATTTAGGTTGGTATATCAATGAGCGCTCTACGTTTTTATTTAATTATTGTTCAGTAAGAAAAAAAAAAGTCAGTTTCGTTTAATATTTAAAAAATAAAATTAAAAAATAATTTACTTACTTAAACTTAAGTGAGATCAAGATGTTTCTTCGAGGCGGTAAGACTCCTGGCGAGTTAGGTACGGCAGGTTGGACATCTTGACGTGGACGCGAGAATCTAAGACAGAATCTGCGCCTTTCGCCACAGCAGTGATAGTTAGGTACACCAGCGTTTGAAATACTAAGGTGACAGGACCTCCGATACGCACTAGGGCAGTAGCGGGAGAGGCGACGACAAAGTCCGCATTATGCACACAAGCGCGTAGTTACAACCATATCTACCCACTGTCATATGTCGTAGACATGGCTGAATTGAAGAAGAGTAAACTACCGTCGCCTATTATCCTGATCAGAGACAGGATAGGGGGGAACAGGGGTAGGGTTGTTTCGGCATAGGTAGGTATACACCTACCTATGTCGAAACAACCCTACCCCTACGAGTAGGTACCTACCTGAATTCATTCGGTTCAGAAACCGCCACAACTGTGGAAGAGACCACGCTTCTGCAAATTGCCCTACATGGGCCTCCGAGCGGCTAATCCTGGTGAAACAGATTGGGCATGATCAGTCTCTACCTACTAACTATAGTATCATAAATCTATGCTGCCAGAGTCAATAAAGTGGAGGGCTGTTGCCTTCTTCAGGGAAAGTAATATAGGTAGGTTCTCCAAAAAGAGACAGCAGGGCCGATGCTTGGTGCCTGGCCCTGATGATGCAAATTGACGCAACTCTCATCGCCATAAATATCTGACGGAGAAAAATAATGGGGCCATAAAACGGCCCAGAGAAAGTTGGTAGGACTTCTCGAAGCCTCTCGAGAAATTGTCACTTAGTGGTGTTAGTCGGTAGAAGTCCGACATTACCATCGTGTACTTACTTATCCATGAGAATACACAGAAGGAAGAATACGCTAAGAATTTTATTATCGTATTCTTCAGTCCTAAAGGATCGGTAATTCATTAGTAACGAATCGAGTAAGTAAAATGGAGAAGATGTCACATCTTCTATAGTTGGTAAGGTAGAAGTACGTATTTCCGGCAGCGTCCCAATACCCGGTAACTAGATAGTTTTTTTGTTTTCCACCTTTCTACCAAGCACAAATTAAAGTTTGTTAATTGTAACACATTCTTGGTAATATTTTGTACAATAATAATTGCAACACTGATCAAAAAGTTTTATGGTGGTAAAACTGTGTAACCATAAAAGTGTGCTCTCCAAAAATATTAAGAAAATTGGAGGTCCGGTCTCTAAACTGCGAGATCACCCCGTCGTACTATTCAGCTTGGCATGCTGCTACGGATGACCATACGGTAAGGGTGTTAATTTATTGAAATATTTGAGTGAACTATCTAACGATATAAACTATAAATTATGGTGAATCTAATTGAGAAGTATTTATTTTTGCATGTCACATTTATTGGTACGCACTAATCCCTAGTTGACCCAGCAACCGGCATATATTTTCCATTTTCTACCGGATATTGGTGCAAGCATCATACCGGTAATATCCATTGTACCGATACCCGTTATTGTATCCTTATTGCCTTGCAATAGGTCTCTTTTTCCTTTGAAACTGTGGTATAAAGATCTGCCGATTATGGCCTGACACAACTGGTCACCACGCCCACGCGAATCCCAGATGTGGAGAGCCAGAAGCCTTCAATGCTGGATCTTCTGCTGACTTCTCATCCGGACGGCTATCATGTATCCGTAGGCGCCCCGCTTGGTTCGTCGGATCATTGCCTTGTCCTGAGTACAGTGCCTCCCATGTGCTCGTCGCGATCGCGAGTTGTACGTAGCCGCCGTGTGTGGCACTACAAGTCAGCAGAATGGGATGGGATGCGGTCCTTCTTTACGTCCTACCCTTGGAGACAGGTTTGCTTCTCGCCGAATGATCCCAACGCCGCTGCTGATTTTGTTGCTGATGTGGTGCTGCAGGGTATGGAACTTTTCATTCCATCCTCTGTAGTCCCCATTAGTGGCAAATTTCGACCTTGGTTCGGTTCGTCTTCCAAAAAGGCCTCTCGTCGGAAGCAGGAAGCCTATCGAGCCTGGGCTGATGCGGTGGCGGCAAGGGATGTAAATACCAGCGCATTAAAAAAGAAGTATAACTTTGCCTCTAGGTCCTTCAAAAGAGACATTGCAAGGGCGAAGTCGGTGCACATCGGTAGAATTGGTGAGAGGCTTGAGCGCCTGCCTTCTTCTCTCGATCTTCTGGGCAAACTCTTTGCGTCCAACTCAACTTTGGATGACGGGGGAGAAGAGCCGCCTACCATACCGCGGTTCGTTGGCTGTATGCCGGATATCCGGTTCCACCAACGCGCAGTGCGTTTAGCACTTGTATCCCTCGATATCTAAGTCCAGTGGGCCTGATGGAATCCCTCCTATTGTGTTAAAGATGTGCGCTCCAGAGTTGACACCAGTTTTAACACGTCTTTTTCGGCTCTCTTACTCTTCTGGCGTTGTCCCAACATCATGGAAGACAGCATTGGTCCACCCGATCCCTAAAAAAGGCGACCGCTCAAATCCATCCAACTACAGACCGATCGCCGTTACCCCCCTTTTCTCGAAGATAATGGAGTCCATTATCAACTGCCAGCTCCTTCGGTACTTAGAGGATCACCAGGTGCTTTGTGACCAGCAGTACGGCTTTCGCAAGGGTAGGTCGGCTGGTGATCTTCTGGTATACCTGACACACCGTTGGGCACAGGCGATCGAGACTAAGGGGGAAGACTTTTAATATAATTTTATCATAATGATCTCATTGTATATCTCCAAATGTTTGTTGCAAAGATGTTTGTTAATTTTGTGTCATTTTAACAAATTATTCAAGCTGTATTTACAAAAACTACCTTTTTTGTATTCTCATTCTAAGATTGTTAAGTTTTTAATGTTGGTGCAATTTTTTTTCGCAGTTAAACCTATTGGAATTGAGGCTTTAATGTTATTCAAGCATAAATTCAGAGTTTAGCCATAAGTTAATTCATGACTTATTTTACCTATGTAGGTTATATACCTAACCTACCTGGTTCCAATTTTCTAAATATTACATTGAAATTTATATAAGTAAAATTTTCTGAAAATAATATTGATAAAGACTGATTTTATTAAAAACTTTTATATTTTATAAAATATATATTTTCTTTGGATACGTATTATAATGTGAACTTTAATATCAAGCAATAGAGTTCATATTTGCGGTAAAAAATACCGGATTCTGGGACAATATAACGATTACTAGTACAAATCTAACGGATACTGGTACGTATGACCCTTTTTAATGATTTTGTTGTATTATTGTATATTAACGTTTATATTAATTTTGAAAATAGTAATCATAAAAAACAAGAATAAATTTACTATCTTTAAATGTAAAAATAATTATTGTAAGTCTTCTAGTTTTAGCATAGCAGACCTGCAAAGTCGGCGAAGTTCAAAACTTAACGGTTACTGGGCCTTACCTTAAACTAAAAAAAAACGGTTAAACCTTTCATGTAGTTGCACTAAGATAGCGTTGGTCAAAGTTGTTAATAGGACCGGTTGAATTGTAGGTAACCTATATAAGCATATTATATGGAACAGATAAAGTTCATAGAGATTAATAAATTTATAGGTCTCTACACATAAAAACTTCATATTCGCCTAAAATTATTACCTATGCCTTGTCGTCAAAAATATTATATTATTATAATTATAATCAGACATTAATTTGGCTAGCCTGAGGAAATCAAGCCTAATAAGAGCGCAATATTGTTGTAAAATTAGACAATGTTTTGCCGTACCTACTACCCCGGAGTAATTCGATCGATGTAGAGTTAAAAAACTGTATAAAGTTGTATTGCGTGAGTGCCTATACTGTGGTATCATTGAGCCGGTGTAATGAGTCAAAGGATTAAGGTCATGGTTTAGTGGCCGGCGGCGGGTGGCATGGGCGCAGCGGGAGCGGGCTGAGCGGAGTGCAGCGTGTGGCATCAACGACAGCGCCGCGATGAGTGACTTTGGCACGGCGTCGCGCGCCGCTCTACCCAATTGGTCGCTCGCCAGTACCCGCCCAGAGGAGGGGGCAACGCACACAATCTCACACTCACCTAAGATAATTTATTTTATGTTATACCGTTTGAATATTTTATATCTGTGTGAGTTTTTTCGGTCGGTATGCGTTCAGTGTGAAATATTCGCGCGATAAGAAAGAAGAGGGGAACAGATCGATCGGGGACGTTGCGCTTTTTATTTCAATACTTTGGTTGTGTTATTGTCATAGTTTAATTGTAGATGATTACTTAACTTCTTTTAGTGCTCTACACTGTGGCTGCTATATTGACAGTTTCCTTACACACAGCTGTTATAAATGTCATACAGGCAGAGTCGCTTTTGACTTTATTTAAACTTATTCAAACGCAACATTCTAAAACAAACAAGAACGAGTTTTGGCCAGAAGGCAGATACCTACCTATTATCTACTTCTATGGCTAAGGATAAAAATGGGCAACAGGATTCATAAAATATACCTAGTTCTTTACGAGCCTTTACATCAAAATTACCCAACACCTTTATTTAAAGTGTATTGCCAAATCTAGTTAGGTATGTTGCAGGTAAAACTTCGTATAATTTGGTAGGTAGGTATGCTTTACCGACATAAGTGAAACACATTCAAAAGACCGTTTAATACTGTCACCGCTAACATGTTTCCACCGCTAAAGCGACCCAAGTAAAATATAAGCTATCGAGTACACCGCAACTGTCGACTTTACAGACTGACTTGTAGCTACCAGGGTACATGTCACATGAAAGGAAAATAAAAATTACAAATGTCGTGGTTACCTTTAATCAAATGCAAAGCTATCATTAAGTCGACGCTTCGGCAAAGTCGCTCGTCGTGCGCATCGTCACTGTTAATTATCACAATATATATGTATAAAATAAAATAAAAGAGACCGCTCCGTACCAATAACGACATAAAAAATACGAGAAAAGAAAGAGAAGCTTTAAAAAAGAAAGGAGTGCATCTACCCCCACCTCCGGTGGCCCCCACCGCGTCGGGCCGCCCCTGTAGCGGGCGCCACCCACCGCACCGCAAAAATCGAGAGCGTCGACGGCGCGCGGGGTCAAACGGCGACGCGAGCGTGAAAAGAAGGAGCGGTGTGCGAGCATTACGCACACAGCTGTGAGTGTGCGTGTGCGCGCCGAGAGGGACGGCCGACTCAAGAGCGGGACGGCGGCGCCAATTACTATCACCTGGCGGGCAGCTACCGCATTACCCACTGCCGCCGCGCGCGCGACCACGCGCCCGCTGCACCACGCGGCTCGCTCCGCTCCTGTGACGCTCCGCTGTTCCCGACTCTACACCGCAATCGATATTCGCATAGTCACGGACTCGCGGCTACCCACTGTGCACCGTCGCGAGTGCATCCCGTGCTACGCTAGCCGATTCTCGCTTGTTTCGGGGATGCATCGCAGCTACTTCATCCCGCGTCCTGAATAGTGCCAGCGCGAGACAAACATGCAACTGTGAAGTGTGTGCGGACAGTGACACAGACATAAAACTAAAACGTGATAATTTACAAATTTACTGGCGACTTATATAGTACGAGATGACGTCCCAGTTTGCCTTCAGAGGATCTCCCCCCAATCAGGTAAAGTTACAATTAATATAAAATATTTAAAATCTTCTTTTTGTATTGTCAGTACTTTATTTTAACAAATCATCATAGATTTGCAGTGCGATGTCACTAAATTTTACAGATTAAAATTTATTAATGTACTGTATTTTTTACTATGTGATACTGCCTAAGTGATATGTTCATGTGGTCATCAGTATTTTTTTCCTAAAAGATATATTTTATTCACACACAAAAATAATTGGTGGTATTATAAATAATAAAATTAAAATCTAGTATGAGATTGTTAGTGTTAAAAGGACATGGCATAGTACAATAATATTCATTTTTTAGTTTAGAATTATTACATCATTTTAAAAATATGAAATTAAATTATAAATATAGATAATATTTGAAATAAGTAGGTATAATGTTTATGTGTAAATGTAAGATCTGCAACGCAGGTTATATAGGTAGGTTCATTTGAAATAATAAATGCTCATAAGTTTCGGTGTTGACAATAAATGTATTTACAATCATTTTCGTAATACAACTTACTCCAGAACGAAGCAAAACAATCGGAAACTAAATCAATCGATTTAGTTCAGCCTCGTACGATTATAATGAAGTGTACATTGTGTTCAAAAATAGGTTTATTGCTGTAGTACCCTAACAGGCATTTATTTTCTTCCTTTAACAACAAAATGAAATAAATTCATAACCTATTTTTGTGAAGTCATGTCTAGAGGTAGATATTTACGTAGGTAAGTACTTACTAGATATGAAATATGAATATTTGCATAATAATTTCATACTTTAAATTACCTATCAAAAATACTTATAAGTACTATTTGTTTTTGTAAAGGTATATTTATAAATATAATAAAATAATATAATAATTTTATTATGTTAATAAGTAAGCTATATTATATCTTAGTACGTAACGGTACCGTTAAGTACCGAGATATAGTATGGGTTATTATATTTCTGCCGACGCAAGCGCAAATTAGCACAGTTTTATCTAAATGTTATCAACGGTGAAATCACCTGTATGTTTCGTAGTAGGTAGCTACTGTTTCACATAATAACATACATTTATCTACATATCGAATACCTACTAGCTTGTTTAATTATTTTTATTATGTCAAATGTTGGTAAATCTCAAACATAGCTAGGAAGGAACCAATTAAAATATAATTATTTGGTTATGGTAGGCAAATTTTGAGTATAATGTAGCAGATAATAGGTACTTTTATTTTTATTAGTTACTGAATATTGGCAAATATAAAATTTTCCTAGGAAAACGAATGAGTTAAATTAAAGTATATAATATATAGAGTAGGTAATATATAGTAATAGTTTACCAGTGCCTAAGCCTAAATACGTATTTAATACTTTGTATTTCTTCAGTTTAATTCAAAGCGTTTGAGTGAAACGTACTAGAATGTATTAAAACAAATAGGGAATTGGTATATCAACAATACATTAAATGCTTCATGTAAAAACATTAACAAATTATGTAAACAATGTTACCTAAATGCTAACACCGGTCAATATTGTATCAAGCAGCTTAAAAGTACAGCTAGGTACCTACAGATACTGTTACGTCACTAATGTAGCAAATACATAATTATTCAATACAGTGAAAACAAACAATTGTATGAATTAATGTTTATTAAAAACTAGCTGGCCAACAGACGTTTTCCTGTCCAAAATTCAATGAATTATGTAAGAATTACTTTCAGTCCTACTTTTCCAATTTTCCGAGAAACTTTTCCAAATTTGTGTTTCTTTATTACGTTTTTCAGACTTTTAGTGAAATCAGTCCATTCGTTCCCAAATAACAAAAGTAAGTTTCTCATGTAGATAAGTAAATGCATAATATGTATTTCATAACAGAAATAAAGAGTCTCAACCCGAAAGATTCTTAAACCGACAAACATTATATTTTTGTATCTTTATGAGACATGCTAAAATTTACTTACACCAAGTAGTAAATACCAAAACAATGAATTAAACAGAATAAAGATTATACAACAAAATAATATATTCTACTTAAAATATCAAGCTTTACACGTTAACTTACAGTCATAGTTAAACCAGTTAGAAGGAGTTGGTATGCAAATGGATAAAATATGTAAAATCAGAAGGCCAATTCTGGTGTCCAAGTAGTCAAAAATGTTGCAAAATATAGTTCCGATTTAGCCTGGAAGTCAAAAAGACATTTATCGATCTCATAACTCATTATAAAATAATCGGTCCACTTTTGATGTTGTTTGTTTAGCAGTTATGACATTGAGAATGAATGGGAACTATATTTTGTACATTTTTTATTACAAGAATCGACCTTCATGCCAAAAGCTGGCCAAGTGTTCAGGCCGAAAGTTCATGTAATGTGATTGACATAATTATGTAGAGTAAACATCAACTACAGACTAAAGTTTTTTTAAAGTTTTAAACAATTTAAGAATTAATTTATATTTCCCTCGTTGCCAGTTCTATATATTTTTTTCTAAGGACAACGAATTATTTTCTTATTCCGCGACAAATAAGTTACACGATCAAATAGAATAAAACTTTTGACATCACTATATCACTTTCTTTTCTGTCATTTAGGTACAACAATCCAATAAAATCTCTTTAATTATATTATGTTTTATTCAAAAATGAAACATTATCTCTCAAGTGGATGTGATTCATTAATAAATTATTAGATTTACTGTCACCCTTATTTGTTATCCGATAACAGTTTATTAAATTTCACACTCGTATTAATATCTAACTGGTGAAACTTATCATGCAATACAGTTAGTTTCGCGTTCCATAATTAAAATGGTGAAGTCTATACGCAAACCAATGTTAATAAAGATAATATGGAATGGTTTGGTCAGTGGCCGAGTGCGTGCCGTATGCGATCTAATTTCGCTATCTTGATGATAAGAGGGAGTCACTCCCTCGACAAGGAGAGGATTATCCTCATTATTTCTCAGTTTTGAGCCGCTGAAACATAAGCTCCATTGACAAGTCGACGTGGCAATTACATATAGTTTAATTTTTAACATTCAATAGTCTTGAGTCAATCCTGTCGCTGCAGTTATTCTCTTTGCATATTATAATATGAGACCGTCGTAAATGTTGCCTTTAAATAAGCTTTCTTAATAAGAATCCAAAGTTTTTTCTTTAATAGCAGCAATGGTCCCATTGCTTTCATGGTACGTTTTTATTTAAATAGCAATTAAGTACAAGAATGGGCTGTAAATGTTTATACTGCGTTGTATCGTACGTTACGACCTTAGAGTCGCTAAACCTCGGGTGGCATCATTTTACTTTCACAATGCATGCCTAGACGGATTTCCTTTTATTAATATTGTAATTATTCTTAGTTTTGACCCTTAGCGATACATAGAGTACATTACCAACCTATTCATGTCTAAAAAAAACAAAAGACCTCTTCACTTCTTATACTTTAACAATAGCATGCGATTGTTAACTAATTCGTTTTGCAAAAATAAGTTTCCATCATATCATATTTTGCACAAACATGTTAGGTATTCTTTCATCATATTTTCCCGTCGGGTACTACTTTTACTACTTACTTTTGAGCTCCACGATGGAAAAAGGATCGCTTGCAAGATGCTTTAGGCCACTATATACCTTTTAATTGGAGTAACCGATAAATAAGGTAGCTCCGTAGAGTTCGATATGAAGGGTCAGTTAACCTTAACTAGCACCAGCGCTTCATGTTACAGACCTTTATTTTGAACGTTACTACTGGGTCTTGTAAGTTTTTATACAAAAATTTTTATAGATGCTATAAAATAATTCTTTAAAAAATAACATGTTTACATTTGACGTGTTGCAATAAACGTCATGTAAATATGTACGTTATTATCTACTCGCCTGTATACAAGTTATACCTATACATTTTCATTTCATAAACAAGCTGAAACAAAAGACGACAAAGTTGTTTTTATTTAGGTCATACAAGTCTCGTCAAGCTTGCGTACCAAGTGTCGAGTTCCAGATTAATATTTTGTGAGCGCGTAGAGCCGCGACCAAGCCTCAGTAGAAATACTCATTTGTATAAATGTCGCACAATTTAGAGAGAGTGGTGCGTGGCGATTATGAGAAAGAATATCAGGTACCTATACGCTAATCAATAAGTTAGTTAAAATAATAAAATCAAACGACCACATTGATCATTACTGTCACACTAATGATCAAAGTGAATGATTTTGGATTTACATTCCACGCAGCGTTACCGTATGCAAGAGATTTCCACTCCGCAATAATTGAAGGTGGGCTTGAGAAGCGAGGCGCGGAGGCGTGAGCGAGCTCAGCTATGGGTGCCTACTTCGCTGGCTTGTGGTCACATAATCGGCGAACACGCGTGCACGACCTCGGGACACGTAAACCAAAGAACAAAACCAACACCATTCATTTAACTCCATAATGAGCCATGAACAATCTTCGTCATTTTTGCAGTTTGCATTCGACCGCTTACTGGCCCCTTTTTGTTCAGAATCGTAATTTGACGTTTGGTACCCGTTTCGACTTTAATAATGCGTACCTAATAAAAAGCCATGATTAAGTAAATGTTCGTCTGGTGAGCTATTGTTCTTGATAATGGGCCAATGTTTAATGATATGCAAGTATGCTTTTTACATTTGTGTAACAGGATATCGCATCGCATATTTGCTAATTATGAAGGTTTTACTATAGCATAATTTAAACTTTTACTAAAGGTAATTTAAAGTTTTTATTAGATTTAAAGTTCAAGGCCTTAATAAACATTAAATTCATTCAACTTAATAATAATTCAATGAGGCGATTTGAACCATTTTGTTAGGTTTAAGAAAAACTTAAACGCAATATTTTTTTACTGGAATGCTTATTATTATAAAATTAAACATAAGTCTACAACCCTGAAATTGAGATCAAAAGTCTTTAATATCAGGCATTATACCGTAAACCTGACACCTTATCTCACGACCCCAAAATCTGCGTGGAGCGTTCCTCAGAGCGTACCCACTCCACTCGCCCTAATCAGATAGCTGAATGAGACGTTCACTTCTCAGAAACTTTAATTAATTTCTCCGAAATGAAGGGAGTGCTCTGTTCACGCGGTTAGTAAATTTTGTAGTCTCTCGTTACGGCGACGACGAATTGTGATAGTGATTCTCATACTAAAGCGCAGGCGCAACCGGATTCAGGAGTGTGTGTGCGTGCCGCGTAAGTACGTTCGCCCAGAAACATACTCCATCCATTTTGAGAATATCAACTTGCATTTACGTTCTTTGAAATATGAATCTTCCCCCCTTAGATACAGAGTTTAATTCAGCCGTATAATCTAATAGTCAGTCAGATGGAACCCCGAGATATGTTACGACATTTTGATGGTAATAAAACTTTTTCGCGTTCAAACACGGCAATGAAAAGGCTGTGTTAGCGAGTTATGTTGCGATTAATAAAAAGATACAGTAATTCTTATGGATGACTGCATGTAATTATTGAATTTGCTGCTTTTTAGCATACCTACCTACCATCGCATTCTTCTACGTAGCTATGATGAGAGGACCTTGGGCTTCGAGTATTTGCAAATTTACAAAGAGGGCCTCTTTGTAAATTTTATAATTATAATTATATAATTATAATTATATAATTTTATAATTATAATATATAATTAATTTAATTATTCCTTATAAGTTAGCTAATACAAAGAAATACCCGTATTTTAAAAAGTGCAGTGCAAATACATTCGAAACTTTTTTATGTTGCATGCAATGTTTAAGTATTTGTTGGAGGGATTATTTTGATACTCATGACTAACAATATCGATCGGTACTTACCATTAAAATTCCGATTCCGATTTCCAGTAGTTTACCATATTTATATAAAAATGAATGTTTCATTTGCATATTTTTTATTGACTTAAATATTAAGGGTAAGGTATTTTCACCCCTAAATCTGTGCGCTCAGAATGCCTTAGAATATAGATGGCGGGAGACAAAAGAAGGTCGTGCAACAAACACCATGACAACGACTACCTACTCTGCCAAGAGTATACGACTGAGAGAAGGCTTTCACCCGTTCCTTCTCATTTTATCCTCAAAAGTTTATAAGTAATATTATTATTATATACTAGCTTCTGCCCGCGACTTCATCCGCGTAGCGTGATGATTTATAGCCTATGTCCTTTCTCAGGGTCTAAAGATTGTCTGTGCCAAATTTCATCAAAATCGGTTGAGAGGTTTAAGCGGGAAAGCGTAACAGACAGACAGACAGAGTTACTTTCGCATTTATAATATTAGTAGGGATGAATAAATAAGTAAATTTTCAACATATTATGTAAAGTTCCAATGTAGATAACATCTCCCCGATATATTTTAATAAAATAACGACTAACCTCTTTTAATATTACATTAAGCAGGTTTCCCGGGAAACGAATCGGGTACTCGAATGATTTGATTGAAAACAGAAAGAAAATTCAAATGAGATTTTATACCGACATTTTCGAAAAATGTGTAGATAATTGCTTTCACAACACATTTTTCTTCATCAGCGTCGCTTACGTGATTATTTACTTTAAGTATAGGCATAAACATCAAAATTGCCGCATAAAAATAACCACGAGACAACAGTAATACACGAATAAACGTCGGTTGCGGCGCGTCGCGACCACAGATCTTTCGTTAGTGCTCCTAATCAGGCGTGCCATAGAGAGTCGTGAAACTTTATTACCAACATTGTGAACTTAAAATACACATGTATGACAATTACTGGCGTTGTCTCGCCCACGGGCGTGTGTGTGCGATGGATGAGGTGCTCACATATCGTTAGTTCACACCTCGTCGCCTCCGAACCGTCCGCGATCGCGAGACGCCGTTCGTTGCTCTTCTGACACACGGCCGCTTCGAACGAGCAGCCACTTCTCTATTGAACCCACACGAATTCGTTATTGATTTAACTACACAGGTCATAAACATTTATCTATATGGTAGAAACAACAAATAGTGTAGCTGCATAAAACTCAAAACTAATCGCGCATCAAATTCAAAAGTAGAGCTTTCATAGTTGTAACGGATATAATATAGCAATAGTTTTCATTCACTAAATTATCTATACGTAAATAAAATTAATAATAACCCACTATGGTAATTACAATTAAGTATCTCAAAAATACGCTAAAGCTATAATTAGAAGTGTATCGTTCCCGTTGTTACTTTTTTGTCAATCTAAATTGAAAAGTATCAAAAAGTTCGGGATTAAAAATAAATGAAACTCACCTAAACAAAAAATTTGGAAGATCAGAGAATTTAAGTTAGTTCAATTATAAATACGACAATGTATCCCTCTTTACACTTGACACATTCGAATTATCCTGTAAATAGAGCATCGAGTCAGAGATGTCGTATAAAAGTTTCGTGTACGAATACTAAATTGAATAAGAATTCCAATTTATAAGCTGTGTTGTGTATAACGGCATACTATTTATAGATAGTGGATACGCATGCTAAACATGTACCTACTAATAATAATTGTGTGTCTTATGATTAAGTAATACCTGTCTACCACCATCAATTCTATAGTATAATATTCACTATCAAATATATAGCCACTTCACCTTCGTGAGGATTTCGCATCGCTACTACAAAAGCGTAGTGAAATAGACCTTAATCCCGGATAAAATAAAGCAGTTCACCCCTAAGAAAATCCTGCAGTTCAGTAGCTGCAGGATTCAAAGGTGAACTCTAACTCAACGAATGGCGATAACAATAGACCGACTGCGCAGTGAAACTATAGCCGCTAGCAAATAATAAAAAAAATATAGCATTCCATTAAAACGCACGTATGATCCAATTTGTAAATAAATTACTATCGCTCACAGAGTAATATTGTGCACAGTTATTTTGGTAACACAGTTGTCGATTAGTGGGTACGACAGGGAGCTCGCAATAAAGGCTCGACCGGGAACAGCACGGGATGTTTTGAATCGCCACCGCTTTAATGGCGTCTGTATTAACCGATAATTCAAATTTCCATGCCCCTCTTCCAGTTCTAAACACAAGCTGACATAACACACGCCGCACTCTCTACACATAGGTAGGTACCCACTAGTATTACGGTAAATAGGTACAATATCGATTGCCTGCCTTAGTACCTTCGTGTACCAAAGAATTACAATAATCCCTAAAAATATTCGTTCTTATTTTAATTTAAATTAAACTAAACTTCCCATTTCCGACGTTGATAATAGTTCAGGCGCATTACATGCTTATCTACTATACCGTAGTTACGTATTCATACATGCATTGACTAATTTACAACCTAGTTACAAACCAATAAATTCTAAAACCCTATATCAAATTCTTGCCTGTTTTTATTGTAAACGACCACGATGCGTCATAAACTTACGTCAGAACTTTTGTGGGCCTCGTGAACGCTAAGAACTAGAATTACTTACAAAATTGGATGGCCTCTGCTATTCCTTCCTACTGACAAAGAATGAACTAGAAATGTTAACAACTTGCAATTATGTATTTTGACCTATTTGCATTTATGTCTATGCCTGAAGCAGAGAACTCACTGACTCCTTGTGGAGTGTGACTATGCCCCTATTGTTTTTTTTTAACGTGGGACTCAAAGCTCTCTGTGCAGATTCAACAAATCGTCTTTTGGCGAAACACACTTAGAGACACGCAAGCATACAAGCTTGCATGTGAATAATGTATACGTCCATTTTGGTCTCGTGGATAATATTCTGCCGAAACCATTCAAATGTTTACTTAGGTAGTAAGTCGACATTGGGACTGGAAAAAGTCCCCCATTTTTGTGTGAAGATGAAGACTGGTTTCCGGAATATCGCAATATTTTAAATTATCCTTTCAAAATGTCAGAACGCTGATGCAGTTTCATGAAATGCGCACTTTTTTTACAAAAATGTTGCCTACACACAATAATTAGCTATTGTTTTATAAAATTTGTGCTAGTTATGAAGGTTAACTATGTAATATACATTTTATGTAGAGTACTTATAATTTTGAAAACCAAATCTAGCTGTGTTTTCAGTTTTTAGGTTCCCTCTATATAGGGTAACTTGTATAACACTAACTCTACTAACATCATAAACAACAACTTTTGTTCTAAGTTTTTTTAAAAACAAAGTTGATTGCCCAGTCTTGGGCCCAGTCTTTAATACAAAAAGAAATGATATTAAACCTTACTCATAAAAAAATTACAGTAAACAACTGTAAATTAAAATTATATTTTATGGTATGGAAAAATATGTTTGGAAATACGTTTATTTTTGTTAAGATCATGCATTCTGCCGTGAAAAGGCTAAAAACGCAAGAAGTCGAGTCAATAAAATAAATGTCAGTGTCAAAAATATTTTTCTATACAAGAACTTCATGTATTTTATGCTGTAGTTATCTACAATATCATTCGTTTTGTTAAATCGGTTTATTTCATACTATTGAAACCATCAACAACAACATTAACAGATTAATATTTGCAAAATATATTGTTAAATAACACAATCTGTATTATATAAAACCTAACCTTAGATTCGACCACATATATCTTGATTATGCAACTATCAATTAAACTGAAAACAAGACAGCTAAAGTTGATGCTTTAGTTTATCAAATGAAATTAATTTGGAGCTAGTAACAGTACATCAAATTTTGGGCCCAACAATGTATGGGAAATGGTCGATTCCTTTACAAAAAATAGACTGACTGATTTTAATTTTAAAAGAAAGTAAATCTGACGATGCCATAGGACAAAAGTTGTTGTTTATGATGTTAGTAGGTAATATAGTCCTGCGATGTAATAAAAATGTCGATGTTTTACAAATAACCTTGTGAAAATAGCTTAGATTCATCATTTACAAAATAGGTATCTGCAAGGTATAACTGAATACGAGCAAGACCTGAAGTAGTCTGTCCAGAATGGATTACAGTGCATTTTAATAGGTATTGTTAATTTTTCCCGAAAAGATAATATACAATACCTGAAGCTTTGGCCCCCATGTCTATCAGCGGCTCGAGTGGAT